>CM029023.1:13762381-14167381 GCA_016801055.1 Panax notoginseng | reverse complement strand
TATATATATATATATATATATATATATATATATATCAAATAAAAAGTAATACTTAGACACCGCAAGGCTACGGAGATATTCCTATTAAGTGAGGAAATCGAACCGTACGATTCCTTATAGTACTAAGTGACTTTATTTATAGCCAATCACATAATAGATAAAATATTATTATATATTATCTGAGTTAAACAAATATATTTGTTATATCAAGTATTTCTTAACTGATTTATTTATTATAATTGTTATCTGTCATCACAAGTATTTGAAAATAAAATTCATTAATCCATAAAATACTTGTTGCATAATATAAAAGATATTTAAACTTTTATATCACAAACTCAAGTGAATATATTTGCTTAAATAGAAACATATTTAATTCAAAGTTTAAAACAAATTATCTGCTTACTTAGAAGCATTTTCTCTCTAAATATAAAAGTTCTTTAACTTTTATATCTGAACTTAAAGTTATATCTTTAATCCATTGAAACACATTTTTTATTATAAAAAATAAATAATTCTTTATAAATTTACATTAAATTATATATATGCTTATAAGAAGCATTTTTGAGTTAAAGTTAAAATTTATCTATTTGCTTATTTAAGAAGCACTTTTCACATAAAATATAAAAGTTATTTAAACTTTTATAACAGTGCATAAATTTACATATTTGCTTACATAGAAGCATTATTTGATCTAAGCACAAATTACTATCTACTTACAAAGAACCATATTTTTTCAAGTATAAAAGTCTTTGAACTTTTATTAATATATTTGCTCTTTAATTGATATATGCTTATTTGAGAAGCATCAATCTGTACTAAATGTTATCTGCTTATTTTAGAAGTAAATTGTTGTAAAATATTTTGTAAAAAAGAAAAATGGTGGAGTTAGTTTATTTTATGTACTTGTGAGAAAGACGAGTAATTCTTCGACCAAGACTAGAGTCTTAGAGAGGTCAGCTGAGAGTTGGGTCTCTAGTGAACTTATGAGATGAGAAAGAGGCTGTTGTTTCAAGACCAGATCATAAAATAGAACGAAACTCAAAAGAAGTACAACTAAGCTTCAAGAGGGAGCTGGGAGCTTGTTGTCCAATATAGATTAGTTAAAAATTGTTGGAAGTTTATCTATAAAACTTTGTAAAGGCTTCTCCGCCTGTTGAAGGAGTTTTTGTTACAAGAAGTAATTGGATCTCAAGTCCTGGAGAAGAACTTAAGACTGGACGTAGCAGTATACCCGGGATGTATGTTGTGAACCAGACAAATCTCTGTACATTGTGTGATTGAATTTTTACTATCTTGCATATTAATTTCTAACACTGCAAAATAATTATCCAAAAATTCAAAAAGGCGTAAGATAATTTTTTAATATGTAATAATCTATTCAACCTCCCTTCTAGATTATTATTGAACTTTCATCGTGTTTTGTAAAATTGAAATTGTAAATAGTTGTTACGGTTCAAACTAGTGTTGTAGATGGAACGGATAATTTAATTGCCAACATGAGAGCATGACAACACACACATTAGCACTATAATAACCTCACTTTCAGTATGAGAATAATATGTTAGCACTCTTCGTCAAATTTAATTAATAAAATTCATTTTTTATTTCATAAAAAGATGTGGAGGAATGTCTTATGGTTCTTAACTCTGCGGTAACTCTTGTCTTATTCCTTCCATGAAGTCGAGGGTTCAATTCTTGAATGTGTGAGTTTGGTGTGAGTGTATGTGGAAATTAGCAAAAAAAAAAAAAGTGGAGGAATAGTTTTTCACTACTAATGTATGTGCAACCATGGAGACTAGTGCTAAAAATAAATAAATTTAGAAAACATTCTTGTAAAATTTTAAGAGAGTCAAATTTGTAATTTAGTCCCGTTTACGAGTCTCCCACAGACCGCAACACATCAAATAGTGTGGGTCCCATAATTTATACATGTCAACTTTTGTTGACTAAAAAGATTTTTCAAATACATTCATTATATATATATATATATATATATATATATATATATATATGGTAGTATGTATACATGTTAAAAAGCATTAAATGAATCATTAAATCCTTATGTATTAACTGAATTAATATGTACTAGAGGTTTAAATGAAGTTGAGACTTCCTTTTTGGGACAAAAGCTAGCTGTTTTCTCAAAGTTTATATGTTAAGATATAATGAGCATTTATTGGTTGTTGACAAAATTTGGTAAAAAAGAAGATGGAGATTGTGATTAAATCATTTTTGATATGTGGGCATTTAATGAACTAAGGTTAGTAGAATTTTTCATGGGCCAAATTCAAAATTAAGAAAAATAAAACTTTGGCTAACAACTGATTTTCTATTTATTCTCAAAATAATTTTATTATTTAAAGATTTCAAAAAATATTTTAAGTTATTTCAAAAGAAGGGCAAAAAGAAATTACAAGAATATATATATATATATATATATATATATATATATATATATATATATATATATATATATATGTGTGTGTGTGTGTGTGTGTGTGTGTGTGTGTGTATGTGTGTGTGTGTGCGCGTGTATATATGTTCATAAATGTGCCCATTAAATGAAGGTAGAAGATGAAATTTTTGATGGGCTGAAACATTATTTGGCAATCCGTCACTACAAAAAAAGGGATAATTCTGACGGACTTAACCTCGATGAAATATAATTCGTCAAAAGTAATATAAGTTCGACAGACTAATTCATCGAATATAAATCCCTCGAACATAAGTTAATCACGACGGAATTCCGTCGAAAGTAGAAGGTCCTCCCTGGCGCCAAGTTTCCCACCAGCGCAAAAGCTATCTTCGACGAAATTATAGTTATATCCGAGGGAATTCCCGTCGAGGATAAGTTAAATCCGAGGGACTTATATCCGATGGAATTTCGTCGGAATTAATTTATAAAACCTAAAATCAAATCAGATCAGCCTCAGTCGCCCATTTTGTTTATTTCTCTCAAATTCTCAACTCTTTGTCTCTCCATCTCTCGACTCTCCGTCGACAGCTCTCCATCTCTCCATCTCACAAACAGTATCGAAACTTTGCAAAGCTCCCTCTCGTTCCTTTCTTCTGGATTTTTCGTCCTCATTTTTTTCAACCGCAGCTCGTGGCGGCGCTGTGGTGGTTTGGGAAAGCTTGTGGCAGCGTTGTGGTTGTAAGACCTCAACTTTTATAAATAAAGATGAATTTTCTATAAATATCATTTTGGAATATTATGGAGTTAATTTGATATAATGTTATAGTTGTGGGTAATATTTATAAATTTTGCAAAGTACGCAAGTTGTTATATAATATTCGATTGGTCGGGGAATATTCGTTTTAACGGGGAATATTCGTACAACGGCACAATCATTGGTGGACCCCACAACGGAATTATTGTCGGATTGAGAAAACGACAAAAATATTTTATTAAAAATAAAGACGGAAGTTTTACCATTGATACTATTGAACTACTCGGTAGTAAAACTACAGTAATACGTGTGGTTGTATAGTAGCACACGGTATTGATTATTAATGCTTATGTAAGAAGTCACTCAGTTTGATTCAATTATTGTCAGTTAATAATATGAATTATTTAGCGATAATGACGTTTTGTTTTATTCGTATTATTAACGTAATAAAACAGAAGCATCTTTTTATATAAAACAGAATACTTTATTAAAGTTATTCTATAAATAGAATATATTATATTTTATTTAAAAGATTTTTCTTTAAATATGGACCGTCAGATTAAAGTAATCAATCTGGACCGTTCATGGATTAGTTACTATGCATTCTATTTTTCTATAAATAGCAGCTCATTCCTTCATTATTTCTTAAGAATTCACTGAACTCTAGAGAGAGAAACTATAGAGAGAAACTATAGAGAGAGAGAAGAAGAATATTCTGCTACTTAACTACTTCCTTATTTCAGATCTTCTTTAAAACGGTAAGGGGTGTTATTCTTTCTTATTCATGAAGAGAACTGTTGTTATTCCACTTCTTATTATTCTGTTGGAATAACCTGTATACGCGGTCTACCCTATACTTGGTGACATTCTTCTATAATTCTGTTGGAACATCCTGTCTGTGTGTTTTACACCGGACCTGGTTCCGTCTTTATTATTATTCTGTTGGAACATCCTATCTGTGTGTTTTACACCGGACCTGGTTCCTTCTTTATTATTATTCGGTTGGAATATCTTGTCTGTGCGTTTTACGCCGGACCTGGTTCCATTATTTATTATTTTGTTGGAATAACCTGTCTGTGCGGTCTATCGCATGCCGGGTGATTTCTTTTGTTATTCCATTCTTTATTATACTCAATTGGTTAAGTTTTAACTTCTATACTCCATGAAATGTGTGGAATATCCTTGATATTTGCGGTTCATCTAGTATCTTTTCATGAAATATCATGACCGTAATGTTACAAATGATGTGGTAAAATTCCTCATTGGCCCGTAGTGTATTGATGGACAGTTGTTGGCATGATCATGACCATTAATGAATACACGAATATCCTTGGTCGTAGTGCATGGGTGATTCGATGATGTGGATTATTTTATTAAGCTGAGTCTCAGCGATCACAGTGTTGAAAAACTTTTTAAATCATAAAAGATAGTAGAGTTTATTTTCTACTTGACTCTTTTAATGGATTGCTTGCTCTGCTGCAGTTAAACTTGATGTCTATTATATTTTATCAGTTTAACATTGTTGAAGGCTAATGATAATTTATTCTGCATTATCTTAGTCATAATATTTCTTACTGGGCTAGTTGAGCTCACCCTTTCTTTCACTGTTCTCTTCAGGAAATGAGAACGTAGCTGGGGCAAGTCGGGGAACGGAGTGATGGTCCGAATGATAGTATTAGTTAGTAGTCCTCACTATTCTATGTAATGGTGTGTTAATAAATGTAATTAGGACTCCTTTTGAGTATGAATACTCTCTAGAAGATAATATTTGTATTCAAACTCACAGTTTATATTTTGTTGTATTGTACACGACAGTTGTATTAGTAAGTTGTATTTGTATTCTGTACTATGTATCTGACGACCCAAGATGGGTGATGTATACCTAATTTTGGGGGCGTCACAGTTGGTATCAGAGCCTAAGGATATGATCCCTGGCTAAGATGTGAGAATAGAACTAGGAGGGGAGAGACGGGGAATTCCTTCGCTAGTATGACCTACCTAACTTTATTTGCATGGTATTTAATTGGTCGGTCATAATATAAGGATAATATATGATATATCAATTAATTTTTATTTTATGGCAGTATCTGAAAATGACATCTGAGAATGTTGAGAATAGCAATGGAGCACAGGCGACTGTTGATTCACCACATATCAATAATCAGGATAATGTGCATCAGGAAGGTGACAATCCTCATGCAAACAACAACACTGACCAGATGATGAATGATGGAATGTTCAGAAACTTTATGCAGTTCATGCAACAGCAGGCGAGAGCGGTTCCTGTCCAAAATATAGGTGAAAACACTGAAAACTCTCGGACGGTCACCGCTAAACAGTTCAAGGAGCTGGGACCACCAGAGTTTAAGGGAGAGCCAAAACCACTTATAGCGGAAATATGGATAAAGCAGATTACCAAGATATTTGATGTCTTGGGATGCTCCGAGGAGCAAAAGGTTCCCTTTGCCGCCTTTATGTTGCGAGGAGAGGCAGATTACTGGTGGAAATCGATTAAGCGTACTCAACCTGCCGAAAGTATTCGTCACATGAAGGAGGTGGAGTTCATCAAATTGTAGCAGAATAATATGACCGTGTCGCAGTATGAGGCTAAATTTACTGAGTTGTCCCGATTTGCGTCCCACTTGGTGGATAATGAAGAACGAATGATGCGAATATTTTTGCGAGGTTTGAAACCTGAGATACGTCAACATCTTATTTCTCATAAACTGTGTTTGTATTCAGATGTTGTGAATAGGGCTCAGTTAGTGGATTGCGATAACGAGTCAACGCAACCAAAAGAGAGCAGTCGGCAAAATGATAATACCAGTGAGAGCAGTCATCGAAGAGGTGACAACAAGCGTAGAGGGAATCAATAGGCCAAAAATGGTAACCACTTCGATGGTAATCAGGGCCAAAACAATAAGAATGGTCATTTCAAGAAGAGGAGATTCAACAATGATGGAAAGATGTCAGCACCAACACCCGTTGTTAAGGAAGGAGAACGACCATCTATCATATGTTTCAAATGCGGAGGGGAGGGGCACATCAGTCCAAACTGCGCGATGCCGTCTAAAGCATGTTATAATTGTGGAAGAGAAGGTCATTTAGCTCGATTTTGTCGTTTACCAAAAATAAGTTCAGCCAAGATGGAGACACCAAAGGCCGTCCCAGAAAAGTCAAAACCGGTAGTGCAAGGGAGAGCATTTGTTGTGACCTCCCAGAAAGCAAGGAACCCGAATGAGGTCATCACGGGTAAGCTTATCATAAACTCTAACGAAGTCTATACTTTATTTGATACCGGTTCTACCCATTCTTTTATTTCTCCTACTTGCGCTCATCGATTAAATTTGACTCCGGAGAAATTAGACTTTGATTTATCTATTGAAACTCCATTGGGAGAAACCTTCATTACATCCACGGTTTATAAGTCTTGTTTGGTTCAAGTTGGTACCCACACATTACCTGTCGATCTGATTTCATTAAAAATACTTGCATTTGACGTGATTCTAGGGATTGATTGGTTAACTACTCATCATGCAAAAATTGATTGTTTTCGTAAGGTTGTTAGCTTTCATATTCCTAATCGACCTATTATGCGAATTCAAGCAACCAAACCATTAAAATTAATCGCTGTCATCTCAAGCCATAAAGCTATTCGTTTATTGAAAAACGGATGTCAAGCTTTCTTAGCTCATGTCACGGATCTAAACAAAAATACGTCAGTTTTGAATGATATTTCTATTGTTAATAAATTTCCTGACGTATTCCCTGAAGAACTTTCTGGCCTACCCCCAGAGCGTGAAATTAAATTTTGTATCGACCTTGAACCCGGTACAAAACCCATTTCCAAAGCCCCATATCGAATGGCTCCTATTGAACTTCAGGAGTTAAAGATCCAACTGCAGGAATTGTTAGACATTGGCTTTATTCGTCCTAGTACTTCTCCTTGGGGTGCTCCTGTGCTATTCGTGAAGAAGAAAGATGGAAGTATGCGACTTTGTATTGATTATCGGGAGTTGAATCATGTCACCATCAAAAACAGGTACCCATTGCCACGTATTGATGACCTATTTGACCAGTTGCAAGGAGCACAATTCTTTTCAAAGATCGATCTTCGTTCTGGATATCATCAGCTGAAGGTTAGAACTGAGGATATTCCAAAGACGGCTTTCAGAACTCGGTATGGGCATTATGAATTCCTAGTCATGTCCTTTGGATTGACTAATGCTCCTGCTGCCTTCATGGATATGATGAACCGGGTATTCAAGGAATATTTGGATCACTTTGTGGTCGTCTTTATTGATGACATCCTTATTTATTCCAAAAGCCGTGAGGATCATGAGCAACACTTGAGGCTGGTACTCCAAAAGCTTCGTGAATACAAGCTTTATGCCAAGTTGAAGAAATACGAGTTCTGGTTGGAGGAGGTAACATTTCTTGGACACGTAGTATCAAGTCGTGGAATATCGGTTGACCCGGCAAAGATTGAAGCTATTCGAAGTTGGGAGCAACCTAAATCAGTGACCGAAGTACGTGCTTTCTTGGTTTAGCTGGTTATTATCGGAGATTCGTAGAAGGATTTTGTCGAATCGCTACACCATTAACTCAGCTGACTCGGAAAGATACAAAGTTCGGTTGGAGCAAAGAATGTGAGAAGAGTTTTCAAGAACTCAAGAGGAGACTCATTTCAGCACCTGTTCTAACAATACCATCTGGCTCGGAGGGATTTATCATCTACAGTGATGCTTCGAGCAAAGGGTTGGGATGCGTTCTCATGCAATATGGAAAAGTCATAGCCTATACATCAAGACAACTCAAGGAATATGAGAGGAATTATCCTACTCATGATCTAGAATTGACAGCTGTTGTCTTTGCACATAAAATTTAGAGGCATTACTTGTATGGGGAGAAGGTGGAGATCTTTACGGATCATAAAAGCCTCAAATATTTCTTCACTCAAAAGGAACTCAACATGCGACAACGACGTTGGCTTGACCTGTTGAAAGATTATGATCATACCATTCAATACCATCCTGGAAAAGCGAACGTGGTAGCTGACGCATTGAGTAGAAGATCATAGGCAAGTACGAGTGCGATATTGTCAACACAAAGGCCAATTTTGTGTGACTTGCAAAGGATGGAGATTGAGTTAAAGACTCCAGGGACTCATGTGATGATGGTGAATATACGAGTAGAACCAACTTTAATCGATAAAGTTAAAGTTGCTCAAGCTACAGACCTGGAGCTGATGCGTTTGAGGAAGAAAGTGCAAGAAGGTGCTATGCCGGAAGCAAGAATCGATGAAGAAGGAATACTTCGAGTCAACTCCAGACTTTGTGTTCCTAACAACCCTGATTTAAAGTATGAAATCATGATGGAGGCGCACAACACACCGTTTACAATCCATCCTGGAAGTACCAAAATGTATCATGATCTTCGTCATACATTTTGGTGGAGCAATATGAAGAGAGAGATAGCGTTGTTTATCTCAAGGTGTCTAACTTGTCAACGAGTCAAAGCGGAGCATCAAGTACCAAAAGATCCATTGCAACCACTTGAAATTCCAGAATGGAAGTGGGAGCACATTACCATGGATTTCGTTACCGGTCTTCATAAGGTTTCTCAAAGTATAGATGCGATTTTGGTCATTGTTGATAGATTTACCAAGTCTGCTCATTTCTTACCGATACGAGAAACTTATACACTTGAACGTCTTGCTCGTATGTACATAAACGAGATTGTAAGACTGCATGGTATGCCAGTATCCATAGTTTCTGATCGAGACCCAAGATTCACTTCACGATTTTGGGTTAGTTTACAAAAAGCTATGGGCACAGATTTACGATTTAGTTCGGCATATCATCCTCAGACGGACGGACAATCAGAGAGGACAATTCAAACTCTAGAAGATTTATTAAGACTATGTGTCCTTGACTTCAAGGGAAGTTGGGACAAGTTCTTACCATTGGTGGAGTTTTTCTACAACAACAGTTATCAAGCAAGTATTGGCATGGCTCCATTCGAAGCATTGTATGGAAGAAAATGTCGTTCTCCAGTATGCTGGGATGAGGTGGGTGAAGCAACGTTGTTGGGACCGGAGTTGGTACGTATGACTACAGAAAAGATTCAAATTATCCGACAACGTATAAAAACCTCACAAGATCGACAAAAGAGTTATGCTGATCTTCATCGAAAGGACGTGGAATTTGATGTAGGAGATCATGTGTTCTTACGTGTTGCTCCATGGAAAGGAGTTACGAGATTTGAAAAAAAAGGAAAGCTCAATCCTCGATTCATCGGTCCATTTTTAATCCTCGATCGAGTAGGAACTGTGGCTTATAGACTCGTTTTACCGCCAAGTATGTCTCGTGTTCATAACGTTTTTCACATATCCATGTTACGTAAATATGTGGAAGACCCGAACCACATTATTGAGTTAGAACTGGACGAAGTAGCGGAGGATTTAACGTATGAAGAAGTTCCTGTTCAAATCTTGGATAAGAAGGAACATATTCTACGCTCCAAGGTTATACCTCAAGTCAAAGTTTTGTGGAGAAACCACGATGTTGAGGAAATGACTTGGGAGTTAGAATCTGAAATAAAATCAAGGTATCCTTACATCTTCGACATACCAGGTACGTACCCTAATTTCGAGGGCGAAATTTCATAAGAAGGGGAGGTTGTAAGACCTCAACTTTTATAAATAAAGATGAATTTTCTATAAATATCATTTTTGAATATTATGGAGTTAATTTGATATAATTTTATAGTTGTGGGTAATATTTATAAATTTTGCAAAGTACGCAAGTTGTTATATAATATTCGATTGGTCGGGGAATATTCGTTTTAACGGAGAATATTCGTACAACGGCACAATCATTGGTGGACCCCACAACGGAATTATTGTCGGATTGAGAAAACGACAAAAATATTTTATTAAAAATAACGACGGAAGTTTTACCATTGATACTGTTGAACTACTCAGTAGTAAAAGTACAGTAATACGTGTGGTTGCATAGTAGCACACGGTATTGATTATTAATGCTTATGTAAGAAGTCACTCAGTTTGATTCAATTATTGTCAGTTAATAATATGAATTATTTAGCGATAATGACGTTTTGTTTTATTCGTATTATTAACGTAATAAAACAGAAACATCTTTTTATATAAAACAAAATACTTTATTAAAGTTATTCTATAAATAGAATATATTATATTTTATTTAAAAGATTTTTCTTTAAATATGGACCGTCAGATTAAAGTAATCAATCTGGACCGTTCATGGATTAGTTACTATGCATTCTATTTTTCTATAAATAGCAGCTCATTCCTTCATTATTTCTTACGAATTCACTGAACTCTAGAGAGAGAAACTATAGAGAGAAACTATAGAGAGAGAGAAGAAGAATATTCTGCTACTTAACTACTTCCTTATTTCAGCTCTTCTTTAAAACGGTAAGGGGTGTTATTCTTTCTTATTCATGAAGAGAACTGTTGCTATTCCACTTCTTATTATTCTGTTGAAATAACCTGTATGCGCGGTCTACCCTATACTTGGTGACATTCTTCTATTATTCTGTTGGAACATCCTGTCTGTGTGTTTTACACCGGACCTGGTTCCGTCTTTATTATTATTCTGTTGGAACATCCTGTCTGTGTGTTTTACACCGGACCTGGTTCCGTCTTTATTATTATTCGGTTGGAATATCCTGTCTGTGCGTTTTACGCCGGACCTGGTTCCATTATTTATTATTCTGTTGGAATAACCTGTCTGTGCGGTCTATCGCATGCCGGGTGATTTCTTTTGTTATTCCATTCTTTATTATACTCAGTTGGTTAAGTTTTAACTTCTATACTCCATGAAATTTGTAGAATATCCTTGATAATTGCGGTTCATCCAGTATCTTTTCATGAAAATATTCTTCTAAGCATTCTTGAATTTTACTCCACAAAGCCGTATCATGTTGACAATTTGGACGTTGTTAATTCTTGGATAAATTAATTCTTGAACTTGTTTTATTGAATTCTTATATCATTGTCATCATCCTCATGTTTATAAAATGTTGAAAGTCATCTGTGGCCTGTAGTGCATAGATGGACTTGGTATGATTATGACCAGGGATTATTCGGTATAATCATAACCGTAATGTTACAAATGATGTGGTAAAATTCGTCATTGGCCCGTAGTGCATTGATGGACAGTTGTTGGCATGATCATGACCATTAATGAATACACGAATATCTTTGGCCGTAGTGCATGGGTGATTCGATGATGTGGATTATTTTATTAAGCTGAATCTCAGCGATCACAGTGTTGAAAAACTTTTTGAATCATAAAAGATAGTAGAGTTTATTTTCTACTTGACTCTTTTAATGGATTGTTTGCTCTGCTACAGTTAAACTTGATGTCTATTATATTTTATCAGTTTAACATTGTTGAAGGCTAATGATAATTTATTCTGCATTATCTTAGTCATAATATTTCTTATTGGGCTAGTTGAGCTCACCCTTTCTTTCACTGTTCTCTTCAGGAAATGAGAACGTAGCTGGGGCAAGTCGGGGAACGGAGTGATGGTCCGAATGATAGTATTAGTTAGTAGTCCTCACTATTCTATGTAATGGTGTGTTAATAAATATAATGAGGACTCCTTTTGAGTATGAATACTCTCTAGAAGATAATATTTGTATTCAAACTCACAGTTTATGTTTTGTCGTATTGTACACGACAGTTGTATTAGTAAGTTGTATTTGTATTCTGTACTATGTATCTGACGACCCAAGATGGGTAATGTATACCTAATTTTGGGGGCGTCACAGTGCTGGTTTGGGAAAGCTTGTGGTGGCGCCGTTTCTTCTTCCTCCTCTACCATTATCAGCTAGCTTAAGGCTTTAAGGTACTGCCCTAATTTTACCCCTATTTGGAAGTCCCCAATTAACTCCATAATAATTATTAATATATAGTTTTTCTACCATAATCAGTAATTATAAATAATTTTTCTTATAATAATTATTTATAATTTATGCCCTAATGTTCCCCTATTTAGAAAAATACATATTTGAAGAAAGGGTTTAGGATTGTTACATGTTCTGATTTTGTGATACTGTTAATTGATGAGGAGTTATGTAATTTGAATTAGGATTGATCGAGGAGTTATATTTGGGACTGTTACATGTTTTGATTTTGTGATACTATTAATTTGAATACATATTTTGCTTTGTGATCATTTTGGGACTGATATATATATATATATATATATAATGTGTTTTGGGACTGATATATTATGTGTTTTGAATTGGGTTCGGTGTTGAGTATATACACATGTTAATCAGTAAGTGTTTAATTTATGTTATTTGGGTTTGCTAAAATTTGGGGTTGATTTATGTTTATTCAGTAAGTGTGTGATGATGATGTTTGATGTAGGTATATTTGCTATTTCTGACGGAATTCTTGATAGAATTTCTGTCAGAATTATTCAATTCCAAAATTTGTGGACCTTATAAAATTTGTCAGAATTCTTCAATTTTCCAATATTAAATTTACATAATATAATATAAGATAATATAATATAATAAATTTAATTTTAATTAATTTAATTTAATTAATTTAAATTAATTTAATAAAATATAAACAATTTAGAAAATTATGTAATATAATATAAAGTAAATTTAACGAATTTAATTTAATTTAATAATAAAATTTAAAAATTATATAATATAATATAATATAAATAAAATAAAATAAATAAAACAATTTTGATTTGATTTAATTTAATAGATAAATTAAATTTAATAAACAATATTTAAAAATATATAATATAATAAAAATAAAATAAAATACAATAAAACATAATAATAAATTAAATTAAAATAAATTAATTTCTTTTTTTACGTTTATTAAAAAACTTAGAAACCTAGGAATTTGAAAGAAAACTTAAATTTTTCGTCAATTTATTTTTTTTTCTATCCATTTTAAAACTCAAAAATAGAGTGTTAAGACAACGATTATCACTATTACCACCAGCATGAATAATATGAGAGGACAAAAAGGTTCCCTAATTATTATTTTTAAAGGTGTCCCTCATAGATATATTAATTACGCATTTTATCAATAAAAAGGTGAATTTTCTGTTCATTAATTTTGACGAAAAGTGCTAACATATTATTCATATATGTCTAAAATAAGGTTATTATTGTCATTATAGTAGTTAGACTTATTTAAGGCGCAACTAACAAAAGTAACTCCATTTATGATCGGAAGGGGCAGAGACAGGTTTCAAATTAGGTTAGAACTCATCTTAATCAGACCATGAATTTTAAATTAAGGCTAAAATTCATTCTCAAACAAATCGTATGTTGAGTCTCTAACTTTTAAATTTATTTCGATGATAACAATAATTAGTAAATAAATTAATTAAAAGGGTAGAATCCTCTCTATATAATTTTTTATTATAATTGTTTTAATTATCTTATTTACTTTGACCAAAAATATTTTCTAAATATTATTGAATTGATTTTTCTGATAATTTAAAAGTGTTAAAACATTATGGTTGCATGCATGAGATAAAAATTTGTTATACATGTGTGTGTGTAAATCGTGTGTGTGTGTGTGTGTATATATATATATATATATATATATATATATATATATATATATATATATATATATATATATGCATTAAATGAACTGTGTTGGAAGATTTTTGTGGATGAACTGTGTTGGAAGATTTTTGTGGCCAACATTGTTGGACAATTTTCATGTGTCTCATCCGCGCATATGCTTAGCCTTGAAGTAAAGAGAAACCAACATGTGAGTAATAAAGCTTTTGTTGACCAAAAAGATTTCTAAAATACATACATTATATATATATAGAGAGAGAGAGAGAGGCCGGATCTTGTCCGGGAGTCTGGACAGGTTTAAAATTAGAACCTTTTTTTTTTTTGCTTTTTTTTTCAACAAATTAAAAAAAAATTAATATTTTATGGAACTTGAATTTTTACATAATACAGTGTTTTGGGTGTGATTTGGATACATATAACAATACATGTATGTACAGTCAAGTTCCATAAAATATTAAATTTTTTTTAGTTATTTTAAAAAGAAAAGTAAAAAAAAAAGGTCCGAATTTTCTCCCATCCGGGAGTCCGGACCTGATTAATCTTGTATATATATATATATATATATATATATATATATATATATATATATATATATATATATATATATATATATATGGTACTCCCTCCGTTCCTTAATATAAGTCGTTTTAGAGAAATATTTTTATTTTTTAATATAAGTCGTTTTAGAATTTCAAGTAAGCATTAATTGTTTAGTTTCTAATATTACCCCAAGTATTAAATGTAACTTTGGTTCTCTCACTATTTTCTATCCAATAAATAATTATCTCTTATTCCAATACAAGGGCAATATAGACAATTGATATTATAGTTAATGCTATACAATCATTACCTTAATACTTGTACATAACCCTAAAATGACCTATGTTAAGGAACGGAGGGAATAATATGTATGCATGTTAAAAAGCATTAAATGAATAATTAAATCCTTATGCATTAACCGAATTAATATGTATTGAAGGTTTAAATGAAGTTGAGACTTTTTTTTTGGGACAAAGCCAGTTGTTTTCTCAAAGTTTATATGTTAAGATATAAATGAGCATTTATTGGTTGTTGACCAAATTTAGTAAAAAAGAAGATGGAGATTTTGATTAAATCATTTTTGACATGTGGGCATTTAATGAACTAAGGTTAGTAAAGTTTTTCATAGGCCAAATTCAAAATTCAGAAAAATAAAACTTTGGCTAACAACTGATTTTCTATTTATTCTCAAAATAATTTTATTATTTAAAGATTTCAAAAATTATTTTAAGTTATTTCAAAAGAAGGGTAAAAAAAATTACAAGAATATATATATATATATATATATATATATATATATATATATATATATATATATATATTTTGTACCACATATATTTATAAATATGTTTAATATGTACATATAACCATTAAAATTGAATTGAAGCAATCTCATCCATTGATTTCAAAATTACCATTTTGCCCCCGACCTCAAAATTCTATAAATAGGGAGTCTTTCATTCATTTGGTTTTTGTCATTTCACTTGAAAAAAAAAACTTATTTCTCTCCTACATACTCTCTCTCGAAGAAGTTTTCTCTCTCTTCTTATCAAAGTTCTAATCATTTGAGAAGAGGAAATCGGTCTAAGCATATTGAGATAAGTTGCTTGATTTACTTTATTTGAATTATCTCTTGATTATTTATATTTATAGATATACGAATATAAATTGTTATGCATAATTATATATATCTATATTTCATCTATTTACAAATAAAAAGTTATACTTAGACACCGCAAAGCTACGGAGATATCCTCTTAAGTGAAAGAATCGAACCGTACGATTCTTTATAGTACTAAGTGACTCTCTATTTGATATTATTTATATAAATATCATAAAATAAATCTACATTTGATAGTTCAAAACAACACTGATATATTCACTTTTAAAAGAGTGAATCATCCGAACCGGATTTGAAAATCAAGTGATCTATCGAAAATATTTATATAAATATCAATTGTAAAATTATAAATTATGTCATACTTAAACGCCGAAAGGCTACGGAGATATTCCTCTTAAGCGACGGAATCGAACCGTACGATTCCTTATAGTACTAAGTGACTTTATTTATAACCAGTCATATAATAGATAAAATATTATTATATATTATCTGATTTAAACAAATATATTTGTTATATCAAGTATTTCTTAACTGATTTATTTATTATACTTGATATCTGTCATCACAAGTATTTGATAATAAAATTCATTAATTCATAAAATACTTGTTGCAAAATATAAAAGATATTTAAACTTTTATATCACAAACTCAAGTGAATATATATACTTAAATAGAAACATATTTAATTCAAAGTTTAAAACAACTTATCAGCTTACTTAGAAGCATTTTCTCTCTAAATATAAAAGTTCTTTAACTTTTATATCTGAACTTAAAGTTATATCTTTAATCCATTGAAACACATTCTTTATTATAAAAAATAAATAATTCTTTATAAATTTGCATTAAATTATATATCTGCTTATAAGAAGCATTTTTGAGCTAAAGCTAAAATCTATCTATTTGCTTATTCAAGAAGCACTTTTCACACAAAATATAAAAATTATTTAAACTTTTATTACAGTGCATAAATTTACATATTTGCTTACATAGAAGCATTATTTAATCTAAGCACAAATTTCTATCTGTTTACAAAGAAGCATATTTTCTTAAGTACAAAAGTATTTGAACTTTTATAAATATATTTGCTCTTTAATTGATATCTGCTTATTTGAGAAGCATCAATCTGTACTTAATGTTATCTGCTTATTTTAGAAGCAAATTGTTGTAAAATCTTTTGTAAAAAGGAAAAATGGTAGAGTTAGTTTATTTTATGTGCCTCTGAGAAATACAAGTAATTCTTCAACCAACACCAGAGTCTTAGAGAGGTCAGCTAGGAGTTGGGTCTCTAGTGAACTTGTGAGGTGAGAAAAAGACTGTTGTTTCAAGACCAGATCATAGAATAAAACGGAACTCAAAAGAAGTACAACTAAGCTTCAGGAGGGAGCTGGGAGCTTGCTTTCCAAGATATATTAGTTGGAAATTGTTAGAAGTTTATCTATAAAACTTTGTAAAGGCTTCTCTGTCTGTTAAAGGAGTTTTTGTTGCAGGAAGTAATAGGATCTCAAGTTCTGGAGAAGAGCTTGAGACTGGACGTAGCAGCATACCCGGGATGTATGTTGTGAACCAGACAAATCTCTGTGCATTGTGTGATTGAATTTTTACTGTCTTGCATATTAATTTCTAACACTGCAAATTAATTATCCAAAAATTCAAAAAGGCCTAAGATAATTTTTTAATCTGTAATAATCTATTCAACCCCATTCTAGATTATTATTGGACTTTCATCGTATTTTGTAAAATTGAATGTTACGGTTCAAACTAGTGTTGTAGATGGAACGGATAATTTAATTACCAACTTGAGAGCATGACGACACACATTAGCACTATAATAACCTTACTTTCAGTATGAGAATAATATGTTAGCCCTCTTCGTCAAATTTAATTAATAAAATTCGTTTTTTATTTCATAAAAAGATGTGGAGGAATGTCTTATGGTTCTTAACTCTGCGGTAACTCTTGTCTTATTCATTCCATGAAGTCAAGTGTTCAATTCTTGAATGTGTGAGTTTGGTGTGAGTGTATGTGAAAATTAGCAAAAAAGAGAAAAGGTGGAGGAATAGTTTTTCACAACTAATGTATGTGCAACCATGGAGACTAGTGCTAAAAATAAATAAATTTAGAAAACATTCTTGTAAAATTTTAAGAGGGTCAAATTTGTTATTTAGTCCCGTTTATGAGTCTCCCACCGACCGCAACACATCAAATAGTGTGGGTCCCATAATTTATACAAGCCAACTTTTTAAGCAAAAGGATCGAGTGTGTGTCCCTTCTTCATTCGTTAAATGTGTTGACATGCAGGACTTTTATTACGTTCCGGGATGATTCCAATTCGTTTTTGTTTTTGGTTCAAGGTGATGCGGTCATGGTGTTTGTTAAAATGTCTCGCCCATACTTAATATAGTAAAACGCTCATCCGGTTCGGATGAAGTTTTATTTTTGGTAAATTGGTTAATTTATTAATAGAATATTGACACATATAAAGTCTCGTCTGTGTGTCGGTATTCTATTAGTCAAGTGACCAACTTACCTAAAAATGAACTTCATACTAACCACTCCCATAAAACACACTCACAATCACCCAGAAATTATTTATTTATGTACATGCAAAGTTTCTTTGTCTAAATATTAAATTATATCCATCTGAACTTCCAATTCTATTCTTTCCGTCCCCTAAAGACAGAGGCGGAGCCACCCTTGGACTGGGGTGGGCTCCAGCCCGGGTGAAGTTTTTTTAGTTATAGTATTAGTATTTATAAGTTATATACTTTAAATAGCCCAACAGTCCAACCCAAACATTGAATATTGAATACATATTGCCTAGTTTGTTGACAGAGTACATGTAAAGGCATTTACAGGATGCCCTAATTCCTAAATGAATGAAGAAAAAGAGAGCTGCAGCAAAGAAAGGAGTCAGGGAGAAGATATCAGATGAAGATAACAAGTAAAGATAGATACTTTTGGAAGCTATCTAGTTAAAAAGATAGCCTTGGGGCTTATAATTTGGTAATGTTATGTATTTGTAGGTGGGTTTTTTGGTGGTTCATTTCATCTCCATTTTCTTGTAATTCCCAATATCTCATATTCAAATTGGGTTTGGCATTTCTGGGCTATTTTTTAATTTATTTTTTTTAATTTTTTTATTGTATTAGTTGATAAGAGGGTTTATCTAAATTGATTTTTTTTTTCTGTTTTGTTGATTAACTAGCTATGTCCCGTGCTTCCGGCATTATATGGACGGTGAGATTTATCCCAAACTTTAGACGGCCCATATGATTTATTAGGGTGAGCGAGAAATTCAAAATCAGTTCTATTTTGTTAAATAGATAGTTGTGGCTTTTTCTTTGCTATGTGACTTCGGCGGCTAAGTTGAGAGGGACTCTGAAATTTCTGTATGAGGTCAGTATGTAGTGCCTTTTGTTTTAATAATAAATATTAGTTGTATACTAGTTTATGGATATTTTATTTCTTTTAGCAATTGATGAGCATCATTCTTTTATTCAATTTGTTCTTTATTTTTTGAATGTTAAGGATATCATTGTTTCTTATTTAGAACAGAACACTTTTGAGTTTTGAAATTCAGAATTTATTTTATTCTTTTATTCAATTAATTGGTACATTGAAATAAGTATTTTACTTATTTAAGTATGCATTATTTAATTATGTTTTATGTTCCAATTTCAAGCATGTTAGGCTAGAATATTTTTTAGGGTTGAAGATGAGTATAATTGATTGATTCTATTGCACGTATTCATGCCGATTGATTCTACCAATTTAGTGTTTGACTTTAGAGAATTTCAATTTGAACTTTGAAGGTATTTTCTGAATTTTTAGGTTTTGGGGATTTTCAATTTGAACAAGTCATAATGGAAAGTCAAGGAGCAAGAGAGAAAAAATTTTGTTTTCTTTCTTTAAATTAAGAGAAAGTGCATCAACTAGTGAAGGACATTCTCCGTCTAATGTTGGTACTTGGTAGCCCGGTACAAAACAAATTTCTGGCTCCAACCTTGACTAAAGATGATTAAAAGGTACAAATATTTTTCATTTTAAAGAGTAACTAGTCGTTTAGAGGAGTCCAAATAGTATACTACTCACTTTATATAATTTATGGGGTCATTAACAATAAATTTGAAAATTTCTATTTTTTTCATACTTTTGGGTACACCTGGCAAACGGGTGGGCGGGCCTGGCCCGGGCCGGGCCGGGCCGAGCGTGGGCGGGCCAAAAACGGGTCGGGCTAAAAACGACCCAGATTTTGGCGGGCTGAAAAAGTGAGACCCGGGTTGGGCGGCCTGGCCCGGCCCGCGGGCTTTTTCCTATTTTTTTTAGCAAAATCTTGATACACCAAAAATAGTAATAATAATAATTTTAATTACTTAAATTAACTACATATCTCAATCAATTAAAATTTTAATAGTATTATAATTTTAGATATTAAAATAAAGGCATGATTTGGGATAATGATTGATTTACTTTCCAAATAAGTAGGGGGAATGCATAATTAAGGGATAATGATTGATTTACTTTCCAAATGTACTACAATAAGTAAGGGGATTGCATAATTAAGGGATAAAATTATCTATATTATTGTGTATAGATTTTGGACTTGCAAAGTTGCAATCTAAAAAATTAGTGGTTGATTCGGATTATATATTGCTAGTAATTCAAAATATATAATCAAATTTGATTCTTTAAAATTAATATAATTTATTTAACTTTTAAAAATAATAAATATTGTAATTAATACTAATATATAGATAATTTTAAATTTTTATAATTATATTATCTAACTTAAACTAATAATTGTTAGTTTAATAGTTTTATACTTTGAAATTATTAACTACATATCTCAATCAATTAAAATTTTAATAGTATTATAAATTAGTATTATTAATTAATTACCTACATTAACTACATATCTTAATTATAATTTTTAAATATAGTTAAAATTTATTGAAGATTGCATTAAAAATAAATAGTTGTTGTAGCTTAGTTAGTTTGAACTCCCCTACAAGTAGCAAAATTTTATTTTTTTTTTTTAAAAAAAAAAACTCACGGGTCGGGCCAAAAATTTTTATGGGCTAAAAAAGTTAAGTACAAAGCCAAAGCTTTTGCCGGGTCTACTTTTGGGAAACGAGGGACTATATATTTTACATCAAAATAAACAAAGGCTGTTCTTGTAAACGTATATACCTCTTAGTTGAGTTTATTCTGGCCGGCTAAGGCATGGCACCGCCAATGCTGCTAGTAGCTGATTTTGGGGGTTTGAAAATTTTATCTGGGAGGAAATTTATACAGCTGAAAGCTATTATTATAGTCTTTCTGCTTGCTTTTTGCAGCATTTTTGCGGCGGCTTCGAGATCAATAATTGAGACCCTTCCTGGTTACTCTGGTACTCTACCTTTCAATCTCGAAACTGGGTAAGTTTTTTTTTTTTTTGATTGAATTGAAATTCCATTTTAAGGGTACAATTATTATTGATTTTTTTATGCAGATATGTTAGTGTGGACAGATTGAATGATTTGCATCTGTTCTACTACTTTATAGAGTCTGAAAAGGATCCTGCAAATGACCCTCTTGTGCTTTGGCTCAGTGGAGGCCCTGGTTGTTCCAGTTTCTCAGGCCTAGTTTATGAAATTGGTATCTATGTTTTTCTAACCTCAACTCTCTCTCTATTCAAAACAGTGAAATTAGTTTATGTATAGTTCATAGTATTCATTCATCTTACATTAATCTTTCGGAATTAAAGTTTCATACACTGTCATTAGGATAAAATACTTGTGTTGAAATTACCCTTATTTTAATGATGTGTCATGATTGCTCGTGTGTACACTTTTAAATGTATCAAATTTAAACTCACTCTTTCTCATGAATTCTGCAGGTCCATTAAAATTTGATTTCCCAGCTTTTATTGGGGGATTACCATCACTTACTCTGAACCCATACTCATGGACAAAGGTGCTATATAAATTCTTCCTTGCACCATATTCCTTCCCTGTCTCACTTTAGTTGACCCTTTTTCATTTTGGGATGTCCCATACTAATTGAGCTTTGTTGACTTATATCAAGGTGTGCAAGTGTTTGGTAGGAGAAGAAGAAGCAAAGAAGCTCGTCTTGTGTTCTTTCATTTGTTTGTATATAACCCAAGAATTGAAGAGAAAATAAACAAAAAAAAATGATTTAAAAAAAAAAACAATAGACAAATTTACCTTCAAATTCTTCTTTCCCATATCTTATTACTTTTATTTTTTCTTACTATTGTATTCTAGCTTATATTTATGTTTTCAATTTGATGAGTAATTAGGATTCAAGTTAGTTTTGTATTATATGATTGCGTTAATTTTTGCAGATTGCAAACATAATATTTTTAGATGCACCAGCCGGATCTGGATTTTCCTATGCAACAACCTCAGAAGGCAACTACAACTCTGACACAAAATCAGCACAAGTTATTTCCAATTTTCTGAAGGAGGTGAGCTGAAATATAAAGAAAAAATATATGAATTATATGTAAGCAAAATTATTTAAAGAACGAAACATTTTTTGTTTAGTGTATAAATAGGGTAGTTCGTAGTTAATGTCACTCAAATACTCTATCGACCAATAATGTGGGACGATTAATATGTTTGTTTGAAGTCCTGATGAGCATGATAATATTTCAACTACCATATATGTGCGTCTTTGCGCGCACATGTGTATATTTAATCTGAATACCGAAGACTTCCAATGATTGCAGTGGTTGCTAGATCACCCTAGTTTCTCCAGAAACCCCCTTTACATTGCTGGTGACTCCTATGCCGGCATATTTGTTCCAATGGTTGTTATGGAAATTGCAAAAGGTGATTTATGCTAACAAAAATTTATATGTTCTAGAAAATTTTGACATTAATTCTGTATTAACCTTGATGAATCTTAATTAGGCTTTGTGATGCTGATGTTGCAGGTAATGAAGCTTGTGACACGCCATACCAGTCTCTCCAGCTCCAAGTACACTTCAGTTGTACTTTATATTTCTTCTTATGTTTTATTTTTGCTGTTTAATAAAGGGGTGGGGGCCGTGACAGACATGTTACTCATGGCTCGTTTTTGAGCTGTAATCCGTTAATGACAGTCTTGTCCGCTGCTATATGCATTGTCATCTTGCTCGATCACAACTGTTTGGAAAATGCGAGCAACGAATGAACATTGATTGTCATATAGGACCATATTCAGACTGAATCTAATGGGGAGTAGTTTGTATTTCACTTTGATGAAAAAAAGAGCATAAATTATTACTAATCAAAAAACAAAAGTATTTCCTTTTACAATTTTTTATGGGCATACAATTTAATTGAGTTCTCCAATTGTTAACATTTTTTCATTGTGCTGTGGATTTACAACAGGGTTACATTCTTGGCAATCCGTTAGTTAGTCCTGAAATTGCAATAAATTCAAGGATCCCATTTGCTCATCGAATGGGACTAATATCAGACGAATATTACGAGGTACCTTGAGTGCTCGTACATTTAATTGGTGTGATTAACTAGCATAATTTCAAATTAATATTTTATATATTCTACTTTTTTTCTTTTACGGTCTTATCATCCGTACTTGTTGCTCTAAGTGTGAAGACTTTATGTTCTCAATAATTTAACATAGCAATACTATTCAGTAATAAATAAGATAATCTAATGTTCTCAATTTTCTCTGTTGATTACTCTCAACTTTATTTCTAAAAGTTTTATCTAATAAGGTTACTTTAATTGGCTCTTCCTGACTAGGTAGTTTCAATCTTTTGAAATTAAAAATTGTGAATTTCTGTTAATTGTCTACCAAAATTTGCTATTGTGCAGTCAGCCAGAAGACACTGTCATGGTGACTATTTTAATGTCGATCCAAGCAATGCTCTATGTGTCAATGCCATTGAGCTTATTAAAGAGGTAAATTAAGACAACAAACACATTTTCTGAAGATTATTAGAAAAATGTTTTCTGGTTTCCATTACTAATGGAGAATTTTGGCGGTTTCTCGTATTATAGTGCATTGCTAGACTCGATCTTGAACATATTTTGGAAGTCAGCTGTGGTGTTGATGATCCAAAGTCAGACGAACTGAGATCCGATTACAGATTCTCTGAAGACATTCTGTTACCATCCTGGCATGATAAACCATGGTGTCGAGTAATAGTTTTTTCTTTGTGTTTACTGTCTACTAGTACTCGGAACTTTTTACTTTTCTGCTAAGCCAGCAGGATTTCATTTTAATGCTATATAAAAGAAAATGACAGTCACATTTGACATCTTAACTTTATTATTATTAATTTTATTATATATTTTCACATATTATGGTTTGCCTAAGATACACTTCGATGCAAAATTACAGGGGAATCACCAGAATCAGCACGACTCCAAACCACTGTTAGTGTAACTATGTCTTGCATATTTTTTTCCCTAAACCATCTACATTCTAATTGATTCAGTTATACCACTTTTCTTATAACCTTTCATTTTGCATTCGCAAACATTTTTCTTAATTTATCATCTTGATAGCCTCGTTGAATCATTTCAGACCTCCTTCGCTCTAATTTTTATTCCCAATCATCACTGAAAACAGAGTTTTTCTACAGTTTTCCTCTCCATTAATTTTCACCATTAGCATTACCATTACCATTACCCGCACAAGTACCTATTTACTTAATAAAATCCCAAACTCTTTAGCTGTCAATTTCATTATTGTGGAATTGTCTTCCTAGCCTTTAGTAATAAAAACGTGTAACATCAAAAAGACCATGATGTTCTATAGTAATTTTCCTATTTATGCTATGCTCGGATCTATAAATTGTTATGGACAAGGTTTTGTTAAACTCAATATGTAACATATAATGAATCTGAACTTCAAAACTTTGAGAAGGTAAGTGACGAGACAATTT
This sequence comes from Panax notoginseng, assembly GCA_016801055.1. Classification (NCBI taxonomy): domain Eukaryota; kingdom Viridiplantae; phylum Streptophyta; class Magnoliopsida; order Apiales; family Araliaceae; genus Panax; species Panax notoginseng. The sequence continues at coordinate 14,143,025 of CM029023.1, read as the reverse complement.
TTTTTTTTGCAGAAATATGGCTACCTACTATCTTACGCTTGGGCAAACGATCCAAATGTCCAAGAAGCTCTTCACGTTCGAAATGTAAGTTAAGTTCAAAAGCAACATTAGATATCATATGCTCTGCTCTATGTTCTCCTTTCTCTGGGTATAAATCTCGGTACTTTTGTTGCTGGATAATGTTTTTGTGGAGGCAATTAAGAGCCCGTTCGGCAACCACTTATTTTAAAATGACTTAAAGTTAAAAATATAAGATGTGACTTATAAGTAAAAGCGTTCGACATCAATTTGACTTAGAAGTCAGAAATTAAGCTAAAACAAGTTATGAATGTGTTCGGCTCATAATGACTAATAAGTTAAAATCAAATGTAAAGATTAATAAAAAGGACATTAATAAAAGTGGGGCAAAATAAAAGAAGGGCAAAATAGGCATTACATTTTTTCAAACTAACTTATTTTAGAATGACTTATAAGTCAATTTAAAAGAAGTTTACAAATACTTGCTTATTTTTTTGACTTAAAAATTTAAGTAGAAAAATAAGTCATTGCCAAACAGAGGAATAGTGACAATTGACTTATAAGTTGGTTTGACGAACTTATAAGTCACTGCCGAACAGGCTCTAAGATTGTTGCCACATAATGTAGTCATCTGTGATGATGATTGATCTGTATGCATTCTTGATTTTCTTTAACAAAATTGTTTCCGCCTTTATTATGAGATCAGGGAACAATAACAAAATGGAAGAGGTGCAACAGGAACTTATCTTATGTAAAAGATGTTCCAGATGTGGTTGAGCATCATAAAGTTCTTAGTGAGAAAGAATATCGAGTTTTAGTATACAGGTCTGTCTAATGTTTTGTCTCGTGTTTTCAGCGAATTTTTATGATTTCAATTAATCTTGCATAACTTGAATATAAAGTCACTTAATCAGCAAGCAGCTTTTCCCCTCCGAATTTAAGAATCCATTCTAGAAAATGAATAAACCAAATCTCGTAGTTAAGTAACGTTTTTAATTACTTTTGTTGATAATATAAAAGTTTAATTTTCTTTTAAAAATTTGACCTTCAAATTGGGACTTGGAGAAAGGTTTTGAGCTAGGTGATTCCGCCACTTGCTTGGGATAAAGGTATCCTGACATCCAAAACATAACAGTGTGAAATTTCTATAAAATTATACACTAGGGTGTGGATTGAAGTGCGGCTTGTCATGGATGTCCTGCATTTAGTTTGAAGTGCAACATGGAGGTACTTTTTGATTACTAAGAGCGCTTGTTTGGTTAGAGTGCGTTTGGAAGTCCAAACACACAAAACGTTACCACTGCAAAAGCTGCAAATGCTATTAACCAAATAAACCCTAAGCAAGTAAGTCTGTCATTAGGAAAAAGTGAAAGTATGTTTTATAGAAAAATCAGAGCATTTCGATTTGGAAAATAGAATTATGGGAGTATTGAGACAAATATAGCACATTTAACTCACTTTGATACATTAAACTATTTAGAAAGAGAAGAGAAAAGAAAAGAAAACTTAGATTTTTATTTGGAATTAAAGACGAACCATATTATCAAATGCTTATCGACGAAATTGATGATCAACTAATCCCATTTTTTTTCCTTATTACAGTGGTGATCACGACATGGCGTCTACATATATTGGTATATTAGCATATATAAAGTCTCTCAATCTGACTATGGATGCGAGTTGGAGACCATGGTTTGTTGATGATCAAATTGCAGGGTAACTTTTTAACGTTCATGTTTTCATTTCTCTGAGCAGTATTTTTTAGTTTCCCAAATGCAAATACGAAACAAATGGGATGATAAAGAATTTACTGTTGAAATAATTTATAATATGTTTGTCTCAGATACACAGAAACCTACAGGCTACATGGATACCATCTCACTTTTGCTACTGTAAAGGCAAGTTTGTAATGCTATAAATTTTTATTCAAATGTTTTCCTTTTGTTTTAGATTTCAACTTGCTTCCCTCAATTTCGATGAAGGTAGAATTTGATATCAATTATGTAAATATGATTGATTATCAAGAGACTTTACAAGCTGAATATCTAAAATGGGTGTTGCTTCGGTAACAAAAAAAAAAGCTTACAAAAACTAGTTTACAAAATGATGCGACAAAGTGGAGTTCTGCTACACTTACAAAGAGCTCTTACAAAAACTAGTTTACAAAATGACGTGTCAAAGTTTAATTAGTGGATGATTGACCATATATGGGTGGGTCCAGTGATTGTAACAAATCAAAGCCATACACATCCTTTTGTATCTTCTTTTTGTAACAATTCTTTAGTCACTGTAGTATTATTGGACAAAGTGTTATTAGTAGATGATCCATCATACATGGATGTATCTAGTGATAGTAATCAACCACAGTCAACCACATCATTTTTTAAGTAATTTTTTGTAAGATTCTTTTGTTATCAAAGTATTATTGATCTAAAATAGAGCGCAAATGAACCGAGTTCGCGAACAAAGCTCGGCTCGACTCGAGTTCGTTTATCGAGTCGAGTTCGAACATACGATTGTGTTTGTTTAATTAAACAAGCCAAGCTCAAAATATACTGTGTTTGGCTTGAGATCGACTCGTCTAGGCTCAACTTGAGCCCGCTTAACCTCAGCTCGACTAAGTTTGCTTGAATTCAACTTGAGCTCGACTAATTTATAAACAAGTCGAATTCAAACAACATATTCAAGCTTGTTTAAAAACTCGACTCGAACTTGTTTAATTTTTAGTTGAGCTTGAGCTCGACAAGTCAAAACTCGGCTCTTTTACAGCCTTAATCTAACACCTGCAGTGAAAACTTTGCTCATACTACAAATGGGCATATTCGATCTCTTTATCTGTTTTTGGTTTTGATTTGTGTAGGGAGGGGGTCATACGGCTCCGATGCACAAACCTAAGGAATGCTTGGCCATGGTCGATAGGTGGTTATATAATTTTCCATTGTAAGCAAGGATGGAGCTTCTTAAATAATGCATGATAATAATATGTACATCTGAAAATTAGCAATTTAGCATGTAAGCTTTTCTCTGTTTTGTCTTGTTAAATGATACAAAAGTCTGAAAATTAGCATGAACCTTTTCTTTGTTTTGTCTTGTCAAATGATGTAAAAGTGAGAAAGGCCAATTATCAGAGGGTACCAATCTACAAACCCATTAATATCATTTATTTGCAAAACTTGTAATAAATAGGATAATCGAACTGAAAATATTCGAGGAAGGGAATCTAGGCATTTTCCTCAAATTCCCAAAAATACAAATAAATAATAATATAATAAAAAAGAAAAGAAAAAGAAAAGATAAGGCAGATGCTTTAATAACTATTTACGTAGGTAAATATTAGTAGTAAATTTTATAGAGAGATGTGTAATAAGTGAGATTTTCTTATAATTTTTATGAATCTCATGTATTAATAAGTTTCATAATTGTAAGTTGACATAAATTTATCGCAATACATGGCAGGACTCGTAATTAAATTAAAATGCATGTATGCAGTCAAATGTATATAATAGTTAAACATCTAGTCCACACAATTCGAAACAAAATTTAAAATATAACTAAAGTTTACCAATTCAATTTGGCAAAAAGCACCTTTACTCTCATTCTGGCCGTCGTGTTTTAAGCATTGAGCCACTGTACTTTAAAAAAATTCAATTGGCCCACTGTGTTTTTTAAAAATTGTTAATCAAGTCATTCCGTCCAATTTTGCTTACGGACGTTAAGAAATTGGAACGTGGCTTTTGAAAAAAAAACAAGTTATTTCCTATGTGGCAAGTCAGTCAGCCAAATTCCTAGTACTTGAAAATTGGCAAAAAACACATTTACCCCATTGTGTTAGTCAAGTTGTAAGCATTTAGCCACTGTACTTAAAAAAAAGGATGAATTACATATACTATTACATTTTAGAAAATAATTATAACAATAGTGTACTCATAAAATATTTACACAATTAATATAATTTTATATTTATTTACAATATTAGTGCAATTAAGATTCCTTAATTTAGGGAATTAGTATGCAATTAAGATTCCTTAATTTAGGGATTAGTTATCCCCATGGCTTCTTCTCTCTCTCCTCATCTAGAACTATTACATTAGTTAGTCATCACACTTCTTCTTCATTCAACGTATTCTTTCTTTCTGTATACATGACTTCTGAAGAAGGGGAGTCTACTGAGTCTTCAAAGAAATCTCAGCAAGTAAACTCCATTACTGTTTCATCTAAAAGACCATATATACTTTTCGATGGAACTTATCCACTCAGAGTGCGGCATCTGAAAATACTTTTTCCCCTCCTACTGTTGCTTGATCCTAGCAATTGTTGTGGTTATGGATCCCCGGTTCAAGATGAAGCTTGCTGAATTTAGTTTTACAAAAATATATGGTGACGATGCTGCCACATACGTCAAGATCGTTGACGAGGGAATCCATGAACTCTTTCTTGAATACGTGGCACTACCTCTGCCTCTCACCCCAACTTATGTGGATGAAGCTAATGGTGGAACTGTCGAGCCAGAAGATGGAGGAGCTTTTATGTCGAGCAATGGACTCGGGCTAACAAATTTTGATGTGTATATCATGGAGACTACAAGCCAGCAATCGAAATCAGAGCTGGATCAGTACTTGGAGGAGTTTTTGTTGCCTCGGGTCCATGAGTTTGATGTAATAGGCTGGTGGATCTTTAAGTTCTGGGAATTTTTTTTATGAATATTTGGTTACCCACAAAAGTAGAATTATTACTTTTGTACGAAGATTTAGCTACCAACTGCACCATATTCATAATAACTCTATTTTTAAAATGTTATTTATAAGTTGGTAGCCAAACCTTCATAAAAAGGTAACCAATTCAGTTTTATTGGGTTACCAATTAATTATAAAAAAAAATTAAGAACAGTTTCCAAGTGTTACGTACATATGGTATCCGAAATGTCATGTCTAAGTTTCCATTTATATAGCTGTTAGTTACTTATTAATAACATTTTAAAAATAAAATTATTTTGAATATGGTGCAGTTGGTAGCCAAACCTTCATACAAAGGTAACCATTTTAGTTTTTGTGGGTAACCAAATATTCATAAAAAAAATTTGTTCGTGATTTCTTCTTTGTTCGGCTACTCCGAATTCGTTTTGGACCTGTTCTTACTGATTTGGTAACTTCGACTTCTTCTTCTTCGATTTATTTTGGTAACTCCGATTTCTTCTTCTTCAATTTATTTTGTTTTGGTTGCTCGTGATTTTCTCTTTATTCGGCTACTCCGAATTCGTTTTGGATATGTTTTTGCTGGTTTGGTAACTCTGACTTTTTCTTTTTCGATTTGTTTTGGTTGTTCGTGATTTCCTCTTTGTTTTGTTTTCGATTTGTTTGGTAACTTTGAATATTTGAATTGTTATTTATGGCCGTTATTTCTCCTTGATTTTAGGTTTCTTTATTATTATGAATTGAATCCTATACTAATTCCCTAAGTTAAGGAATCCTAATTGCACTAATATTGTAAATAAATATGGAAAAATGTATTATTTTTATAATTATTTTTTGATGCACTAATGGTATAATTACTTTCTAATTATTGTATATTTCTGTAAAGAACCCTTAAAAAAATATAATTGGCCCATTGTGGTTTTTAAAAATGCTTAATTGGGCCATTTCGTCAACTTTAGTGGATGTCTGTTTATTTATTTCTTACATGACATTAAAAAAAATCAAGAAAATGATGTGAAATCAAATAATCAGATACACGTGAATATGGTATGCAAATACTAAAAATGAGGTAGAAAATATTTATAATATGTATAATATTAATAAAAATTAATATTATAATATTTATAATATGTATGTTTTATTTTAAAAATAAAAATACTTTTATGTTTTGAAATACTTATAAAATTTTTAAAAATAAAAATACTTTTATATTTTATTTTCTTTCTTTTTCTTTACCTAAATATTTATAATATGTATAATATTAATAAAAATTAATATTATAATATTTATAATATGTATATTTTATTTTAAAAATAAAAATAAAAATACTTTTATATTTTAAAATACTTATAAAATTTTTAAAAATAAAAATACTTTTATGCTTTATTTTCTTTCTTTTTCTTTACCTATTATTTCTCTCTCTTCTCTGAGTTCTTTCTTCATCTGGATTGTTTCCTTCAGATCTGGGTTTAATTCCATTATCCACAAATCCTTCATCTCATCATCTTCCTCCACTACAAAGTCTAATTTTATCTTCTTTTTCCACATGTCTTTGTAATAAATTTAATTAGGGGAACATTTACGGTTTCAATTTTCTCATTTTGGATTCTCTCCCAATAGATAATAGTTAATGATTTTGCCCTTCTCTGTTCTGGGGTCCTCTCCTTCTCACGCCATTAATGGCGATAATCCCATCTAATCAAAACAAAGAACCCCAATTATCAATTCATAACCTATATTTGAGCTCATAAATACTTCAATATATATATATATATATATATATATATATATATATATATATATATACACGCAAACATATGATACACAAATGGGCTTGTCTTCTTCGATTATTTTGTCTTCTCCGAATATTTTTTCTTCTCCGGCAAGTCAATCTCATATTGGGTGTTTATTCATGTGCTTGGAAAAGAATTATGTTAATTCACAGAGGCACAATAGTTATCTAGAAGGGGGGTTGAATAGATATTTAAAAAAACTTTTTTCTTTTCAAAATACTTATCAGATTTGTTAATAAATTAACCACAGCGGAGTATATGATTTGTTTGTTCCCTTTTAAGATAAACCAAGTTTATAGGTGATAAGCAGGTATGACAGATATAACAATTATAGCAGATATATCAAACACAGTGGTTTTAAGTGGTTCCGAGCACTCAAGGCTCATAGTCCACTCTTCTACTCCACGAGTAGGAAATCCACTAAGGATATCTTTACAATCTTTGAATCACTTAGATTCCTTCAAAACCTGCAGTCTTGGAACTTCTTAGTTTACTTAGAACTCTTCAACTCCAGCAGACTTGGAATACACTTGATGAGAGTTGAGTTCTTGGGTTGTGCTACTCAGTTACAGTTAAGCATACGTTCGAAAGAACTGAGTAGCTGTGTAAGCTTTTCTTTCTTGATCGTAGAGTTTGGACGTTGAGTGTTCTTGAGCTTTTTCGTTCTTGCTTGCTTTCTGAATCGCTATCTAATTTGCTTATGAAGGGGCCTTTGAAATGTTTCCGTTGAAGGCATTCGTTGTAGCATTTAATAATTCAGACATTTCTGAGCACTGATGTTGCCTTCCTGAAAATCTGTTGTTCTGTCGTCTGGCCCACTGACACAGTAGACTGCTTTCTCACCTAACACCTGAAAAGGTGTTTTTAGCAGGCATGCAGTCCTTTCCTTAGCATCTTCTATACGCTTCTTTGATACATATTAAGAATGAGTGTTGGATCATTGGGATTCCCAAAATGTCAACGTCTATAAGCCATTCTTCATTTGTTTGTCATTCTTCATTTGTTATACTTTCTCCTTCATCAAATAGACGAAACTTGGTGCTTCTGATGCTGACTGGAGAGACACCACGATTATTGTCTTTGTACCATGATCGTTGTGTCTTGTCATACTTGTTCTTGATTCAGCCTTGATCGAAGAGAACACTACGATTTCTCTTAAGCTCTGATAGACTACGATCTCTACCTGCTCGTTTTGCAGACTCCACGTTTTCGAAAGCTGACTGCGATTCTTGACTTGACTCAGTAGGTGCTCGGACTATCTCCACGATTCTGAGTGTGGCTTCCAAGATAGACTACGATTCTGAAGCAACTTCTTTGATACTCCACGATTCTGCCTCGGCTTCTGCAAACTCTTAGCTGGCTCGTCAGACTACAATTCTGTTGAGGCATATCTATTACATCTCAAAATATATCAACCTAACAGCTTTGATCTTTCTTCTATACATTCATTTACAGAATGATAAACATTAAGCACATATCAACCTAACAATTTTGATCTACTATCAAAGTCCTTATACATATGTTCTATTAAGGACTTTACACATAAGCATATTTATTTACTTTCAACATCAAATTTGAATATGCAATTCCCAACAAATTAGGCTTGTCTGATTTTCATAATCGAAGAAGTTTACCTTACTTTCTTCTTCTCCAATCTTGTTAGGTTTGTTTGATTCTCTCTTTGATTTTATGAACTAGAATTTTCTCCATAAATTTGCAAGTTTTTCGTGTGAGATTTGATTTGATTTAATGGGAGAACAATCAGATTTAGCGGAATAGATTGTTTGTTTGATCGATAAAATGGATGGAGAAATTAGAGGAGTTAACAACACTTTAGAGACTATTAACGCAGCTATAAATGCAATTGTATCAGCTGAGAATCGTTTGCCTCAATCTTCTTCAGTTCAGGTGAATCATTTTAATTAGAATTCTATTTTTAGTTGTTTATTTGTTGTGATTTCATTTTGTTACTTGTAAATTTTGAGTTTCAAGTGTTGTTTCTTGTTTGGATCTAGGTTGAAAATGAGGGTTGAAGATGAATAAGAGGAAAGAGTGAAAAAATCCACGTTGGATGCCAAATCAACATTTAATTATTTTTAATTTTTTCTTTAAAAGCCAAGAATGAAAATAGAAGATAGAATTTAACGTCCGTCCAAAAAATTTGACGGAATAGCCAAATTAAGCATTTTTAAAAATCACAGTGGGCCAATTAGATTTTTTTAAAGTACAGTGACTCAATGCTTACAACTCGATGAACACAATGGAGTAAAAGTGCTTTTTGCCAATTCAATTGCATTACCACATTGACAAATTTCATTCATATTCTCGGACTCCTTCCACAAATATCACAACACCCTCATGTGACTTTTCTTTGATGCATATTAAGTTTTACTTTGACACCATTACATATATTTATTTATTCTAAATAATAATTTAATCATGAATTAAATTTCAAATAATGCTCTTTAATGAAAATTATGTCTAATGAGCACCCTAAATTTTTGTTTGTCTAGAAACAACTTATTTCATGTAACTTACTTAACTCATAAACACAGCTTTGAAACTGAAACAAGTACCACACAAAAAATAGTACAAACACACCAAATACTACGACTAAAAGTCGCAAACGTTGGTAACTAAGCAAAATTTTAAATTAAAAAGTCAATTGGGACTTTTATTTTGAAATAAAGTAGGGATAAATCAGCTCTATGCCCTTGAATAACATAACCCTGATTAGGGATGACTAATTTCAGGAAACCAGTCTCCTCCCAAGTCCCAGCTAGCAGCAGGAGCATATATCTGTCCTTCAACCTTCAACTTTTCCCACATTCAAATTCAGGAGAAAAAGTTACTTTAAAAAAAATAAGGCTAAAACAATAACTTTAAAATTACTGCAGACAAATTTTGATTACAAATCACTAAAATGAAAACCCATAAAGTAGTCCATCTCTTTAATTTTTACCCAAAAAAAAAAAAGATTAAAAAGAAAAAGGAACCCAAAGATTAAAGATATGAACAAAACTAGCTAACTTGACAATCAATTTGGGACACCATATATTCTTGAAATTAATAAACAAGTGATGATCTTTCTCTGTCTCTATATATGCTTATTCTCTGGAAGAAACTAAAATGTTCAAGGGCCTGTGGGATTGCTCTTATGGTGAAGAGGGTCTGGTCCAGTTGGCACTTCCCTTGCTGAATCCTCTGTCCCAAAACCTGACTCTCCATTTCCAAACTTATCCAACAATCCCTTCATTTTTTCACCAAAAAAAAATGTAAATTAATAAAAAATAATTAAAACCCTCCATGAAAAATACAATGTTCAATATAAAAAAAATAAAATATAAAAGAAATATATAGACACACACACACACACACACACACACACACACCAGACACCCCCACTCACCCACCTGTGTAGCTATGCTTTCTGCCGTTTTGGTCTCTACTTGTAAACCTGAGAAAAATTAAAGGGGGAAAAAAGAAGAAGAACCATTTTATAGTTTGCACATTTAATTAGAGAGAGAAACCATAACTAAAAGAGAAAGAGACAGACTTACAGGGACGAGAAGTTTGGACAAAAGGTGGTGAAACCGCCATTAAAATGGCCAAGAAGAGTAAAAAACAGGTTAAATCTTTGCAAAAGGCCATCTTTTTTGGTAAGAAATGAAACCGTCCCAAAATCTGTGTCACATATAAGAAAAATAAACACAGAAAGATTAGTGAAACAGAGCTTTTTATGGAGTCGCCAAATTGAAGTTCTGGAAATTTGCAAAAAAAATAAATTTTGGGAATACATTTTAGCACCATGCCTAAATTATCCCATAAAATTTTCAGTAAAAGTGATATGATTTCAATATTTGATGGGTGTTTTGGTCTTTTCGTTGATGGAGAATTTTTCTTTATCCACAAACACAAATGTTCTTGTACGGAAATTCCTTTTTATCGTACTGGCGGCGTGCTTTGAGGTGGAGACACGTGTAACCTACGATTGGTTTTTCGAGGGCCTACAGATATGTGTGTGACGGCTGAGCGCCTGAAACCGATATTGAGTGGGCTAAAACCTTACATGTAATGGATTGACAGGTCTGGCCCCTGTTCGATGAAGAAACTTGTGGACGTATTTTTGCTCCAGTGCCGCTTCGTTCATTTACGTGTTGTGGGCAAATTGGGTAATACGGTTCATTTTATATGTCAGAGATAATTATTATGTAATGATGATTTATTAAGGGAGATGATATTTGTTATTTAAGGATTTTTTTTTTGCTAAAATATTTAAGGATAATTTAACTTTTAATTTTATGATGTGGAACGAATTTTTTAACATCGAAAATATTAATTCAACAAAAAACTAGTATATTACGTGCGCATACACAAGTTGCTAACATACATATTTGAAACTCAACTTGACTCAAAAACTTAAGTCATTAGATTTTTGGCTCATTCATGTATATTAATCTTTCACTCTTTTACTATTTATTCGGTGTGAGACTTCAATTCACTTGTGATATCTTAACAATCTTTTCATCTCTTCAATCATCGCAGATCACCAATTCTCGGCTAACTACTCTCTGAACCATTTAGTGGTTAGCCCATCAAAAATTCAACATCACCAAGAGTACCTTAAGAGAAACACTTGGCTAACCCTTTTATTGAGAATTCACCACCCACTCGTCTTTTGAAGAGATTGTCCGAATTTTTTTTTATTTTTTGAACTACCATCGCGTATTCTTTTGAAGAGTATATCGAGAATTCACCACCATCGCGTGTCGTTTGAAGGGCTGTCCGCACATTGCGTGCACGTACACAAGGAACTAACATATATGTTTGGAACTCAACTTGACTCAAAACCTTAAGTCATTAAGTTTTGGACTCGTTCATGTATATTAAACATTTACTCTTTCACTATTTATTCGATGTGTGACTCCAACTCACTTGTGATATCTTAACATCTGTGATGGTATTGTATAATACGTGCTCTTTGTGTAGAGGTGAATGAGGGAGAAACAATGATTGAAACCCAACATAACATAAGCTCACCATGACCCATTTTTTTTTCTCTCTCTCTCTCTATATATATTACATATATAAAGAGAATGTAAATTCATGAATTCTAGGGTTTTATTTTACTATGAATATGACGATGAGTTTTTATAGAACACAGATAAGAAAGAAAAAAAAAATTGTGCATGATATTAATATTTTGATTTGGAGGCAAAAACCCAATTTCAACTCAGCAATTTGTTCTTGGGAAGAAGGAAGATTTAGTTAATTTTGATCTCTAAATATTATTTTTTTTGATAATTTAGTTGATTTTTTGCTTCTATATAACATGGTTTGATGTCCAAATCTCATTAAACCATTACTCCTCCGCGTGTTTTCATTTTTTTTAGTAACAAAACAAAAATATCTTCTTTTTTTTTTGAGTTTTGGGCACAAAAGTTAAAAATTTTGCAAAAAATAAAAATAAAAATAGTTACCAAACAATATTTTTTGTGTACTGTTATTAAAAAAACAGAATAAAAAAAAAAAACAAAACGGTTACCAAAATGCATTTCATTCTCATAAAATGTTAATTTATATCCAAGTACTCCCTCCGTGTCTTAACGTTTTAAGGTTATGCACATATATATTTACATTATGTATTGTAATAAATTTATGTTAAATTATAATTGTAAAACTTATTAATTACGGGCGGATCTAGTTCTTTGATTAATGGGGTCAAATTTGAAAAAAAAAATCTTAATAAAAAATAAAAATATAATACAATAAATCACAAAATTAAATAATGCTCATATATTATTTACAATAACATTTTTTGATACTTCATAAATTAAAATTGTTGCATGATGGTCTTATTTTCAATAGCTACAAAAATATCATGTTCAATAATGTAAGTTACTAAATAATCATTCATCCATTCATCTTTGAATTTTTATTTTTTTTATGGGTCGACGTTGTTGCAAAAATATCATGATAGCTTTATTTTAAACAATTGCAAAAATTCACAAACAATTACTAAATTTGTGAAATTAAAAAAAAATTACAATATGATCTAAAAAAAATTTCTTTGATGGGTTAACGTTGTGGCTAGATGACTAAAAAAAAAGAGAGTAAAGTGTTTACAAATTTGAAATATTCGTTAATTTTTTAGGTAAATACTTTATATAGAGAGTGGGGAGAGGAGGACAAATTGACCGCCCTGAAAATTTAGTGGGGTCAATTGAACCCCTCTGCCCTAAGCTGGATACGCCACTAATATCAAAACATGAGATTAATACTAAAGATGACTACGCTTAATACACAACTCTCCAAAGAAGTTACAATAAGTCTAGCCGGACAGGATTATTGGACAGGCGAAATTTTTTATTTTTTTTTTGCTTGTGACTCCAAAAAATATATAATATTTATTTTAACAGAAATTTTTATAAAATATAGTGTTTTAGGTGTAATTTGGATACACATACAAATACAGGGTTATACAGACTGTATAACCCTGTATTTGTATGTGTATCCAAATTACACCTAAAACACTATATTTTATAAAAATTCCTGTTAGAATAAATACTATATATTTTTTTAGAGTCACAGTAAAAAAAAAAAATTGCAGCCGGTCCAATTTTCCTGTCCCATTTCCCTGTCTGCGTAGCAATGCTCAAGAAGTTATTAATAATACTTATCTACTAATAAACAAAAATTTTGACTTAAAATATTCCCAATATATATCATATTTCATGCAATTAATGCTTTGCTTGATTGACTAAATTGAGTATAAAATTTTTGTATTAGACATCTAAAATTTATTGAAAATATGAAAGAGAAGCAAATTAGCCTTTAATCATAAAAAAATAATATGAAAAATTAAGCATTTAATGCTTCTTTGAAATCTACAAACAACACCAAAAAAAAAAAAATTCTCTCCTAAAAAATAAATAAAAATGGACAAAGGGGAGTAATATTTAAGCTTTTTTCGGTACATCGTCTACCAACTAATACATCCTATATGATTTGGAACAACATTGAAAATTTTATATTATTAAATTTTTTATATTATTATTGCTGCTTAAATATGTGACTTTAAAATTTATTCCTAGTTTGCATGAATTATCAAACTTGTAATAGATAACTCATGTTGAGATGATATCTTGAGGAAAGTGTGGAAGGATCATTTTATTTATAAAAAATATTAATCTTTTATTTCAAAATAACTTTTTTTCCAATTATTATTAATATTTATTGAGCGAACATTTTACGCGCTCCAATATACAAAAAAAGTGTTTTTTTTTTCCTTTAAACTCGTTTATGAAATTCTAAAACTAAAAATAAAAATGATATTTATTGAGTTTGTAATTATTGCTGAAATTTATATTTTCAAAATTGACATCAAAATTTCAAAATGAAACTAATTTTGCAAAACAATAGAGAACAAGTTTTATTTAGAATCTAATGCCACATACATGATACATGGGCATACGTAATACATACTTGTACAAGCTTTTGTTTCTACTTCTTTGACAACTAATCATAAGAATTGAGATGATATCTGATCAACAGTATGAGATTGGTTAGTATGAAGTTAACTTTAATTAATTGACCAATACAGTGTCGACACGTAAGCGTGAGATAATCTCTCTGCGTGTCAGCACTTTATTGGTCCCTCCAAGTCTCCTCATATTAGCATAAATTCGAATATACATACCCAACTTGTACCCTTTTGCAGCAGCTAGAAGACGAATGATTCTTCTCTGGAAAATGGTTAGAAGTTAGAAGATAAAGACATTCAAACCTTCATTAAGATTCCAGAATTCGCTGCATTGTGGTTCCAGCTGGGTCGAACACCACAGGTAATGGCAGTACGTACTTGATATTCTTAACTTGAAATTGAGATATTAGACATCAGAGAAATATGTGAGAGAATAAACTTGATGGAATCAAATAGAACTCATGTTGAATGCATGAATTGAGGAAAAGATGAGGAAAATAATGGCATAAAGCCACACGCCTAATGCCAACACTATATTGTACTTGCTGGAAGAACCTGATACAGTTATATCAGCAAGGCTCGTTACCGTGGGACAATCTCACTGACAGTGGAACAAGAATTTGAACATTGTTGACTCATCATCCCCCCAAGGTGCCTTTTTTTTTTAAAGTAAATATTTATAAATAAAAATTTAAGAAGGTGCCAAAAGGAGGCAGCATCCAAATACAAGCGGTGTATACAAAGGCGGGCAGAACCAAAGAACATAACCTGCACATAAAAACCCAATACAAAAGATGACAAAGAATATTCAGAGAGCCCCTAATAATCTGAACTCCTCCAAGAAATCAACCCCCCAAAAAAACCTCGTTCTTCAAGAGAAACAAGCTCAGAAACAGAAATCTAATATTCCCCAGGTGTTTTTTATCATCATCACACTATAACCTGTTTCTCACCCTCCACAGGGTTTATCAGAAACAATACGAAATCATGTCACCCTTTGCCTTACACCTCCTCGTATTCTGGCACCCTTCCAAGCTTGCAATAATTTCAGAATTGAGGTCGAGATAACCACTTCCTGCCAATCCTTTCAAAACATATAGTACCTATTGACAACAAACCTTTCTTTCTTCCATACATTAGCCCAAGTCAAAATACCTACGTCCTGCAATTCAGAAGAAAACTATTTTTCCTCTGGACCCTCCAAATGTTCTTCCACGAAAACTCAAATCACTACTACCCCCAAAACTCCTATAAAAATAACTCACAATATAGCTCCTCCTACTACCGGAAGAACCAAAACATCGAATCTCCACCGTCATAAAGGGACTCACCTCATGCAACAATGGCAATAGCTCATCAACTTTTTTCTAACTCCCGATCCTAAAAGCTCCTACCAAAACACTGCTGCTACGAGACTCTTCCACCTGTAATCATCACATTATCTGCAACCAAGGCGTCCCAGTTTGTCGCAATCAAAACAAATTAGGAAATCTCCCCCAACCACATCTTTTCACATGCAGCATACGCCTCCCATTCTCTACCACAAATGCGACATGGCTTACAAAATGCTCTCACACTCCAGAGATGGACTTCCCCAAACCCAACACGAAAGGGCTTTTAGAACCCGCCATGGACAATCACATATACCCCCTCCCACTAACTACTTGCCTACCCCTTGTCCCCCCTCTAACCCCCCCTTCTCCAGTTGATACATACTTCCTCCATATGTAAGACTTCCCAATCACCATATGTCACCATCTTAAAAGCATCTACCTAATAAAATGACTGATATGACGCAATTCAAGTTAGACAGGCAAATCCTACTTCTGTTTTGGGATTTATATATGGACCTCCCTTGAGATTTGAAAATAAAAGGCACTACCCACAATATGAATTAGTACTTTAGGTTGTGTTTGATAAACCTGATAATTAAGATCTGAATGATTATGATGTCTTAATAAATTAGATCATCTGAATGGTTATGAGGTATGAATCTAAAAAATTGTTTGATAACTAAAAAGTAAGTTGTCTCTTAATGACACTATTTTACCATTTTAAAGGGTAAAATTTTATTAATATCGTTGAATATATTTAATTATATAAAAAAAAATTATCAAAAAAGTTTCATTAAGAGGTACCTCTTAATTATTAAGATTTCATTTTCTGTCTTACCGATTAAGAGGCATTCAGAGGTAACAAAAAAACAAACAAACAACATCATGCCTCTTAGCGAATAAGAGACAGTCCATTAAGAGACAATCAGATGTAAACAAACAGCACCTTAGTAGCCAAATTCCTCCAAAATCAGTAAACAAACCAATCACCTCCATAAATCTTCCACTTTCCACCCACAAAAACAACTACCACCACCAACAAAAAAAAAAAGAGGAAGAAGCAATCTGGTCTACATTCACTATGGCTTGCTCAACACCTAGCAAAAAAGTTTAGTATTAAATTTTATTTTATTTTCAAAACTCAAGTCTCCAGATTCTATTCCAGTCACATGAAATTTACCAGGTAGGCAGATTACTTGACAACATTATTACAGGTAATTCTAATACCAAGAGATGTGAAAGAACTATGTTGGTTTTTGATTTTATGATGTTTTGAATGATGACTAATTTAAGTATATTAGACATGTGCATAGTTCATGGTTTGTTATAATATTATAATTAATATGCATGAGTTATAGTTATTACATGAACACTTTTAAGGAAGATTTGTTTTGGAGCCTATTAAGGAAGATTTGATTTGGAGTCTATTAAGGAAGATTTGATTTGGAGTCTATTAAGGATGATTTGAATTTGAGTTTATTAAGGAATGTTGGTATTTATAATTCTTAATGCTATCAAATATTATTAGATGGGTTTATGTTATTAAATGTTATTCCAGCTAGCCCAAATTGGTACTTCTAATTCATCACAGAGTATTTCGTGGGTGATATTTTATTTAAGGATTTTATCTTGCTTAGTGGAACCCACATGAGTTAGTAGTCTATTTTGAAAAGGAGTCAAAAAGAAGCTATTGGGTCTTATCCTTGATTATCTCCTTTGTTCCTGTTTAACACAGTTGATTGTGGGTAGAATTTCTCTTCTTTATTTTAGCTCGTCAAAATCAAATAGCAGACGTATAATTGCTTTCTGGTAATACAAAGCTGCTGAAATTATGGATGATTACTAACGGGACTGAGATTTCTTTGCTAACAGATTTTATAGCCGTTGGGTCTCTTTTTATATATAGTCTTATCTCACGGCTAAGAAGGATAGCGATACAAGAAGCTAATTCACGTTGCTATACAGAGAACAATCCTATTGAGAGCTTTCATTGTTTATTTCCAGCTATTCATTGTACTGCTTATAATTCTTTGTGGCTGAAAAATAAGAAGTCTATTGTAATTTCTTCTATTATATTCAAAGTTCAAAGCTTGTCTGGCTTGATCGATCCAGTAGTGGATAGGGTCTGTTCAAAGAGAGTTTTCAACGTTGTAAAGGTGCAAAGGTCTCAGTGGTGAGAAAGGTTGCAGAGGTGCAAAGGGGACAGAGGTGTCCATCAGTAGAAGGCTTCTTTGAAACAGGGAGTTCTTTTTATTGTATTTAATTGAATATTAAGTTTAATAAAAAGAGTCTCCAATCCTAGTTGAGATTGGACGTGGATTAGGCCACTAGATTAGAGGATAGGGGCTGAACCACGTAAAAATTTTGGTGTGATTTTTTACTTCTGTTTATCTCTTTAACTGTCATTCATGTTCTGCACTTTTTTGTTATTCACGCCACTATCCAGACACTAAAGCAGACAGGTCTAGCTGTCTGATAATAAGAAACGAAGAAGATAAGCTAAAGCAGACACTAAAGCAGACAGGCATAGCTGTCTGAATTAAACCTGTTGCAGAAAATAAAAAAAGTTTCACCGTTTATCACTTTTAGCTTGATCACCTATTCACCCCCCTAGGTGTGCACATACATAGAATTACATTTGGTATCAGAGCTTGGCTCTACTAATATTGATCGTTGCAGGTCGTAGGGGAAGATCATATGGCACACCTAAACTTTCAAGAAGGTCAGTCCACAAGTAGGCCATCGCTGTTGTTTGGAAGTGAGAACTTCAACTTTTGGAAGTTCAGAATGAAGATCTTTCTGAACCGTGATCCATGGGAATGGTGGGTGGTCGAAAATGGACCAGTCATTCCGCGACATGATGATGGCAAGCCAAAGAATCTCATGGAAATGGACTCAAATGAATTGTATATGGTATCTTATAATTCCAAGGCCATGAATACACTTTTAAGTGGCATAGTTCAGTTAGAGATAGATAAAGTATCTTCTTGTACTACGGCTAAGGAAATGTGGGACACAATCATCATGAGCCACGAGGGAACTACTAAAGTGAAGGAGGTCAAACTGAGCATGTTAATGCATGAATATGAACTATTCAAATTGAAGAAAAATGAATCAATTAGAGAAGCCCAAGCAAGATTCCTTACTCTAATGAATTCTCTAAGCATGCTCGGACGAAAGATTGATCAAAAGGAAATCAACCGAAAGATTCTCAGAGTCGTGCCAAAGCGATTCGCTCCAAAGGTTACTACACTTCAAGACTCAGTCACAATCAGCACAATGGAAACTCTTACCTTATTTGGAGAACTTGAAGAGTTTGAAAACCAACTAAAATTGTATGATGAAGAAGATGAGGCACCTAAGAAGAAGACCTTGGCTCTACAAGCTGAAAGCTACATAGAAGGCAATGATGAAGATTTTGATGAAGAAATTGAAATGCTCTCAAGAAAACTCGAGAGACTACTTCAAAGAAAGAAACAAAGGAAGAATCAAGAAGGTATCTCAACTCCAATGAGCAAGTCCAAAATAGAACAAGATGAAGAAATTGGCCAATTATGTTTCATGGGACTAGAAGACGATGATCAACTTGAGATAACGAATTTTTATGAAAATTTTGAAATATCTACATTTGATTATCTTGCTTTGCTAAATGAAAATCAAAAGCTTAAAAAGAAAACTGCTTATTTTAAGAACTGCGCAAATGAGCTAATAAATGAAGTTGAATTACTTATTGAAGAAAAGAAAGAAAATGAATATCTTACAAATGAAAATCAAACTTTAAAAGAAAAATTAAAAATGAGAGATGTATGCATAGATACTTTTAATGATGGAAAAATTATGAATATGCAACATGATGATAATGTAATAAATGCAGAAATAGCATCTTTAAAAAATGATCTTGCTAAATTTGTGCAAGGAGAAGAGAACCTAAATGTTATGTTAGGGGCACAAAGGTCCAGTCTTGATAAACAAGGGATTGGGTATAATCCTATTAAAAATGTGAAAAATAAGACTAATAATAATATTAGAATGATTAATAGTAAATCAAGGCATAAACCACTTTATTGTTCACCGTTTGTTACTTGTAAAAAATGTGGTTTTAAAGGTCATTTTGATTCTAATTGTAATAAAATTAGAATAAAACAAATTTGGGTAAAGAAATGTGATTTATATGCTACTAACCCAAATGGACCCAAGAAAATTTGGGTACCAAAAAAGTAGAGAAGATTTGTCTATTTTGTAGATATCTCAAGGTCAAAATGGAGACGAATGATACTTTACTTTGAGAGACTACATTAAGGAGCACAACTATCAAGCTTTCTACTAGTTAAAAAATGTTATATAGGTAAAAAATTGCAAAGGTATAATTATATTGTTTACTTGCTAAATGTGATTTTGTTATAACTTTGGTCTATTATCATTCTTTTTGCTTATTTTTTTTAATTTAGCAAATGGGGTGAGATAACTATCTTCAACTTAATTGATATGAATTATTTTTTGTTGATAACAAAGGGGGAGAGATATGACTTGATGATTTATTTCTTTTTGATAATGACAAAGAAGGAGAGATATTTGGGTATATTTAAATTGGTTTGAATTGGTATTCATGTTGATATTGAGATACTATATTATGCTGGAATATGCAATGATGGTTATTTGGATAAAGTAATTTTCTTTTGTTCCTTAATATGCATAAATTTAGGGGGAGCCATATTCTTAGGGGGAGCATGTTGGTGCATAAATTGTCATCATCAAAAAGGGGGAGAATGTTGGTTTTTGATTTTATGATATTTTGAATGATGACTAATTTAAGTATATTAGACATGTGCATGGTCCATGGTTTGTTATAATATTATAATTAATATGCATGGGTTATGGTTATTACATGAACACTTTTAAGGAAGATTTGTTTTGGAGCCTATTAAGGAAGATTTGATTTGGAGTTTATTAAGGAAGATTTGATTTAGAGTTTATTAAGGATGATTTGAATTTGAGTTTATTAAGGAATGTTGGTATTTATAATTCTTAATGCTATCAAATATTATTAGATGGGTTTATGTTATTAAATGTTATTCCAGCTAGCCCAAATTGGTACTTCTAATTCATCACAGAGTATTTCGTGGGTGATATTTTATTTAAGGATTTTATCTTGCTTAGTGGAGCCCACATGAGTTGGTAGTCTATTTTGAAAAGGAGTCTTAAAGAAGCTATTGGGTCTTATCTTTAATTATCTCCTTTGTTCCTGTTTAACACAGTTGATTATGGGTAGAATTTCTCTTCTTTATTTCAGCTCGTCAAAATCAAATAGCAGGCGTATAATTGCTTTCTGGTAATACAAAGCTGCTGAAATTATGGATGATTACTAACGGGACTGAGATTTCTTTGCTAACAGATTTTATAGCCGTTGGGTCTCTTTTTATATATAGTCTTATCTCACGGCTAAGAAGGATAGCGATACAAGAAGCTAATTCACGTTGCTATACAGAGAAGAATCCTATTGAGAGCTTTCATTGTTTATTTCCAGCTATTCATTGTACTGCCTATAATTCTTTGTGGTTGGAAAATAAGAAATCTATTGTAATTTCTTCTATTATATTCAAAGTTCAAAGCTTGTCTGGCTTGATCGATCCAGTAGTGGATAGGGTCTGTTCAAAGAGAGTTTTCAAGGTTACAAAGGTGCAAAGGTCTCAGTGGTGAGAAAGGTTGCAGAGGTGCAAAGGGGACAGAGGTGTCCATCAGTAGAAGGCTTCTTTGAAACAGGGAGTTCTTTTTATTGTATTTAATTGAATATTAAGTTTAATAAAAAGATTCTCCAATCCTAGTTGGGATTGGATGTGGATTAGGCTACTAGATTAGAGGATAGGGGCTGAACCACGTAAAAATCTTGGTGTGATTTTTTACTTCTGTTTATCTCTTTAACTGTCATTCACGTTCTGTACTTTTTTGTTATTCACGCCACTATCCAGACACTAAAGCAGACAGGTCTAGCTGTCTGATAATAAGAAACGAAGAACATAAGCTAAAGCAGACATTAAAGCAGACAGGCGTAGCTGTCTGAATTAAACCTGTTGCAGAAAATAAAAAAAGTTTCAACGTTTATCACTTTTAGCTTGATCACCTATTCACCCCCCTAGGTGTGCACATACATAGAATTACAAACTACATATAAGTTTCATGTCTAGAGGGTTCTTGATTAATAACTGATTGGGATTTCACGCAGCAAAAATTTAACTTAGATAGTTGCACCAAAAAAAAAGCTATTATGGTTAACCAGGACATAGTAACAACTCTTTGTCAAGGTTTTTAGAGCAAAAATTGATTCTTTGTTTACAAAGAATAGATCACCAAAGCAGTATGAGAATCCTTCCCGTATGTCCAACTGAAATTGAAAAAGTTAGTTTCCTTCTTTTGGAACTATGACATAACAATACTTGCTGCAAATAACAAACAAACTCCAGTGAAAACCACCTGAGGCACACCTTGTCAAGATACCAGTTACCCTAAAAGCTTAAGTGACTCAACAATTATATCCTAGCATCTGACATTAAAAGCTTAAGTCAATGCAAGACAAATTATTACGAGAGGAGTAAATGAAGACATGAACACAACAAGGGTAGCAATTTACAAATGCCTAAGGTCATTAACTTGCTAATGGAAGACGGAAATTCTTACTCCGTTGTGGGATCTTCGGCAACACAGTAGTGCAACCATAACTTACAGCCTTTAGATATAAGGCATCAGTACTGACAAAATCACTACGGAGAAAGAAAAACTCATTTACCTAGGATCGGATGCTTCATTTTTATAATCACTGCAAAAGCACACCAGCAAAAATTAATCATTAAATCAAACTAAACATAAACAAAAAAAGGAGTAAATTCCGGGTTTGGAGAAAAAGCACGCATTGTATAAACCTTAATCAGCAACTCCAGGAGTTAGGCCCCAAAGTATTGCATTAGATCATCGTCAAGCAAAAAGTCTATATCTGAGGCATCTAATGGACTTGGGTCTCCAATTCCAATATTGAACGGACTGTTGAATCCTGAATAATCTAGTGACAAACTATTGAGCGGAGACCCGTAATCATTCTCAACTGGTCGATCTTGCTCATTCCGAAAGGTGTCATTAACATAATTGTTGAGACTGTTGCCAGCTAAACCACCTTCATTTTTACGTGACACTGGCAAATGGACTCCAGAACCATCTGGCCTAATCTGGAGTTCATTAAATGCCATCTGGGACTGCTGTCCATCATGACTAGCAGCAAATGTGACTGATGGATTTAGAAGATCATAAGGAGATCCTTGATGTAGCACACCATTTTCAGGTTCATGATGCAATGCAGAATTTTGAGTTCCATAATGCAAATCATAATTTTGAGGTCCATGATGCAACCCAGATTCTTGATGTACATTAGGCAATCCAAACTCTTGAGGTCCATGGTAATCTTGAGGCCTATGATGCAACCCAGATTCTTGATGTACATTAGGCAATCCAGACTCTTGAGGTCCATGAGCAAAGCCAGGATTATAAGGTGTATGACCAGAATTTTGCATCACTGGATGAAGTATGGACCTATCACCCGTAAAAGTGCTCTGAGAGATTACACTTGTCGGAGGAAGGATGAAGTAATTGTTATTTTTGTTCAACTCTGATGTTGGCAACAGGAATTGAACATCGTGATCTTTCTCTGCAAGCCCCAGTTCTGCAACTGTCTCATTTTCATGTTGACTTCCATGCATGTCGTATACAACCAACTGTGAATCAGATTGGTTTATGTCAGGAAGACTGTTTCGAGGTTCATCAGGTGGCTCAGTGAGAGATGTCACAACCTGTTGTTCAGCAAGGTTTTCTCTCACACGTCGCCTTCTTTTCTTAGGTTGGTCATCTGTTTGTTCTTTTCCTTGAACCAGTTGCGGCGTAGTATTATGAGAATGGCCAGATGGTTCCACAAGCATTAGCTGACTTCTGCTGTCATCCTTAGATGAAACAGAGCCCAAACCATCTTCAACACCATCAACATCATAGTCGCTGTCACTGCTGTTAGAGGGTTTGTTCTTCTCACCACGGCCACCTGAAGGTGTCTCAGTTATTCCAGATGCCCCATTCTCGCTACTAGGCTGGTGGATGAGGGCTTCCTCTCTACCCAAAACCCCCAACCAAATTGAGCTCTCCTTAGCGGTCATCTTATCTTGCAAACATTTTGACTGCTGGATCAGCCTCTTGATCTTTGCAAAATTAGGTGACATATGCTTTATCACAGAAGTTAGAACTCCTACTTTCCACATCTTTTTCAAATCATGTGGCTTCTTATATGGAGGACTCTGACCCTTGGGTAGCCCTAATCTTAGCCACCATTCTTCGTTCCCAGTTGGCCACCAAGGTGGGGGAACGCCCTTCTCTAGTGGATACTTCCTCTGAGGTGGATCACAGTGCTGCATCAAAGAAGACAAAAGAGATCCCAAAGTTGCATCTTGCAAATCTTGTAGAACGTTTTGGGGGTTTCCGTTTTGAAAGCCAACTCCCTCACCCTTAGCGAAAAACTCGGCTTCGTACTTGGCTATGGCTGCGGGTCCATTCTTATCAAACTTAACCTTCTCTTTCCACCAAGCTCTAATATTATCTGAAGCACCACTGACTGCCTTACCCTTTTCAGGAATAATCCCATACACAAATCCACGAGCTTTGCACACCTCCATAAGCTTCAGCATATACTTCAAAATCCCATCCTGAGCTCTTGACATTTTCTTCCGTCGAGCCTGATCAGTGATCTGATTATTCTTTTGCTTCTCTGCAGCCTGCTGGGCTGCAAGTTTCTGCCTTTCCTTGATCCTCTTGAGTTTGACACGGTCTTTCCACATACGCCTCTCCAAATCTTCTGCTTCAATCTCTTCATCACTGACATCTTTATCAGCTATATTCTCGCACCTTAAATCATCAACTTCGATATCTGAACTGTCACCCGAAGCATTGGCATCAATCATTAATTGCTCCATTCAACTTGATTTACAGTACAAACTAAATAAAACCCACATGCATCTCTAAAATTTCATTCAATCAAAAACCCATATTTCAATAAAAACAAGAACTTACTCGACTATCTCAAACAGCTATCAATAACAATTTCCATAAACTCAAATCAACATACAGAATTCAGAGCTAGTTAACCCAATTTATCAACGTCTCAATAACTGGAGTAGATTGAAGCAAAAGGGTAATAATGATAATTTAAACGAAAGATACCCACTTCGACAATTCTTATGGTTATCCATAATTACCCAATTTAGGTTCAAAAAGTCATTAAACCAACCAAAAAATTGCTGCGACCTCATCCAGTATTCATGAGACAAACAGTTTTCACAAGAGAACAGAAAAGAAATGAAACAACGAGATGAAAGAGAACAAGGATAAATTGAAACATTTGGGTTTTGAAAGATTGAAAAAGAATTCAAAATTCTCACCTGATATCAGCTACAATCTCTTCAATTATACCCATTAATGGCACCCCTTTTAAACCTTTAATTGCTTTCGTATTCTTCATCTATCAGAAGATGGAGAGAACGAGGAGAGAGAAAAAGAATTAGAATTAGAATTATAATATACATATATATAGATATTAGATGTAGTATATATTATGCCTACTTGTGCAGCGGATCTGGGGGAAGAGACGATATGAGGCTCAGAAAGAGAGGGTAAATACTGTAAATACAAGTAATGTAGTAGTCTATTTTCAACTTGGTTTCTTCGCAAATTTAAGGGTCCGTTTGGATAGGTTATGCGACGCGACGCGACGCGACGCTCTTTTACTCATTTATTTATTTTGAAACAATTTTATTTCTACTTGGATAGTTGGATTGGATTGGTAATGGGACTGATTTAGGTGGGGCTCCACATCACCGAATTTTATAAATATCAAAACCCCTAGACCGTAGTATTAGATTCGGGGCGGATATAATCCCTCCGTTCATAAAAGATTATCCTTTTAAAAAAAAAGAATTATTTTAAAAAATTTATAATTTATAACTTTCAAAGAGAATAAATTATTTACTTTCCTATATTACCCCTACCTTCTTTTATTGTCCTAAAAAATTCTCTCACTTGTATTACTCCATTCGTTCCTTAATATAAGTCGTTTTAGAGTTATGCACAAGCATTAAAGTAATGATTGTATAGCATTAACTATAATATCAATTGTCTATATTACCCTTGTATTGAAATAAGAGATTGTTATTTATTGGACAGAAAATAGTGAGAGAACCAAAGTTACATTTAATATTTAGGGTAATATTGGAAACTAAGCAATTAATGCTTACTTGAAATTCTAAAACGACTTCTATTAAGGAACAAAAATATTTCTCTAAAATGACTTATATTAAGGAACGGAGGGAGTAATAGTTTTTAACTTCCCATAAAGGGATAGTGATAGAATTTCAAATAAATTTTACTTGATAAATGATACTTTCTTAATCTATGTGTCAAAACTTTAAACGACAATCTTTTAAGAACGGAGGTAGTATTATTCTTCTTAGCATCCTCGAATTCATGTCCAAAGTAAAATTATAAGCGAACCCGGACTATTTGCAAATCCAATTCAACTCGACTTGATTCTCATTAAATAAGTCTGGGATTGTTCATCCGTTTCGATTATCGAAATTATTCAAAATTTAGTGATGATATCGGTACCGGTTAGATGAATCCATTAGCCAATTCGGCATCGGCATGGTACTTTTACATTTTATTGTACTCCTTCCGTTCCTAATTATTTGACGTTTTAGAGTTTTTTATTTGTTCTTAATTATTTGTCGTTTGTTCAAATTTAGGATAATTAATGATAATTTTTTTAAAATTATCCCTCATTGTTCTGTCTATTTTTTTTGATACTTTTAACTCTTTCTCTCTCCTTATCCCAACAAAACTTTCTTTATATTATGAGGGAGAGAGAGTGTAGATAATTTCTAAAGAATTGGATACGTGGATGGATGGAGAGAGAGGTAAATGAGGCATGAGAGTTTTTTTAGGAGTTAATTATGAAAAAATGTGTGAGAGAGAGTATGAATGACTATAATAAATGACGATTTAAGGGTATTATAGTAGTAATTAAGTACTATATTTAAAGCTTTCTAATCATTACTTAATTTTTGTGTCCATATCTAAAACATCAAATAATTAGGGACGGATGTAGTACTCCTTTCATTCTTAAATATAGGTCGTTTTAAACTTATTTTTTCTTATTCTTAATTATTTGACGTTTGTGGTTATCTAGGAGAATTGATCACAGTTATTCCCAAAATGCCGCTTATAATTAAGGTATTTTATGGGGAGAGAGAAAGGAAAAGAAAATAAGAGTAAATGAGACCATTGAATTTTTTTTATGAGTAAATCATGGGAAACATTGGAGAGAGAGCGTGAGATGAGTAAGGTGAAGGGTATTATAGACAATAGAGATACTATAGTTAATGTTTTCCAATCATTTCTTTAATTCTTGTGAACAAGTCTAAAACGATCTTATATTAAGAAACGGAGGGGGTACTTGTTATTATCTCGGTTCCATAATAACCGTCTTTTTAGAAGAAAAAATTTATTACAATTTATTTGTCGTTTACAACTTTTTAGGAGAATAAATTATTTATTTTTCTATATTATCCCTAACTTCTCTCATTCTTCCAATAAATTTTCTATCTTGCATTAATAATTTCTAACTTTCCATAAAGTGGTAGTGATGGAATTTCATACAAATTTTAATTCTTAAATGATACTCCCTCCTTCCTTAATATAGGTCGTTTTAGAGTTGTGTACAAGTATTAAGAAAATGATTGTAAAGCATTAAATATACTATCAATTGTCTATATTGTCTTTGTATTAAAAAAAAGAGTGTTATTTATTGGGCAAAAAATAATGTGAGAGAACTAAATTTATATTTAATACTTGGGGTCATATGAGAAATTAAACAATTAATACTTACTTGAAATTTTTAAACGACTTATATTTAGGAACAAAAATATTTATCTAAAACGACTTATATTATAGAACGGAGGGAGTAGTATTAAATTATTTTCTTAATTCATGTGCATAAAATTAAAAAGACAATTATTATAAAACCGAGAGAATATTATTTTTTCAGCCATGAAAAGTTTTACAAATCATAAATTATAGTAAAAACGTACATGACGAGAGTGTAATATTTTAGAAATGAGAGTGCTCAGTGGTGGTGAGAAAAGTAAAAGAGGAGAATGATGTCAAAACGGAAACCCCCAAAACGGATATTATAATTCCACCATCCATTTCCGTTTTTCAAATCTTGTTGAGTGATCAACGAGTTGACTAGTTTTGATATTATTCATTATAATTTACAATCAATTAATGACTGTAATAATGCTAATGGCAGCAAGCCACAAATAAAATTAGGCAGATGAACAAATCACTAACCAGTAAGCAAAATAAAATAAAAGAAACAAACAAAATTAAATTGCAATCCAACCAACAAAACTAAATAAAACTAGCAAATTAACATATCATGACTACCTTACGAGAGCATATCCTCTGTTTTTATTTTTCATGTCTCCATTGTGTCCACCACTTAATTTTTAACACCTGACCTCTTATTTAATTTTAGAGTTAATTGTTGTTAAGTAATAGATCAGGTGTCAAAATTTAAGTGGAGGACATAAAAGATAGGGACAGAAGATCTGCTCTCCTAACTTACACACCTACAATCCAAAATTAAATAAACATAATTACACATGTCCAGTTTCAAATATTAAATTAACAAACATAAATAACAAGTCTTTTAACAAATTCAAAGCTCCAATTCTTCAAATCTCCGAACCAAGCTTCACATCTCTATTAGATTTCACCATCCATATTCAAAACTTTTACAAATTCTAAGAAGATCAAAAGAAAATAAAATTAATTAAAGAGAATCGTAAACAAATAAACACTATAGATGAAAAGTTATATAAATAAAAATAAAGATTATATTTCTCAATTGTTTCTAGTGCATCTAAGTTTTCCTCTACATACATCGGTTGTTTGCTTGAACAAAATCAATCTTGAGCATAAATAAGAGCTTGTACCATTTTAGGAGTTAAAGAACTCTTAAATGGATTTAGTACACGTCAACCGGTGCTAAATGCCAACTCGGAAGCAACGGTTGACATAGGAACCGCAAAGACATCCCTAGCCATTTGAGAGAGAATAGAAAATCTTGAAGAATTGTTTTTCCACTAACTCAAAATATTATAATTTAAAGTCGCTTGATCAACATACTCACTCAAATATTTGTCTAATTCGATATTATCCCCTCGTTGAACATTTGTGTTCTGATGTGATAAAAATTAGTAACTACAAGTGAATATTGTCAAATTAAAGAACTGACAAGTACATGTCGAATCCACAGAGATTAGATTAATTTTAATGCATACTTAATATCTATTTCAAGTGAATTAGAAATAAAGATGGAGAATTGATTAACTACAATTAAACTAATTAGAATATGAAAACTAATAATTAGAAAGCAATCTAAGAATATGAATCCATTAAACAATAAACATAACAAGTAATTCAATCTCTTCTACTTTTATAACTTAACAACAGTTTTGATCTCCATTCCCTTTAATTTAGTAAATTTACAAAAAATGTGAGCAATCACAGACTATGAAAATTTAAGAATTAACTATAACTCATCAAAACTTCTTCGAGTAAACATGGATTATGAAAAACTCATATCTTAACAATAATCTATCAAAATCTTTTAATTAATTTAAAATTACATAAGAACTATAAAACTAATGTATTTCAATAACGAAATATGATGACGAAATCGATTAAACATAAAAGCATAAATAATAGAAGATATAAAAAATATTGTCATGAATAATTATTTAATGGCGTCTTCATTCTAAATTAAAGAAATTAACTACATATGAAAATAATTAGACTAACTAAAAGAATGATGAAGAAGAAGAATATTAAAAATAAATAAGACAACTTCCTTTAATTAACGATCATCAAACTAGCATACAATGAAGAAGTAATTTAATCTACTCATACTCCTAACCTAAACTAATACACAAAGAATACATAATATCTCCTCTATTTATAGACATAAGACATTAATTCCTTTTCAAGTAGGTTTTAACTTTCTAGTGATAATCAACTTCTCAAATATCTCTTCTAGATGAACTTTCCTTTCTCTTGCTAGATTTGACTTGCACACCAAAATTATTCCATCTCATTCCTTCTTGTTGTAGAATTATTCTTGGATATTTTTTCAGATGAACAAGAGTATTAAATATTGCTTGATCACCAAGATTTTGACTTTATTGCAACAAAACATTAAATTTTACAAAACCAAATAAAAAATATTAATTTAATACATTAATATAATTAAAAGGAAAAAAATAGGAATAATAAAATATATAAATTATGTGTCTATCAAATACCCTCAAACCTAGCTTTTGCTCGTCTTCGAGTAAAATAAAAATAAAATAAAAACTACACCATTTTCGTAGGAAACACTATTGCACTTAGCATGTGTAATAAGCCTTTAAACCCCAAGGTTACCCCAAGTGGACGAGTTATGTCTCGTGAGGGTTTGCACTGAATGTACCCACAAAATTCAAAATTAAAAGTAAAATATTTTTGGGTTTAACAAATTATGAAATTGAAAGAAAACTTCTAAGTATACATTGGAATAATACATAAGTAAGAATAAATTCAAAATTACACTTTCACCTCATCAAAAATACCCAATCTTCATTCTAGACACCATCCTCCATACAATTAATTTCATGTGATGCATGCATTGTGTATTTAATGTAATTCTTAGCAAGGATTTTTATCATGAAAATCAAACATACTGATTTTACTTTTTCTTTTTTTCTATTTTTGTCTTGCTTCTTTTGACATTTTTTTTCTTTGACTTGTGCAATGTCTCTTTTTTTAGAGTTACCCATGTAGCGAGCGTTGGACTAATGACTCTCAAACCAGTTGACTTTAGATAGGGGTGATAGTCGAGCCAAGTAGTTCGGTACTCGACTCGAGATCGGCTCGAAAATATGATCCAAACTCGAATTCGAAGTTGATCCGAGTCGAATCTGATCCATACTCGTTTTCTGTTTAATGATACACGAGTCGAACTCGAGCAGACCAGTGTTCGCTCATATTAAGGTTAGAGTATTTCATTTTTTTTCAAACCATACTCGATACCTGCTCGATAGATCATATTCGAATATTGGTCTGATCTATGCTAGTAAGCTAAATATGTGATATTTGTATCAATCTTTATAATTTATAAAGTGTTGTATGAAATTGTGTAAACTTGTACTTGAATAAATCAATGAATTAAATGTCAATTTATATTACATTCTTTATAATTTCAATACATAAATAAAAGTAAAAAGTTTTATATATAAATATTAGTTAAGTAACCAATTTAGTATGTAGTGGTTCAATTTTAAGTGAAATGGTTCATATTCGAAACTCGATTTGAACGCTCATGAGTAACTCGTTTTGTAAACGACTCGAGTACTTACGAGCCGAGTAGGTCCGAGTAATGATTCGAGTCGAATCAGACGCAAAAATATAAATTCCTTATCGAATTCGAGTCGAATTCGAGCTCAATTTTTTCGAGTCGAGCCGAATCTGAGCATGAAGGTGTCCGCTGATATTCGACTCGTTTGCACCCCTAACTTTAGAGTACTAGGTGTATAGACACCCCTAAGGACTTATTAACTCGAGTAACAAATGCCAGAAAACTAGACTAGTCAGGCTGCTTTTATCCATCACACTTTTCAGCGTGAATATCGATGCTTTCTTATGCTTGGATACCCAGTTATCTCGTTCAATAGACATTGAAGCATGTATTTATTTCTTTATTTTTAAATTTTTTTCTTTTTTGAAATCGTTTGACTCATAGTTTATAACCGCAACTAAGATTTGGTGCAAATGTGTAGTGCAAAAAATGCTTATGAAATCAATTTTTTTCTAGATGGTATTTCAAAATAAGATTTCGTATCCAATCAAAAGTTTAAGTTCATGTTTGTTTACAAGGATTATAATTCTGGGATTATAAAGTCTATTAATCCTAGGATTAAATAGTCCTAGTCACGTGTTTATTTTTTATGGGATAACTTACAATAATCTCATGTTATGTTTATTTTTTTCAGGATTAATTAAGTATTGGATTAAAAAATATCGTTTGAACTATTATACCTTTACCAATAATAACATATTTTAAACTTATTTATATATCAAAAAATTTAACATTTACTAATTATATATACACCCCCACCCCCACCATCCCCCAAAAAATAATATTCAGTGATTATATATACTCACCCACCCCCCACTCCCCACCCCAACCACCACTCCCCAAAAAATAATATTTACTGATTATGTATACAACCCCACCCCACCCTGTCCGCCCACCCCCACCCCCACCCCCACCCCCAAAAATGATATTTACTTGTTATGTATACACCCACTCCCGCCCAACCCCTACCCTCCCCCCCCAAAAAAATAATATTTACTGATTATGTATACACCCCCACTCGCCCCATCCCCCACCCCGCCCACCCCCCTTCACTCCCTCCAAAAAAATAATATTCAGTGATTATGTATACACCCCACCCCCACCATCCCCAAAAAAATAATATTCAGTGATTATATATATACCTCACCCCCACCTTGCCCACCCCCTCAAAAAAATAATAATAATATTTAGTCTATGTACCAATAAGTTTTAATTTGTCAGTAATAATAACAGAAATTACAGGATATGATGGTAATTTAGAAAAAGATTGAGGTTAATTTTGTCTAACAATTTTTAATCCCAAATGTTAGGGATTATAATATCAGGAAGGACGTGGTATTAAATAATCACTCATCTTAAGCTATTTTATAATTTCAGTACTAATAATCTCAAGCTCAAATTTAAAAACAAACAAGACACTTGGGATTAATAGTCTTATCCCAAGTGCAATCCTTGCAAACAAACACAGCCTAAGTGTTTTAAATCTTTTAATCTTACCCACGAGTTTCAACTCCACAGACACTTATTGGAATTAATCCAACCCATAAAAAGTCAATTTTTTTTAAAAAAAATGTTAACATCTTTTTGTATTTTTTTACTATATTTTTCTTAAAAAAAATCTAATAATACAAACAAACTCCCCCCATACCTAAAATGAGCATTGTCCTAAATGTATGCCAATTAAGAGAAGAGAACAAAAATGTGAAAGAATTGCACCTTATATGCGGGACATTAATTGTGCAAGAAAATGTGGTGAGAAAAAAACAAATGTGTATACCTACAAATTTTAAATAATCTAAAAGGCATGCGACTATAAATGAATGATACAAATGACCAAGTGAGTGTGAACTTTTTTATGATTTTCAGGATGTAAGACCCCGAATTTTATGAAATAAAAGTATGCAATTTTTCTTATAATTACTATTCAGTAAATAGTTAAATTGATAAAAGTTTACAGTTATGGGTGAAATATGAAATTTTTTTTTCAAAATAAGCAAGTGGTTATAAAATAATCATTGTTGTCGGGGAATATTCGTTTGGTCGTGGAATATTCTTTCTGTCGGAGAATATTCGTACGACGGCGCAGCTATTTGTGGGCCCCATAACGAATAACTGTCGGGTGAAGGAAAAACGACAAATTTGAGTTTTTACAAATAACGGCGTAGTTGTTACCGTTAACACTGTTGGAATACCCGGTGGTTAAAATACAGTAATACGCGTTATTGCACAGTAGCACACGGTATTGCATAGTATTTTTGAAATTATTGATTCTTACGTAAGAAGGCACTACTCAATAATTGTTACAGTAATTACTGTTCAATATTTTATTTTATTGATTCAATAATTGCTACGTTGAAATTTTGTATTATTGTTGTTCAATAATTGTTGCTGCACAGTATTTTCTATTATCAGATCAATAATTCATATTATTTGAATAGTATTATTAGATAACATTATTGACAATGTCTAGAAAGTTCTGTCTAAGGAGAGGTTTGGTCATTTAATTGCGCGCCAGTAAGGAAAAATTCTTATTGGAAAGCCCCCTCTTTCCTGGGAACGGCCTGGTTGTCATAAATGTGATTCTGTAATATTATTTGTGAATAATTAATTATTGATTCATATGATAAGAAAATATTTATTTTATGTGGATATAAATGAGGGATATATTTTTGTGGTTAAAAAATGAAGGAGTTAATGTTGAGATTTTTATCCGTATTTTTGTCGGAATGGAGGTATTAAAAATCAGGGTTTTTGAGATATTTTGCGGGGGTTATAATTTTTAATCCGACCGTTGGATCGTAGTAATTTTTGAATATGTTATACATATATAAGTTGAGTATATGTCCACAAATTTTGAACCGTTAAAAATGAACGTATGATTTGTTATGAATTTTACGAGATGACTGGTTCAGAAATTGTTGAATTTTCGGAGTTTATCATTTTGGTGGAAAATTCTAGAATTGGTGGGCCCCACTTGTGGTTGGTGAAGAAATATGCTGAATTATATTTCAAATGTGGTGGGTGGGAATAGTAGCAGGTAAAGCCATCAGGTTGCAGGTCAAACCTATCAAAATTTTCCTATAAATAGAGGGCTAAGTTAGAATTGAAAATCACACCAGAAACATAAGCTTTCTCTCTTTCTCTCTCTATATTATGAAGCATATTTTGTGAGTTTTTAGATACTTGGTGAGTTGCTATTCATCAGTGCAAGTTTCCTTCAGCATCATATCCGATATCCAGTCAGAAGTACTGCTCTTTTGAGGTAAGGGATTGTAAGGGATAGTAAGAGATAGTAATGGATTTTAAGGGTTGTTATGTTTTTCAGTTTCGTAATTTTTCTGAACTTCAAAAATTCTGGAAAAATTTGAAATGATATTTTGATGAGTTTTATTGATTGTGTCCAAAAATGGTGATTTTTGGATGTATAGATTGAGAGTTATGAATTTTATGAGAAAAGACTATTTTAAAAGTTACTGCTTATAATTCCTTGTGGTTAACTCCAAAATTGATGAAATTTTTATTGGGAGTACATGTATATGATAGAAGTATACTCTGTAAATTTCAGAATTTTTAGACAAAAGTACAATTTTTGATAAATGTCTAAATATTCAGCTATTTTGGCCATATGAAAAATAGTAAATGACTTTTAAAAATTCTGAGAAAAATATATGTTCACTATGGGACTATATTATGCTAAATTCCAGAAAAGAAATATTTTTAGAACGGATTTGGTATTTTTCATGAAAATAGTCTAGTTATGAGAAAATGAATTAAATATGTTATGTGAAGTAAGAAAATTGGAAAATAGGATTTTATGGCTTGAGAATCCTATATATGAGGTATATGCAGATTTTTGATGAGGGTTTTGGTTATTGATGATGAAATCTTAAGAGTTGGCATTTTATGATGATTAAATGCATTAATTAGTAAAGTGTAAACAATTTAAATAAATTGTTTATAAGCTTAAGAATATTATTCTTTCAATATCATTATACCGAAATATTGGTATGTATATTATTGTGGAATTTCTATCTTTTTCATGTCAGGGTTACTATTCACGAGTTACTATTCATGAGTTACTATTCACAAGTTACTATTCATGAGTTACTATTCACGAGTTACTATTCACGACAACATTGGTTTCTTTTTCTGACCAAATTATAGTTGGTTTATGAATATTACTCTTGAGATTAAATCTATATGTTGATTATATTGATTTTATTATCATATATAACATTTTTATAACCCTAATGATGATATTTCTCTTTGACTTGAGTGTAAAGATGGGTAGATTTATGGTATGATCATGACTATGGGTTCTCTTTGGCCAGTAGTGCAAAGTTGAATTGTTGACTGGTATGATCAGGACTATTGAATTTATAAGTGAATATCTTTAGCTTAAGTGCAAAGGTGAATTGATCAACATGGTTATAATTATTGTTTATATAAATTCTGAAATGATTATATATTTCTTTGAGATATTAATATATTTGGCCTGTAGTGTAAATATGAACTGTTGATGAATATATTTGGCCGTAGTGCAAATATGAATTGTTGAGGAATATCTTTGGCCTGTAGTGCAAAGATGAATTATTGATGAATATCTTTGGCCCGTAGTGCAAAGATGACATGTTGTTGAATATCTTTGGCCAGTAGTGCAAAGATGAACATATGTTGAGATGAACATGACCAACTGGTGATACAAATGAATATCTTTGGCCGTAGTGCAAAGATGAAGTTATTAGTATGATTATGAACAGGAACTGTGATTTGGTATAACCATGATCTTTGATGTTTCAGGTAAAGACAGGTGATGAAAATATTCTTCGTCCTGGGTGCGAAGAAAAATTTAGAGTCACAATTATGATTATGAGTTATTCATATGATTGTGGAAAGGAACTATTGAGTGATGTTACATGGATAAAACATTGTTGGTGGATTTTTAACATGGAAGAGATAATGGACTTTATGGTCTATTTGACTCTTCTAATGGATTGCATGTTCCGCTGCAACTATGGTTGAAATTTTTATCATTTACCATATGTTCTAAATCTCTGATTTATTATTGATGAAGGCTATTGATAATTTAATTATCTTTAATCATGATATTCTTTACTGAGCTAGTTGTGCTCACCCTTTTGCTTCACAATTCTTTTCAGGTAATAAGAGTGTAGCTGGGTCGAGCGAGGGTAACGGAGAAATAGAACGGTGGTCTTTAGCTGTGGATGTTCTCCCGAAGCAGTATAAAAAAGTTCATTTAGTAGTTATATTTGGTGAATCCATTAGGGTAAGGTGTACCCAACGTTGGAAGGGTGGTTTGCCACTATCATACAAGATGTCTAATGACATACAACCTCGTGTCATCATAGGACAGAGTTGTGCTCATCCACTTGCTGAGTATATCTATGGGCACTACCTATATAATCTTGGTGTTTGTTTGAAGTATAATTCTCAATTAGAGACAGTGGAGATAATGATAAGTCAAGAGAAGGCTCACCATTGGGAAGAATATGATAGTAATCTTTTCGTTTTTCTTTGGGGTCTATTGGGTAAACCAAGGATAATTCTGTGGCCATATGATATCTATCATAACCTAGACGCGTGGCCTCCCATGTACGAAGGTTTCCTTGAGCACTTCCCAAAGATTCTAATTTCTAAAACAGTTTTTGACTATACCTTTATGTAAGGTGTCACTGTGAGGTGCTGTCCACGGTTGGGACATGTGTCACATTTGGTATATATTTGTATTCAAACTCACAACATATGTGTTGTTGTATTTTGTACGACAATTGTTATAATAGAGTTGTAGTTATTTTCTGTACCATGTATTTGACGTCTCAGAATGGGTTGGATGGAATGGACCTGTTTTGAGGTTGTCACACAGGAGGTCTAGAAAATTTAAAATAGTCAGAATTTTCATCATGAATGTGCTTAAAATCTACCTCAAGTAAACCCTCACTATCATGTTCAAAAGATGGAAGAATTGATTCGAATGCATGTTTCCATTTTGTTGACTTATTTGAAGTGGGTTTGAATATCTCATTAACTTTATCTAAATATTTATATTCATTCCAATTTTGGTCAATGTGATTTAAGGAAAAATCAATTGAATCATCTTCAATCATGAATCTATTTTCAATTATTTCTTGGGTCATGGACAACTCTTGGATCATTTTTACTTTTATGGGTTGGTTCAAAAAAAAACTAAGTGATTTTTTAGAAATAAGTTTTTCAAGGTATAGAGCTTTAGACTTATAGACTATTTTATTGAATCATTAAATGTGACATGATCAATTTTGGACATATACTCATAATTTTTAGACTTCTCAAGTTGGCTTGACTCAAATTGTGTAGAATTGAACATAATTTTTATTTTTCTCATCATTTCCACAAACATCATGATTTTCAAAATTAATCTCAGTGTAACTAGAAAATTCACTCACCTCTTGTTCATTTATTATGGTGGATAACTGACTCATTTGAATTTCTAGACGAGATATAGCTTGATTCGTGTTAAAATGAGTTTCCATTAAAACTTTCATAGTTTTCTCTAAGGTGATGAGTCTTTCTTCTTCTTCATTTAAAAATTCTCATGGATATTATAGTTCTGGATCCGAATATGAATATGAATAAGGATAAGGGTTTTCATAAGTTGAAAAAAATTGATTTACTTGGTGTGTATTAAAATTTTCATAGGGTTCTTGATTCCAAGTAAGATTTTTATTTCAACCATAATAAGAGTCCATCTTTACAAAAATCAAAAAACAAATAGGCAATTAACCACAAAAGTCGCACAAAAAATATAAATAAATAAAATAAAGTAAAAATCTTAATTCTACGGTTAACCTAAATAAAATCTAGACAACTCTTAACTGTTTCAAGTTACACCTTAAGGTCCACAAAATTCAAAATTAATCACACATATCCGGTAAGTGTAAGAACGGTGAGAGTTTCTTTGTGGGTACGATGACTAATTGAATAACCACACGTTCTTGAGGTGTTTGTCGTTTCAACCACTTGCCTAGACACCAATAGTTTAATTAATTTAAAATCTAGCCTCCTCTTAGAGTTCCTTGTCCTAATTGAGCTCAAAATTCCTAGGGGCCAATGTCTACTTTATTTTATTAAGGCAAGGTTATGCAAAATAAATGGGTGGTTTGTGGGCCAAAGAAGGGTGATTAAATCCCCACTTTATCCTGTTATGGGTTGTGCTCTTACGTTAAATTACAAATGAGCATGCACAAATAAAATAAAAAACTATAAACAAATAAAGTGTCCTAAAACTATGTGAATTACGTAAGAAAGAGAAATTTAACGTACATTAATCCTCCAACAATCACCACTATTTATATTTGATGAAAATAAATAAAATAAAAACCTAAACATGATTTGCTCTACGTGAGTGAATGTATGAATGCGGTAATTAGTTTTCCAAATAACAATAAAAACTAAAAAGAAAATAATACTAAGCTACTATTTTTTTGTTAAGATACAAAATACCAGGAATAGTAGAGCAATAATATTGTCTTTCGACACCGTTGATCCGCTTCGATAATCCTGAAAAAATTAAAATTAAAATAATATTAGAAATAAAAAAGATGATTCGAAGAAATAAAAATTAAATAATACAAAATTAAATCTAGTCCTCGACAATGACGCCAAAAACTTGATGTGATAAAAATTAGTAACTGCAAGTGCACAGTGTCAAATTGAAGAACTGACAAGTACATGTCGAACCCACATAGACTAGATTTATTTTAATATATCCTTAATATCTATTTCAGGTGAATTAGAAAAAAAGATGGAGAATTGATTAACAACAATTAAACTAATTAAAATATGAAAACGAGTAATTAGAAAACAATCTAGAAATTTGAATCCATTAAATAATAAACATAAAAAATAATTCAATCTCTTATATTTTTATAATTTAACAATGGTATTGATCTCCCTTCCCTCTAATTTAGTAATTTTACAATTAACATGGACAAACATAGACTATGAAAATTTAAGGAGTAACTATAACACATCAAAACTTCTTTGAGTAAGCATGAATTATGAAAAACTCATATATTAACAATAAACCTCTTAATTAATTTAAAATCACATAAGAACTATAAACGAAGGTATTTCAATAACGAAACATGAAGGCGAAGTCAATTAAACATAAAAACATAAATAATAGAAGAGATAGAAAATATTATCATGAATAATTATTTAATGTCATCTTCATCCTAGATTAAAAAATTAACTAGATATGAAAATAAATAGACAAACTAAAATAAAGAAGAAGAATAACATTAAAAATAAATAAGACAAATCCCTTTAATTAAGGATCATCCAACAAGTGTACATTGAAAGTAATTTAATCTACTCATACTCCTAACCTAAACTAATATATAAAAAATTCATAATATCTAGCCCCTCTATTTATATGCATAAGACATTAATTCTTTTCTGTCGACGTCGGGAAAATTTCTTACGCGATTCCTACCCTTTATATTTCGCTATATAATTTTATTTATCTTTCTTAAAGGGTGAGATTTGAGGAAAGGATCGACATATATGTCGAAGATTTTGAAAAGATTGATTTTAATGATTGGGCCGAATTAACAAAAGTTGCCAGTTAGTATGAGTTCAAAAGGATGTACCAACTCATCCAGATTTTAGAAAGGTTTTCTCAATATGACCCAATATGTCACTCCGTTTAATTGTCTGGAACTCGAGATTCATAAAGTTTGGGGGCTTGCTTAAGCGAGGGGAAGCTGTTAGACCCCCCCTGACTTTCGTGAAACACGGTTACCTCAACTTTTTCATTCCCTAAGCATGTTAAGAGTGTCAGTGTGTGTGTGTTTGAAAAGGTGTTTGAGGGCTTTATATGAAAGTATTGGTGTGCCGCTTTGGACCTAAAGGGTTTGATTTATTTAAAAGTTTATTTTTAACAAAGCATATGAAAGTGATATTTTGAAAAGATGGTTTTCAAACCCTTTCGCTCAAATAGGAATCGAGGCCCTTTGATACTTCCATTTTAACTGGATTCGGCTTTGTTTGATTTTATTTAAGATGCGAAGCATCCTTGACAGCATTGAAACTATTATCTACAAGGGTCGGGCTCCTTGTGGGCATGGATGTGACGCCCCCAAAATAGGTATACAACACTCATTCTGAGTCGCCAAATACATGGTACAAAAAGCAAACTACAACTTCAATAATACAATTGTCGTGCAAAATACGACAACACATACTATGAGTTTAAATACAAATATTGTCTTCTAGACAATATCCACACTCAAATAAGTCCTCATTACAATTATTCAAACACTATTTTACAGAAATAGTGAGGACTGCTAAAACATCTTTCTAGAACCATCACTTCATACCCCGACTAGATCCTGCTATGTTCTCACCTCCTGAGAAGAAAAATTGAACAAAAAGGAAAAGGGTGAGCTCAACTAGCCCAGTAAAGAATATTATGACTAAGATAATATACAACAAATTATCATTAGTATTCAACAGGGAAAAATCTGATAGAATATAATCGACAACAAGTTTTAGATCAACAACTGCAGTGGAAACAACAAACTATTACAAGAGTCAAGTAGAGAATGAATTCTACTATCTTCTAAGATTTAAAAGTCCATCATCAATATTTTATCCCTGTAACATCAATTAATAATCATCTTTAACCAAATATTCATCTTTGCACTACAGACCAAAGATATTCATTTGTATCACCAGTCAGTCATGTTCATCTCAACACCTGTTCATCTTTGCACTACAGGCCAAAGATATTCAGTAATATCATCATTTAGGACTGAGGATGATGAAAATATCTTAAAGAAAACGAATCCAGTGAGACAGGAGGACAAATAGTAGGGATTAGTATAACAGTTTATGTGACGCCCCCAAAATAGGTATACAACACCCGTTCTGAGTCGCCAAATACATGGTACAGAAAGTAAACTACAACTTCAATAATACAATTGTCGTGCAAAATACGACAACACATACTGTGAGTTTAAATACAAATATTGTCTTCTAGACAATATCCACACTCAAATAAGTCCTCAATACAATTATTCAAACACTATTTTATAGAAATAGTGAGGACTGCTAAAACATCTTTCTAGAACCATCACTCCATACCCCGACTAGATCCTGTTATGTTCTCACCTCCTGAGAAGAAAAATGGAACAAAAAGGAAAAGGGTGGGCTCAACCAGCCCAGTAAAGAATATTATGACTAAGATAATATACAACAAATTATCATTAGTATTCAACAGGGAAAAATCTGATAGAATATAATAGATAACAAGTTTTAGATCAACAACTGCAGCGAAAACAGCAAACCATTAGAAGAGTCAAGTAGAGAATGAATTCTACTATCTTCTAAGATTTAAAAGTCCATCATCAATATTTTATCCCTGTAACATTAATTAATAATCATCTTTATCTAAATATTCATCTTTGCATTACAGGACAAAGATATTCATTTGTATCACCTGTCAGTCACGTTCATCTCAACACCTATTCATCTTTGCCCTACAAGCCAAAGATATTCATCAAGTAATCATACATCTTTGCACTACAGGCCAAATATATTCAGTATCATCATTTAGGACTGAGGATGATGAAAAATATCTTAAAGAAAATGAATCCAGTGAGACAGAAGGACAAATAGTAGGGATTCGTATAACAGTTTATCCAAGATCAATAATACTTCATAATAATCAATTGTGAAGCAGAATTCAAAAATAAAAATTAAAACATGGATACAATCAAAGATAGTAATCATAATAGACATCTTGGACAAAAAGAAAAAATTTTATTTTTCGATGAATAGTGCCGTATTCGTGAATAGTGTCGTATACGTGAATAGTAACGTATACGTGAATAGTAACCCCGACCCAAAAAGTTTTAAATTTGATAAAAAGTTCATATCAATATTTCAGCATAATGATATTGAAGAAAATAATATCATTAAGAAGAAAATAATATCCCTTACTTCAAAATATCAGTACTTCTGGTCGGAATATCGGTATAAGGCTGAAAGAAACTTGCTCTGATGAATAGAAACTCTCAAAGTATCTAAATACTCACAAAATACACTCAATAATCTAGAGAGAGAAAGAGAGAAAACTTGTTTCTGGTGTGATTTTCAATTCTAACTTAGCCCTCAAGAGTGGAGCCCACCAATTCTAGAATTTTCCACCAAAATGATTAACTCCGAAAATTCAACAATTTCTGAACCAGTCATCTCGTAAAATTCATAATAAATCATACGTTCATTTTTAACGGTTCAAAATTTGTGGACATATACTCAACTTATATATGTATAACATATCCAAAAATTACCACGATCCAGCGGTCGGATTAAAAATTATAACCCCCGCAAAATATCTCAAAAACCCTGATTTTTAATACCTCTATTTCGACAAAAATACTGATAAAAATCTCAACATTAACTCCTTCATTTTTAATCACAAAAATATATCCCTCATTTATATCCACATAAAATAAATATTTCCTTATCATATGAATCAATAATTAATTATTCACAAATAATATTACAGAATCACATTTATGACAACCAGGCCGCTCCTAGGAAAGAGGGGGCTTT
Organism: Panax notoginseng; assembly: GCA_016801055.1. Lineage (NCBI taxonomy): Eukaryota > Viridiplantae > Streptophyta > Magnoliopsida > Apiales > Araliaceae > Panax > Panax notoginseng. The sequence goes on along the minus strand of CM029023.1, from coordinate 14,100,555 downwards.
CCAATAAGGATTTCTCCTTACTGGCGCGCAATTAGATGACCAAACCTCTCCTTAGACAGAACTTTCTAGACATTGCCAATAATGTTATCTAATAATATTATTCAAATAATATGAATTATTGATCTGATAAAGGAAAATACTGTGCAGCAACAATTATTGAAACAACAATAATATAAAATATCAATGCAGCAATTATTGAATCAATAAAATAAAATATTGAACAATAACTACTGTAACAATTATTGAGTAGTGCCTTCTTACGTAAGAATCAATAATTGGTGCAATACCGTGTGCTACTGTATTTTAACCACCAGGTATTCCAACAGTATTAGCGGTAACAACTACGCCGTTATTTATAAACAACTTATACTTGTCGTTTTCTTCATCCAATCGCTTTCCGTTATGGGGCCCACACAAGGCTGCGCCGTCGTACGAATATTCCCCGACAACAAGAATATTCCACGACCAAACGAATATTCCCCGACAAAATGAATATTTTATAACCACTTGCTTATTTTGTAAAATTTGTACATTTCACCCATAACCAAAGTATTATATCAAATTAACTCCTTCTTATTCACAATAATATTTAGAGAAAATTTGATTTTATTCATTAATAAGCTGGGGTCTTACAGTTTATCCAAGATCAATAATACTTCATAATAATCAATTGTGAAGCAGAATTCAAAAATAAAGATCAAAACATGGATACAATCAAAGATAGTAAGCCTAATAAAGATCTTGGACAAAAAGGAAAAATTTTATTTTTCGGTGAATAGTGTCGTATTCGTGAATAGTGCCGTATACGTGAATAGTGCCGTATACGTGAATAATAACCCCAACACAAAAAGTTCCAAATTTGATAAAAACTCATATCCATATTTTAGCATAATGACATTGAAGAAAATAATATCATTTTAGAAGAAAATAATATCCCTTACCTCAAAATATTTGTACTTCTGGTCGGAATACCGGTATAAGGTTGAAAGAAACTTGCTCTGATGAATTGAAACTCTCAAAGTATCTAAATATTCACAAAATACACTCAATAATCTAGAGAGAGAAAGAGAGAAAACTTGTTTCTGGTGTGATTTTCAATTCTAACTTAGCCCTCTATTTATAAGAAAATGTTAGCACGCCAAAGCAGACTTAACCTGCAACCTGATGGCATTACCTGCTACTATTCAAGCCTACCACATTTGAATAAAAATCTCAGCACATTTCTTCACCAACCAAGAGTGGGGTCCACCAATTCTAGAATTTTCTACCAAAATGATAAACTCCGAAATTTTAACAATTTCGGAACCAGTCATCTCGTAAAATTCATAATAAATCATACGTTCATTTTTAACGGTTCAAAATTTGTGGACATATACTCAACTTATATATGTATAACATATCCAAAAATTACCACGATCCAACGGTTGGATTAAAAATTATAACCCCCGTAAAATATCTCAAAAACTCTAATTTTTAATACCTCCATTCCGACAAAAATACGGATAAAAACCTCAACATTAACTCCTTCATTTTTAACCACAAAAATATATCTCTCATTTATATCCACATAAAATAAATATTTCCTTATCATATGAATCAATAATTAATTATTCACAAATAATATTACAGAATCACATTTTTGACAACCAGGCCGTTCCCAAGAAAGAGGGGGCTTTCTAAAAGGATTTCTCCTTACTGGCGCGCAATTAGGTGACCAAACCTCTACTTTGACAGAATTTTCTAGACACTGCCAATAATGTTATCTAATAATATTATTCAAATAATATGAATTATTGATCTGATAATGGGTAATACTGTGCAGTAACAATTATTGAAACCACAATAATATAAAATATCAACGCAACAATTATTGAATCAATAAAATAAAGTATTGAACAATAACCACTGTAACAATTATTGAGTAGTGCTTTCTTACGTAAGAATCAATAATTGGTGCAATACCGTGTGCTACTGTATTTTAACCACCAGGTATTCCAACAGTATTAGCGGTAACAACTACGCCGTTATTTATAAACAACTTATACTTGTCGTTTTCTTCATCCAATCGCTTTCCGTTATGGGGCCCACACAAGGCTGCGCCGTCGTACGAATATTCCCCGACAGCAAGAATATTTCACGACCAAACGAATATTCACCAACCAAAAATGAATATTTTATAACCACTTACTTATTTGAATTATTTGCGCATTTTACCCATAACTAGCCACATTAATCAAATCAACCCTTTCTATTTTAAAATAATAAATAGAGGAAATTTAATTTTATTTATTAATAAGTTGGGGTCTTACAACCTCCCCTCGTTATGAAATTTCGTCCTCAAAATTGACGTACGTACTTGGTGTTTCGAAAAGGTGAGGATACCTCGCTTTCATTTCTGATTCTAATTCCCAGGTCATTTCTTCAATACCATGGTTTCTCCACAAAATCTTAACTTGTGGTATAACCTTCGTGCGTAGAACATGCTCTTTCCTATCCAAGATCTTAACAGGTACCTCCTCGTACGTTAAATCTTCGGCTATCTCGTCTGGTTCTAACTCAATTATGTGGTTCGGGTCTTTCACATATTTACGAAGCACATATATATGAAAAATATTATGAACACGAGACATGCTTGGAGGTAATGCGAGTCGATATGCCACATTTCCTATTCGGTCAAGAATTTCAAATAGACCAACAAATCGTGGATTGAACTTTTCTTTCTTCCCAAATCTTGTAACTCCTTTCCATGGTGCAACACGTAACAATACATGATCCCCAATACTAAATTCTACATCCTTTCGATGAAGATCCGCATAACTCTTTTGTCGATCCTGTGACGTTTGTATACGTTATCGAATCGTTTGGATCTTCTCTGTAGTTATGTGTACCAATTATGGTCCCAACAACGTTGCTTCACCCACCTCGTCCCAGCATACTGGAGAACGACACTTTCGTCCATACAAGGCTTCAAATGGAGCCATACCTATACTTGCCTGATAACTATTGTTGTAGGAGAACTCCACCAGTGGTAAGTACTTATCCCAACTTCCTTTGAAATCTAGAACATAGAGTCTTAATAGATCTTCAAGGATTTGAATAGTCTTTTTTGATTGACCGTCCGTTTGAGGATGGTATGCTGAACTAAATCGTAAATTCGTGCCCATAGCTTTCTACAAGCTAACCCAAAATCGTGAAGTGAATCTTGGGTCACGATCCGAAACTATAGATACTAGCATGCCATGCAATCTCACAATCTCATTCACGTATATACGAGCAAGACATTCAAGGGAATAAGTCTCACGTATAGGCAAGAAATGAGCAGATTTGGTTAATCTATCAACAATAACCCAAATCGCATATATCCCTTGAGAAACCTTGGGAAGACCTGTAACGAAATCCATGGTAATGTGTTCCCACTTCCATTTTAGGATCTCAAGTGGTTGTAATGGACCCTTTGGCACTTGATGCTCCGTCTTTGAATACATGGTTCATCATATCCATGAAGGCAGCAGGAGCATTAGTCAATCCAAAAGACATGACTAAGAATTCATAATGCCCGTACCGAGTTCTGAAGGCAGTCTTTGGAATATCCTCAGTTTTAATCTTCAGCTGATGATATCCAGAACGAAGATTGATCTTTGAAAAGAATTGTGCACCTTGCAACTGGTCAAACAGGTCATCAATGCGAGGTAGCGGATACCTATTCTTGATAGTGACATGATTTAATTCTCGGTAGTCGATACAAAGTCGCATATTCCCGTCTTTCTTCTTTACGAATAACACAGGAGCACCCCAAGGAGATGTACTAGGACGAATAAAACCGATGTCCAACAACTCCTGTAGTTGAACCTTTAACTCCTGAAGTTCAATAGGAGCCATTCGATATGGGGTTTTAGAAATGGGCTTTGTACCAGGTTCAAGGTCAATAAAGAATTCAACTTCACGTTCTGAGGGTAGACCGGGAAGTTCTTCAGGAAATACGTCAGAAAATTCACTAACAACAGAAATATTATTCAAATCTGACGTATTTTTGTTCAAGTCCATAACATGGGCTATGAAAGCTTTATACCCGTTTTTCAATAAACGAATGGCTTTATGGCTTGATATGACAGCGATTGATTTTAGTGGTTTGGTTGCTTGAATTCGCATAACAGGTTGGTTAGGAATATGAAAACTAACAACCTTACGAAAACAATCAATTTTGGCATGATGAGTAGTTAACCAATCAATTCCTAAAATCACATCAAAAGCAAGTATCTTTAAAGAGATAAGGTCAACAGGTAATGTGATTGTGCCAACTTGGATTAAGCAAGATTTATAAACTGTAGATGTAATGAAAGTTTCTCCTAGCGGAGTCTCCACAGATAGGTCAAAGTTTAATTTCTCCAGAGTCAAGTTTAAACGTTGAGCACAAGCAGGAGAAATAAAAGAATGGGTAGAACCGGTATCTAATAAGGTATAAACTTCGCAAGAGTTTATGATTAGCTTACCCGTGATCACCTCGTTTGGGTTCCTTGCGTTTTGGGCAGTCACGACAAACGCCCTTCCAGGAACCACCGACTTTGACTTGTCCGAAACAGCCTTCGGAGTCACTATTCCCGTTGAACTTAGTTTCGCAACAAGACAATCTTTAGCTATACGACCTTCCTTTCCACAGTTATAACATACCTTGAACTGTTGTGGGTAGTTTGGGCTGATGTGTCCCTCCTTCCCGCATTTGTAACAAATGACCGGTGCTCGTTCTCCTCCCCTAAAAGCAGTTGATGTTTGTCTGAATGTTTTCCTCCCTGCTGATTTTCATTGCTTCGATGACTGCCGCCACCGGTATGACCCTGGTTGTGGTCCCTCGGTTGCACATACTCATTATCTCGCTCTAATAATTGAGCCCTGTTTACAACATTTGAATATAAAAAAAATTTATGAGAGATAAGATATTGCCGAATCTCGGGTTTTAGACCTCTCAGAAATATCCTTGTCATTCGTTTCTCATTTTCGGCCAAATGAGGTGCAAACCTGGATAACTCTGCAAACTTCGCCTCGTACTAGGACACCGTCATGTTGTTTTGTTCCAATCTGATAAACTCCACCTCCTTCATATGACGAATACTTTCAGGAAAGTACTTGTCATTGAACAGTTTCTAAAATATTTCCCAGGACATGTTGAGTACGTCAGGCTGGGTACGCTTCACAGACTCCCACCAGTAGTCTGCCTCACCGCGGAACATAAAGGTGGCGAATGGAACCTTCTATTCCTCCGTGCATCTCAAGACATCGAATATCTTGTAATTTGCTTGACCCACGTTTCCGCCATGATCGGATCCGACTTTCCTTTAAATTCTGGTGGTCCCAATTCTTTGAACTGCTTGGCTGTGACAAACCGCGCGCTGTTATCATTTCCACCCGTATTCTGCACACGAGTCTCCCTCGTCTGATTTTGCATGAACTGCAAAAAGCTCCTAAACATTCCATCATTCATCGTTTGCTCGGTAACGTTGTTTACAGGAGGAATATTGCCTTTCTGTTGCACGTTCCCCTGGGTGGTGATCAAAGGTGTCTCCATGGTCTGATTTACTCCATCATTAACGTTCTCAGTTGCTGTAACGCCCCCAAAATAGGTCCATTCCATTCAACCTATTCTGAGTCGTCAAATACATGGTACAGAAAACAACTACAACTTTATTACAACAATTGTCGTGTAAAATACAACAACACATATGCTATGAGTTTGGGTACAAATATATACCAACTGTGACTCATGTCCCAACCTTGGATAGCACGTCACAATGACACCTTACATAAAGGTATAGTCAAAAACTGTTTTAGAAATTAGAATATTTGGGAAGTGCTCAAGGAAACCCTCGTACATGGGAGGCCATGCTTCTAGGTTATGATAGATATCATATGGCCACAGAATTATCCTTGGTTGACCCAATAGACCCCAAAGAAAAATGAGAAGATTACTATCATATTCTTTTCAATGGTGAGTCTTCTCTTGACATATCATTATCTCCACTGTCTCTAACTGAGAATTATACTTCAAACAAACACCAAGATTATATAGGTAGTGCTCGTAAATATACTCAGCAAGTGGATGAGCACATCCCTGTCTTATGATGACACGAGATTGTATATCATTAGACATCTTATATGATAGTGGCAAAACACCATTCCAACGTTGGGTTCGCCTCACCCTATTTTCTTCACCAAATATAACTACTAAATGATGACCACCGTTCTATTCCCTTGTTACCCCTGCTCGACCCAGCTACACTTTTATTACCATAGTTGCAGCGGAACGAGCAATCCATTAGAAGAGTCACATAGACCATAAAGTCTATTATCTTCTCCATGTTAAAAGTCCACCAACAATATTTTATCCCTGTAACATCAATCAACAGTTCCTTTCCACAATCATATAAATAATTCAGAATCATAATTGTGATTCTAAATTTCGCATCCAAGACGAAGATAATTTTCATCACCTGTCTTTACCTAAAACATCAAATATCATGGTTATACCAAATCACAGTTCCTGTTCATAATCATACTAATAAATTCATCTTTGCATCACGGGCCAAAGATATTCATCAACAGTTCATCTTTGCACTACATGCCAAAGATATTCAACAACAAGTCATCTTTGCACTACGGGCCAAAGATATTCATCAACAACTCATAGTGTAAATATCTTGAATTAAATAGTCATCTTTGTACTACGGGCCAAAGATATTCATCAACAACTCATCTTTGCACTACAGGCCAAAGATATTCCTCAATAATTCATATTTGCACTACAGGCCAAATATATTATTATCTCAAAGAAATATATAATCATTTCAGAATTTATATAACCAATAATTATAACCATGTTAATCAATTCATCTTTACACTTAAGCTAAAGATATTCAATTATAAATTCAATGGTCATGATCATACCAGTTAACAATTCATCTTTGCACTACAGGCCAAAGACATTCCTCAGTCACGATCATACCAATAATTTACCCATCTTTACACTCAAGTGAAAGAGAAATTCAACATCAGGGTTATAAAAATGTTATATATGATAATAAAAACAATATAATCAACATATAGATTTAATCTCAAGAGTAATATTCATAAATCAACTATAATTTGGTTAGAAAAAGAAACCAATTTTGTCATGAATAGTGACTCGTGAATAGTAACTCATGAATAGTAACTCGTGAATAGTAACTCATGAATAGTAACTCGTGAATAGTAACTCGTGAATAGTAACTCATGAATAGTAACCCCGACATGAAAAAAAATTCCAAATTTGACAAACACTCCAACCAATATTTCGGCATAATGATATTGAAGAAATAATATCATTTACGAAGAAAATAACATCCCTTACCATCCCTTACAATCCCTTACAATCCCCTACCTCAAAAGATCAGTACTTTTGACTGGAATAACGCTGAACGAACTTGCACCGTATATCAACACTCAAGATATCAAAAAAACTCACAAGAATACACTCGATAATATAGAGAGAGAAATAGAGAGAAAACTTCAGTTTCTGGTGTGATTTTCAATTCTAACCTAAGCACCCTATTTATAGGAAAATGCTTAGAACACCAAAGCAGAAAATTTAATATAATAATAATATATGTAACAAATTTTCCTTAGCCCACCTTGACCATCTGAATTCAGCCATAACACATGTTAATGATGTCCACAAAATACAAAAAAACGTTTTTCTAAACAAAAATAATTAAAACATCCAAAAATCAATTATTTCGGAACTTCAGAACTTCAATAATTCATAATAAATAGCCCTTTTATCAGAAAATTCAAATCTCGCGAGTTTTTATAGGAAATTCAATTCTCTACAACTTTGTAGAAGAAAGTTTTTCTAAATTCCAAACAAAAATTGACCGAAATCCACAAACGGACAATTTTACAGTCAATAATAAATTTTCGGTCAAGAATTGTGTCCACCAACACACAAAACATGTGTTAATCATTTAATACCACAAAAATACTCTTCCTCCTCATATACTCATATATCCCACATTCATTGTAAAAATATCACCATCAATATATTATTAAAATAATATATTTAAATGAATTATTTTATCAGAAAAAGATAAAATATTAATTTTCAACAATTGTCACATTAAAAATTTTCTCCATCTATATCCACATAAAATTAATAGTTTCCTCATCATATAAATCAATAATTAATTATACACAAATAATATTACAGAATCACATTACTGACAGCCAGGCAGTTCTCAGGAAAGAGGGGGCTTTCCAATAAGGATCTCTTCCTTACTGGCGCGCAATTAGATGACCAAACCTCTCCTTAGACAGAACTTTCTAGACATTGCCAATAATGTTATCTAATAATATTATTCAGATAATATGAATTATTGCTCCGATAATAGAAAATACTGTGTGGTGACAATTATTAAAACAACAGTAATATAAAATATTAACGCAGCAATTATTGAATCAATAAAATATAATATTGAGTAGTAATTACTGTAACAATTATTGAGTAGTGCCTTCTTACGTAAGAATCAATAATTGGTGCAATATCGTGTGCTACTGTGCAACAACGCGTATTACTGTGTTTTAACCACCGGGTATTCCAACAGTATTTATAAACAACTTATTTTTGTCGTTTTCTTCATCCAATCGCTTTTTGTTATGGGGCCCACACAAGATTGCGCCGTCGTACGAATATTCTCCGACAGTAAGAATATTCCACGATCAAGCGAATATTCCCCGACAACAATGAATATTTTATGACCACTTGCTTATTTTTGAAAAAAATTCATATATCACCCTTAATTTTAACTTTTTATCAATTTAACCATTTACCAAATAGAAAAATTGAATACTTTTATTTCATAAAATTCGGGGTCTTACAGTTGCCATTCTTAAATACTGTCATAAAACAAGGGTTAATAGTCATGTCATATATTATCCCTATACTCTGACCGACCAAATAAACACCAAATAAACTTAGTCAGGTTATACTAGCGAAGGAATTCCCCGTCTCTCCCCTCCTAGTTCTTGTCTCACATCTCAGCCAGGGATCATATCCCTAAGCTTTGATACCAACTGTGACGCCCCCAAAATAGGTATACAACACCCATTCTGAGTCGCCAAATACATGGTACAAAAAGCAAACTACAACTTCAATAATACAATTGTCGTGCAAAATACGACAACACATACTATGAGTTTAAATACAAATATTGTCTTCTAGACAATATCTACACTCAAATAAGTCCTCATTACAAATATTCAAATACTATTTTACAGAAATAGTGAGGACTGCTAAAACATCTTTCTAGAACCATCACTCCATACCCCGACTAGATCCTGCTATGTTCTCACCTCCTGAGAAGAAAAATGGAACAAAAAGGAAAAGGGTGAGCTCAACTAGCCCAGTAAAGAATATTATGAGTAAGATAATATACAACAAATTATCATTAGTATTCAACAGGGAAAAATCTGATAGAATATAATCGACAACAAGTTTTAGATCAACAACTGCAGCGGAAACAACAAAACATTAGAAGAGTCAAGTAGAGAATGAATTCTACTATCTTCTAAGATTTAAAAGTCCATCATCAATATTTTATCCCTGTAACATCAATTAATAATCATCTTTAACCAAATATTCATCTTTGCACTACAGGCCAAAGATATTCATTTGTATCACCAGTCAGTCATGTTCATCTCAACACCTGTTCATCTTTGCACTACAGGCCAAAGATATTCATCAGGTAATCATACATCTTTCCACTACAGGCCAAAGATATTCAGTAATATCATCATTTAGAACTGAGGATGATGAAAAATATCTTAAAGAAAACGAATCCAGTGAGACAGGAGGACAAATAGTAGGGATTCGTATAACAGTTTATCCAAGATCAATAATACTTCATAATAATCAATTGTGAAGCAGAATTCAAAAATAAAGATCAAAACATGGATACAATCAAAGATAGTAACCATAATAGATATCTTGGACAAAAAGAAAATTTTTTTTTCAGTGAATAGTGTCGTATTCGTGAATAGTGTCGTATACGTGAATAGTGTTGTATACGTGAATAGTAACCCCAACACAAAAAGTTCCAAATTTGATAAAAACTCATATCAATATTTCAGCATAATGATATTGAAGAAAATAATATCATTTTAGAAGAAAATAATATCCCTTACCTCAAAATATTAGTACTTCTGGTCGGAATACCGGTATAAGGCTGAAAGAAACTTGCTCTGATGAATAGAAACTCTCAAAGTATCTAAATACTCACAAAATATACTCAATAATCTAGAGAGAGAAAGAGAGAAAACTTGTTTCTGGTGTGATTTTTAATTCTAACTTAGCCCTCTATTTATAGGAAAATATTAGCACGCCGAAGCAGACTTAACCTGCAACCTGATGGATTTACCTGCTACTATTTAAGCCTACCACATTTGAATAAAAATCTCAGCACATTTCTTCACCAACCAAGAGTGGGGTCCACCAATTCTAGAATTTTCCACCAAAATGATAAACTCCGAAATTTCAACAATTTCTGAACCAGTCATCTCGTAAAATTCATAATAAATCATACGTTCATTTTTAACGGTTCAAAATTTGTGGACATATACTCAACTTATATATGTATAACATATCCAAAAATTACCACGATCCAACGGTCGGATTAAAAATTATAACCCCAACAAAATATCTCAAAAATCCTGATTTTTAATACTTCCATTCCGACAAAAATACGGATAAAAACCTCAACATTAACTCCTTCATTTTTAACCACAAAAATATATCCCTCATTTATATCCACATAAAATAAATATTTTCTTATCATATGAATCAATAATTAATTATTCACAAATAATATTACATAATCACATTTATGACAACCAGGCCGTTCCCAGGAAAGAGGGGGCTTTTCAATAAGGATTTCTCCTTACTAGCGCGCAATTAGGTGACCAAACCTCTCCTTAGACAGAACTTTCTAGACATTACCAATAATATTATCTAATAATATTATTCAAATAATATGAATTATTGATCTGATAATGAGAAATATTGTGCAGTAATAATTATTGAAACCACAATAATATAAAATATCAACGCAACAATTATTGAATCAATAAAATAAAATATTGAACAGTAACCACTGTAACAATTATTGAGTAGTGCCTTCTTACGTAAGAATCAATAATTGGTGCAATACCGTGTGCTACTGTATTTTAACCACCAGGTATTCCAACAGTATTAACGGTAACAACTACGCCGTTAATTATAAACAACTTATACTTGTCGTTTTCTTCATCCAATCGTTTTTCGTTATGGGGCCCACACAAGGCTGCGCCGTCGTACGAATATTCTCCGCAGCAAGAATATTCCACGACCAAACGAATATTCACTGACCAAAAATGACTATTTTATAACCACTTACTTATTTGAATTATTTGCGCATTTTACCCATAACTTACCACATTAATCAAATCAACCCTTTCTATTTCAAAATAATAAATAGAGGAAATTTAATTTCATTTATTAATAAGTTGGGGTCTTACAATGGAAGCCATCGATGCAAGCCCGAGCACCCACAAACCACGATTTCACTATTTTCGAGGCCTTAAATCTAGATACCACTTTAAGGCCCGAGATTACATGTACAAAGGATTGCAAGCTGAATGTACAACTAAAACAAGTCCATCACAGGAACCGGATTAACCATAGATTGAATCTTCAACTATGTGGTTCTTAGGCTCACATGATATCATTCAAAGCTTGCAAGATATATATTTAAACGTAATATATACATATATCACATAACTTCGCTAAACAAGTGATTTATTGATTAAATTCTTGCAAGCGAGTAACTAAGCCACTCGCTTCCTCTAAATACAAATCTAGGGTCGCGTGGTAGCAAAATATTTACAAAACTTGGAAACAAACTAGATCTACCCAGATCCAAGTATATCTAGCTCATTGGGTTAAGCTATGAAGCTTTTGGACCAGTTAAATGCTAGATCAGGCTAGATCTAGGATAAATCTAGGCAAAACACTGCAAATACCAACTATATACACAAAATAATCGGCAAAAAGCTAGATTTATGCACAACCAAGCAATATATATATATATATATACACACACACACACACACACACTAAAGCAGTAAATGAGTACAAATATGAGATCTTACGTATTTACACGAGATCTGCAAACGAACGGCTAAAAGCTTCCAAAGACTCGATTTCAGCCGGTGAAAAGTTGATATAACTAAGTTTATATGTATATAAGTGTTTACAACTGAGATTTATAGAGTTTGAGATGAAGAATCTCTCCCTTTCTCTCTAGCTCTCGGATTTCTCTCTCTAAAACTTGGAAACTGATTTCTCTCTTTTAAAATGAGTTGGGGGGTCTGATTAATAGACCTCGGCCAGCCACAACAGTAGGGCTGTTTCGTTCATCGGATCATTATGTTGTTTGTTGAAACGTCCGTATCTTTCAATCCGGGAATCGCATGGAGATGTGACATACCATTTCGAAAAACTCTTTTCGAGAGCTACACAATGACACTGGGCTTGCCCTTTTCTGAGTCCAGGAAGATGGGTCCATGACCATAATAGCATCTTCAAGTCTCCGAAGATAGTCCGTGGATATGTCTTGTGTAGTTTAAACTCGGGATTGCTGCGCTGGCTTTTTGTGACCTTATCCACAGCTGGATGCCTGTTATTTATGTTGTGTTGTCAACATTACATCTTTGCCCTCCCGGAATTGATGTGGCTATGGTTGGCTTCCCTCGGGGTTGCATCCGGGGTTGAAGTTATGATGATGTCTTCCTCGGGGTTGTCTCCGAGGATAAAGTTGTAGTGTTGTTTGTCCTTGGGGTTATCTCCGAGGTGGATTGATGATGATATTTTCCCTTGAGGGTGTCTCCGGGGTGCGAAAAGACGTTTTTGTCCTCCTGCATTGTTAGTACAAGGAAAACGAAATTTTGATTGTCTACATTTTTCTTGTAGGTTTCAACTGTCTACTGATAATCAACTTATCAAAAATAACTTTTAGATGAACTTTTCTTTCTCTTGCTGGATTTGACTTGCACATCAAGATTGTTCCACCTCATTTCTTCTCGTTGTAGGATTCTTCTTAGATATTTTCTTACATGAATACGAGCATTAAATATTGCTTGAACATCAAGATTTTGACTTTATTATAACAAAATATTAAATTTTACAAAACAAAACATATTAATTTAATAAACTATTATAATTAAAATGACAAAATTAGGAATAATAAACTGTATGAATTATGTGTCTATCATGTTCCACAAATTTTTTCGTCATCCTCCTCCTTGTCCTTTCTCAACGCTGCACACCAAAAGTATTTTCACTAGACACATTAGGTTGTGCACTTTGGGATGTATATTTGAGGTTATAACACTTAAATAATTCCTTAATGATATTGCACACCGATTTAATCATTTTATTTGTCATTTGACTCCTACTCCCATACATTTAATTAAAAGCAAATTTCACATATGCAAACTTATGTATAGGATCTAGAACAACCACAATGTATGTGACGCCCCCAAAATTAGGTATACATCACCCATCTTGGGTCATTAGATACAAAGTACAGAATACAAATACAACTTACTAATACAACTGTCGTGTACAATACGACAAAACATAAACTGCGAGTTTGAATACAAATATTATCCTGTAGAGAGTATTCATACTCAAAAGGAGTCCTCATTACATTTATTAACACACTATTACATAGAATAGTGAGAACTACTAACTAATACTATCATTCGAACCATCACTCCGTTCCCCGACTTGCCCCAGCTACGTTCTCATTTCCTGAAGAGAACAGTGAAAGAAAGGGTGAGCTCAACTAGCCTTGTAAGAAATATTATGACTAAGATAATGCAGAATAAATTATCATTAGCCTTTAACAATGTTAAACTGATAAAATATAATAGACATCAAGTTTAACTGCAGTGGAACAAGCAATCCATTAAAAGAGTCAAGTAGAAAATAAATTCTACTATCTTTTATGATTTAAAAGGTTTTTCAACATTGTTATCGCTGGGACTCAGCTTAATAAAATAATCCACATCATTGAATCACCCCTGCACTACGGCCAAGGATATTCGTGTATTCATTAATGGTCATGATCATGCCAACAACTGTCCATCAATGCACTACGGGCCAATGAGGACTTTTACCACATCATTTGTAACATTACGGTCATGATTATACCGAATAATCCCTGGTCATAATCATACCAAGTCCATCTATGCACTACATGCCACAGATGACTTTCAACATTTTATAAACATGAGGATGATGACAATGATATAAGAATTCAATAAAACAAGTTCAAGAATTAATTTATCCAAGAATTAACAACGTCCAAATTGTCAACATGATACTGCTTTGTGGAGTAAAATTCAAGAATACGTAGAAGAATATTTTCATGAAAAGATACTGGATAAAACGCAATTATCAAGGATATTTCACAAATTTCATGGAGTATAGAAGTCAAAACTTAACCAACTGAGTATAATAAAGAATGAAATAACAAAAGAAATCACCATGCATGCGATAGACCGCACAGACAGGTTATTCCAACAGAATAATAAATAATGGAACCAGGTCCGGCGTAAACGACAGACAGGATATTCCGACAGAATAATAAATAATGGAACCAGGTCCGGTGTAAAACACACAGACAGGATGTTCCAACAGAATAATAACAAGACGGAACCAGGTCCGGTGTAAAACACACAGACATGATGTTCCAACAGAATAATAATAAAAACGGAACCAGGTCCGGTGTAAAACACACAGACAAGATGTTCCAACAGAATAATAATAAAAACAGAACCAGGTCCGGTGTAAAACACACATACAGGATGTTCCAACAAAATAATAGAAGAATGTCACCAAGTATAGGGTAGATCCGCGTATACAGGTTATTCCAACAGAATAATAAGAAATGGAATAACAACAGTTCTCTTCATGAATAAGAAAGAATAACACCCCTTACCGTTTTAAAGACGAGCTGAAATAAGGAAGTAGTTAAGTAGCAGAATACTCTTCTTCTCTCCCTCTATAGTTTCTCTCTATAGTTTCTCTCTCTAGAGTTCAGTGAATTCGTAAGAAATAATGAAGGAATGAGCTGCTATTTATAGAAAAATAGAATGCATAGTAACTAATCCATGAACGGTCCAGATTGATTACTTTAATCTGACGGTCCATATTTAAAGAATAATCTTTTAAATAAAATATAATATATTCTATTTATAGAATAACTTTAATAAAGTATTCTGTTTTATATAAAAAGATGTTTCTGTTTTATTACGTTAATAATACGAATAAAACAAAACGTCATTATTGCTAAATAATTCATATTATTAACTGACAATAATTGAATCAAACTGAGTGACTTCTCACATAAGCATTAATAATCAATACCGTGTGCTACTATGCAACCACACGTATTACTGTACTTTTACTACCGAGTAGTTCAACAGTAACAATGGTAAAATTTCCGCCGTTATTTTTAATAAAATATTTTTGTTGTTTTCTCAATCCGACAATAATTCCGCTGTGGGGTCCACCAATGATTGTGTCGTTGTACGAATATTCTCTGTTAAAACTAATATTCCCCGACTAATCGAATATTATATAACAACTTGCGTACTTTGCAAAATTTATAAATATTACCCACAACTATAACATTATATCAAATTAACTCCATAATATTCAAAAATGATATTTATAGAAAATTCATCTTTATTTATAAAAGTTGGGGTCTTACAACCTCCCCTTCTTATGAAATTTAGCCCTCGAAATTAGGGTACGTACCTGGTATGTCGAAGAGGTAAGGATACCTTAATTTCATTTCAGATTCTAACTCCCAAGTCATTTCCTCAACATCGTGGTTTCTCCACAAAACTTTGACTTGAGGTATAACCTTGGAGCGTAGAATATGTTCCTTCTTATCTAAGATTTGAACAGGAACTTCTTCATACGTCAAATCCTCCGCTATTTCGTCCGGTTCTAACTCAATAATGTGGTTCGGGTCTTTCACATATTTGCGTAACATGGATATGTGAAAAACGTTATGAACACGAGACATACTTGGCGGTAAAGCGAGTCTATAAGCCACAGTTCATACTCGATCGAGGATTAAAAATAGACCGATGAATCGAGGATTGAGCTTTCCTCTCTTTCCAAATCTCGTAACTCCTTTCCATGGAGCAACACGTAAGAACACATGATCTCCTACATCAAATTCCACGTCCTTTCGATGAAGATCAGCATAACTCTTTTGTCGATCTTGTGAGGTTTTTATACGTTGTCAGATCGTTTGAATCTTTTCTGTAGTCAAACGTACCAACTCCGGTCCCAAAAACGTTGCTTCACCCACCTCATCCCAGCATACTGGAGAACGACATTTTCTTCTATACAATGCTTCGAATGGAGCCATGCCAATACTTGCTTGATAACTGTTGTTGTAGGAAAACTCCACCAATGGTAAGAACTTGTCCCAACTTCCCTTGAAGTCAAAGACACAGAGTCTTAATAGATCTTCAAGAGTTTGAATAGTCCTCTCTGATTGTCCTTCCGTCTGAGGATGATATGCTGAACTAAATTATAACTCCGTGTCCATAGCTTTTTGTAAACTAACCCAAAATCGTGAAGTGAATCTTGGGTCTCGGTCAGAAACTATGGATACTGGTTGTGTCGTACGAATATTTCCTGACCAATCGAATATTATATAACAACTTGCGTACTTTGCAAAATTTATAAATATTACCCACAACTATAACATTATATCAAATTAACTCCATAATATTCAAAAATGATATTTATAGAAAATTCATCTTTATTTATAAAAGTTGGGGTCTTACAATGTACAACAATTTATTCATCTTTTTCACATTCCCCCAATATTGATCTAATTTTCCTCTCATCCTCAATGCTAGTTCTCTCATGCCATAGTCACTCTCATTTAACAATTCATTCAAAGCATCATCAAGTTCAAGAAATTCATGAAAGAAAGAATTCAATGTCACATAAGATGTACCAAAACCTTTACCGTAACGTCGAAGAAGTAGTTCAAAAATACCACCAATTTTCTCACTACTCCTCAATCTTCTATGTTAGGCCATCCATCACCCAATTCAATTTCCAATTTGAATAAAGGGTCTTTCCTTGCAAACTTATTAAAAGCACGTTCAAAATATATGGCCACATTCAACATAGAATAAGTGGAGTTCCACCTAGTGGAGATATCTAGGATCAATGAGGTATTGTTTTAAATTTTCTCAATTTCGACACATTCTTTGAATTTTTTGATCCTAGAGGGAGATTGTTAACTAATGATCGAAGACGAGATATCGAATGACTCGCATCTTTCAACCCGTCACATACAACCAAATTAACAATATGTGCAACACACCTTACATGGAGAAATTTATTATCTCAAATGTTATGACCTCAAATTTTTAATTGAGTTTTCAAGTAAGAAATTGCAACATCATTGGAACTAGCATTATCAACATTAATTGTGAAAATTTTATCAATGACTCATTCCATCAAATAATTATTTTCAACCGATATACCTATGTCTTCTCCTTTATGACTAGTAATTAGGACAAAGTTAATAATCTTCTTTGCAAATTCCATTTTTCATCAACATAACGAGTAGTCAACACCATGTAATTAATTCTTTGAATTGAAGTCCATGTATCGATAGTAAGAGAAGCCCTTGGTGATGCATTTTTGAAGTAAAATTTCAATTTCTCCTCTAAAAAGCGCTTCAAACAATTTCTAGTTATGGTGGTAAATGAAGGCACATTAAATTTTGGACATGCAACCGACATTAAATATTTAAAACTCACATTCTCCACATGGCTAAAAGTAAGTTCATCTACAATTATTATATAAGAACTGTCCTCCTAATAACTCTTTATCAAATTTTCATAAACAAACACTATTAGTTGATTCCCCTCCAACTCTTGACACCCTTCATTAATACTCGATGAAGGTGGAAAATTTAATAGTGATTGTTTTTTTCCCTGTAATTGAATACTAGAAGGGTACAATTTGCATCTTGCATTATGCTTTTTTAATCCAATTGTCCCATTATTTCCCGAGTCGACTTTTAAAATTGTCCACAATACTTGCACTTTACCTTTATTTTATCATTTTGCTTAAATCTTATATAATGTTCCAGTAACATGAGTTTTATCGATTATTTGCTCAATTTCTTCAACATCATTTTGATTTTATGTCTCGCCTCCTCCATTATCTCCTCCACTATTTGGGACTTGAATTGAACTTGCATCGGATGATATTGTTATATTATTTTTTTTATTTTCCATGATGCTCCTCCTACATGTAACCATATATATAAGACGACATGAAAAAATAACTCATGAATCACAATTGCATATATTACATGATGTTCAGGACAAACAACAACATTTTAGCATTTTTCAGTAGAAACTTTTATGAAAATACCTTCATTTTCTTTTGCCTGACATGGAGTAAATAATATGCATGGATAAGGCAGGAGATTTAATACACTAAACTCAACAGTAAATATATATATTGTTGAGTGCCGAGTGAGGGGAACGGCGACCGGAGTGGCGAAGATGGAGAGACTATAGAGAGAGGATGGAAGCAGAGAGGCTATGTAGTCTAGAGATCGAGGATGGAGAGTGTCGATATAGTCGGCTAATCAAATGAGGCAGAGACCATATACTGAAAGTCTTAGAATTAGGGTAATAATTTAATTATTTATGTCCCTATATAAGTGAACCGGTACACCCGATTCGGTACGATAAATACCGAATTATTAAAATTATTTATGATCTCGATCCTGAATAAACGGTATATACCGGTTACATGTATCGATACCGAACCGACTTCGATTTGTTCCGCCCCTAAACGAACCTAACTCGAATAAACTCTTTTATTTTTTTTAAAAAAGTAACTTAAGAGAGTTAAATTTGAAGAATATGGTGTTCGGTTTGAGCCTAAATTATTTAAGTTCAATTCAAATAAGTTGGTTCAATTAACATTTAGTTAAAAAAAATCTTATTTTTATAATAAAAATTAAACGAATTAAGTCTAGCTTGCTCAATTTTGACTCCTTTATTAAACGGATCAAGTTCATATACTAAATCTCAAAATCGTTAAAATTCGATGATTTCAATTTGTTTAACTTTAGACGAGTTTGAATTTTAAAAGTCAAAATTGGACTCGATTCGACTTGTTTGCCACTCTAACCATAATCAATTACATGATTGTGTATAAAATTTTAATATCCATTCTATTACTCCCTCCGTTCCTTAATATAAATCGTTTTAAAATTGTGCATAAGTATTAAGTAAATAATTATAAAACATTAAATATAATATTAATTGTCTATATTGCCCTTGTATTGGAAAAAGAACGCGTTATTTATTGGACAGAGAATAGTAAGAGAACTAAAGTTATATTTAATACTTGGGTAATATTGAAAACTAAGCAATTAATGCTTACTTAAAATTCTCAAACGACTTATATTAAGAGATAAACATATTTCTATAAAACAACTTATATTAAGGAACGGATGGAGTCCTATATAACTAGTATATTAGTCCTTACGAGGCACGGGACTATATTTTGATATTTCAATAATCTTTATGTATACTTACATGTTAAAATTTTGTAATTAAATACTCTATCTGTTCTTTTTTACTTGTCTTTTTAGATAGTGAGATTTGTTTTTTTTATTTGTCATTTGTACATTTCAAGAAAATATTAATAACTTAGTTTATCGTAAAGATAAGTTAATATTTCGGTTATAAACTGAATAACCGAATAGTATAATTCAGTTTTCGGTTAGTACTAATTTTAGATACTTGTTCGGATAGTGAAATTATATTGTATGAAATTCGATGTTCGGTTATAACCGAATAGATAATTTAATTCGGTTATAAGATATTTACTCCTACTATTTATATGTAACCACCAACTCAAAATATTCATATAAATATTGTTCAACAATATACATTTATACAAAAATATTATACAATGGAGAAACGATAAATAACTTTACAATATTTTTAAATTTGGATGTGTGGAGTTTATAAGTCTCTCTCTCTCTCTCTCTCTCTCTCTCTCTCTCACACCTATTTCAGCAATCAATTTGTCAGCCATAGATCAATTAAATGGAAGGTTGAGATGAGAAAAAATATATTGTCAGCCGTTATAAGTTGTTGCGGCCCAAACAACACACTCTAGCGGCTTCTATTTTAATAAAAGTAACTTGCTAATGTGGGCCCATATTGTCAGATAGAAAGATATTAAATGAATTTATTTTTTTTATATACCAACCGCTACAGCTTGTAGCAGCTTGGTCTTAATATTTTTTTTATAACGTGGGCCCATTTTTGAGAAATAGAATGATAAAAAGGAAATTTATTTTTTATATATACCAACCGTTACAGCTTGTAGCGACTTGGTTATAATTTTTTTTTGTGCCATCCGTTGTCCCACTTTATTGATAATAGTGTTATTACTTGCCTTTTTATTACTAATACTAATATTAATTAAATGAGAAATAAAAAGGCAAAAAAGGCAATTAATATTACAATATTATCTTTTTATCTCTCAATTTTCTTACAACGGAAGTCATAAAAAAAAAAAACCAAACCGCTACAACTTATAGTGGTTGGTAATAGCGTTATTACTTGCCTTTTTTTATTACTAAAGACAACACTAAATGCATTAAAAAAAAACCCAAGCCGCTACATCTCCTAACAGTTGGTAATAGTGTTATTGTTTGCCTTTTTTTACTAATACTAATATTAATTAAATGAGAATTAAAAAGGCAATTAATAGTAGTATTAGTAATAAAAAAGCAATTAATATTAGAATTACTAATAAAAAGGTAATTAATATTAGTAATAGTAATAAAAAGGCAATTAATATTAGTAATAGTAATAAAAAGGCAATTAATATTAATATTAAAAAGGCAATTAATAATATTAATACGAAAAAGACAATTACTAATATTACTAAAAAGGCAATAAATTTTAGTATTAGTAATAAAAAGGCAATTAATATTGGTAATAGTAATAAAAAGTCAATTACTAATATTATTACTAAAAAGACATTTAATAATATTATTACTAATATTACTAAAAAGGCAATTAATTTTATATTAGTAATAAAAAGACAATTAATATTAGTAACATTAGTAATAATAGTATTAGTAATATTAGTATTAGTGTTATTACTTACCTTTTTTATTACTAATATTAATTGCCTTTTTATTACTAATACTAATATTAATTGCCTTTTTAGTAATATTAGTAATTGGCTATTTCGTATTAATATTAGTAATTGCCTCTTTAGTATTAATATTAATTGCCTTTTTATTACTATTACTAATATTAATTGCCTTTTTATTACTATTACTAATATTAATTGCCTTCTTATTAGTAATACTAATATTAATTGCCTTTTTATTACTAATACTAATATTAATTGTCTTTTTAGTAATAGTAGCGGCTGACAATATATTTTTTCCCATCTCAGTCTTACATTTAATTGATCTACGGCTGACAAGTTGACTGCTGGAATAGTATCTATAACAATCGGTTGCTACGATGAGAACCCATATGTGACGCCCCCAAAATTAGGTATACATCACCCATCTTGGGTCGTCAGATACGAAGTACAGAATACAAGTACAACTTATTAATACAACTGTCGTGTACAAGATGACAAAACATAAACTGTGAGTTTGAATACAAATATTATCTTCTAGAGAGTATTCATACTCAAAAGGAGTTCTCATTACATTTATTAACACACTATTACATAGAATAGTGAGGACTACTAACTAATACTATCATTCGAACCATCACTCCGTTCTCCGACTTGCCCCAGCTACGTTCTCATTTCCTGAAGAGAACAGTGAAAGAAAGGGTGAGCTCAACTAGCCCAGTAAGAAATATTATGACTAAGATAATGCAGAATAAATTATCATTAGCCTTCAACAATGTTAAACTGATAAAATATAATAGACATCAAGTTTAACTGCAGCGGAACAAGCAATCCATTAAAAGAGTCAAGTAGAAAATACACTCTACTATCTTTTATGATTTAAAAGGTTTTTCAACACTGCTATCGCTGACACTCAGCTTAATAAAATAATCCACATCATCGAATCACCCCTGCACTACGGCCAAGGATATTCGTGTATTCATTAATGGTCATGATCATGCCAACAACTGTCCATCAATGCACTACGGGCCAATGATGACTTTTACCACATCATTTGTAACATTACGGTCATGATTATACCGAATAATCCCTGATCATAATCATACCAAGTCCATCTATGCACTACATGCCACAGATGACTTTCAACATTTTATAAACATGAGGATGATGACAATGATATAAGAATTCAATAAAACAAGTTCAAGAATTAATTTATCCAAGAATTAACAACGTCCAAATTGTCAACATGATACTGCTTTGTGGAGTAAAATTCAAGAATACTTAGAAGAATATTTTCATGAAAAGATACTGGATGAACCGCAATTATCAAGGATATTCCACAAATTTCATGGAGTATAGAAGTCAAAACTTAACCAACTGAGTATAATAAAGAATGGAATAACAAAAGAAATCACCATGCATGCGATAGACCGCACAGACAGGTTATTCCAACAGAATAATAAATAATGGAACCAGGTCCGGCGTAAACGCACAGACAGGATATTCCGACAGAATAATAAATAATGGAACCAGGTCCGGCGTAAACGCACAGACAGGATATTCCGACAGAATAATAAATAATGGAACCAGGTCCGGTGTAAAACACACAGACAGGATGTTCCAACAGAATAATAATAAAAACGGAACCAGGTCCGGTGTAAAACACACAGACAGGATGTTTCAACAGAATAATAGAAGAATGTCACCAAGTATAGTGTAGACCGCGTATACAGGTTATTCCAACAGAATAATAAGAAATGGAATAACAACAGTTCTCTTCATGAATAAGAAAGAATAACACCCTTTACCGTTTTAAAGAAGAGCTGAAATAAGGAAGTAGTTAAGTAGCAGAATACTCTTCTTCTCTCTCTCTCTCTATAGTTTCTCTCTATAGTTTCTCTCTCTAGAGTTCAGTGAATTCGTAAAAAATAATGAAGGAATGAGCTGCTATTTATAGAAAAATAGAATGCATAGTAACTAATCCATGAACGGTCCAGATTGATTACTTTAATCTGACGGTCCATATTTAAAGAAAAATCTTTTAAATAAAATATAATATATTCTATTTATAGAATAACTTTAATAAAGTATTCTGTTTTATATAAAAAGATGTTTCTGTTTTATTACGTTAATAATACGAATAAAACAAAACGTCATTATCGCTAAATAATTCATATTATTAACTGACAATAATTGAATCAAACTGAGTGACTTCTCACATAAGCATTAATAATCAATACCGTATACTACTATGTAATCACACGTATTACATTTGTAAGACCCCAACTTTTATAAATAAAGATGAATTTTCTATAAATATCATTTTTGAATATTATGGAGTTAATTTGATATAATGTTATAGTTGTGGGTAATATTTATAAATTTTGCAAAATACGAAAGTTGTTATATAATATTCGATTGGTCGGGGAATATTCGTTTTAACAGGGAATATTCGTACAACGGCACAATCATTGGTGGACCCCACAACAGAATTATTGTCGGATTAAGAAAATGACAAAAATATTTTATTAAAAATAACGGCGGAAGTTTTACCATTGTTACTGTTGAACTACTCGATAGTAAAAGTACAGAATACAAATACAACTTACTAATACAACTGTCGTGTACAAGATGACAAAACATAAACTGTGAGTTTGAATACAAATATTATATT
Organism: Panax notoginseng; assembly: GCA_016801055.1. Lineage (NCBI taxonomy): Eukaryota > Viridiplantae > Streptophyta > Magnoliopsida > Apiales > Araliaceae > Panax > Panax notoginseng. The sequence goes on along the minus strand of CM029023.1, from coordinate 14,076,574 downwards.
CTAGAGAGTATTCATACTCAAAAGGAGTCATCATTACATTTATTAACACACTATTACATAGAATAGTGAGGACTACTAACTAATACTATCATTCGAACCATCACTCTGTTCCCCGACTTGCCCCAGCTACGTTCTCATTTCCTGAAGAGAACAGTGAAAGAAAGGGTGAGCTCAACTAGCCCAATAAGAAATATTATGACTAAGATAATGCAGAATAAATTATCATTAGCCTTCAACAATGTTAAACTGATAAAATATAATAGACATCAAGTTTAACTGCAGCGGAACAAGCAATCCATTAAAAGAGTCAAGTAGAAAATACACTCTACTATCTTTTATGATTTAAAAGTTTTTTCAACACTGCTATCGCTGACACTCAGCTTAATAAAATAATCCACATCATCGAATCACCCCTGCACTACGGCCAAGGATATTCGTGTATTCATTAATGGTCATGATCATGCCAACAACTGTCCATCAATGCACTACGGGCCAATGATGACTTTTACCACATCATTTGTAACATTACGGTCATGATTATACCGAATAATCCCTGGTCATAATCATACCAAGTCCATCTATGCACTACATGCCACAGATGACTTTCAATATTTTATAAACATGAGGATGATGACAATGATATAAGAATTCAATAAAACAAGTTCAAGAATTAATTTATCCAAGAATTAACAACGTCCAAATTGTCAACATGATACTGCTTTGTGGAGTAAAATTCAAGAATACTTAGAAGAATATTTTCATGAAAAGATACTGGATGAACCGCAATTATCAAGGATATTCCACAAATTTCATGGAGTATAGAAGTCAAAACTTAACCAACTGAGTATAATAAAGAATGGAATAACAAAAGAAATCACCTTGCATGCGATAGACCGCACAGACAGATTATTCCAACAGAATAATAAATAATGGAACCAGGTCCGGCGTAAACGCACAGACAGGATATTCCGACAGAATAATAAATAATGGAACCAGGTCCGGTGTAAAACACACAGACAGGATGTTCCAACAGAATAATAATAAAAACGGAACCAGGTCTGGTGTAAAACACACAGACAGGATGTTCCAACAGAATAATAGAAGAATGTCACCAAGTATAGGGTAGACCGCGTATACAGGTTATTCCAACAGAATAATAAAAAATGGAATAACAACAGTTCTCTTCATGAATAAGAAAGAATAACACCCCTTACCGTTTTAAAGACTAGCTGAAATAAGGAAGTAGTTAAGTAGCAGAATACTCTTCTTCTCTCTCTCTATAGTTTCTCTCTATAGTTTCTCTCTCTAGAATTCAGTGAATTCGTAAGAAATAATGAAGGAATGAGCTGCTATTTATAGAAAAATAGAATGCATAGTAACTAATCCATGAACGGTCCAGATTGATTACTTTAATCTGACAGTCCATATTTAAAGAAAAATCTTTTAAATAAAATATAATATATTCTATTTATAGAATAACTTTAATAAAGTATTCTGTTTTATATAAAAAGATGTTTCTGTTTTATTACGTTAATAATACAAATAAAACAAAACGCCATTATCGCTAAATAATTCATATTATTAATTGACAATAATTGAATCAAACTGAGTGACTTCTCACATAAGCATTAATAATCAATACCGTGTGCTACTATGCAACCACACGTATTACTGTACTTTTACTACCGAGTAGTTCAACAGTAACAATGGTAAAACTTCCGCCGTTATTTTTAATAAAATATTTTTGTCGTTTTCTCAATCCGACAATAATTCCGTTGTGGGGTCCACCAATGATTGTGCCGTTGTACGAATATTCCCTGTTAAAATGAATATTCCCCGACCAATCGAATATTATATAACAACTTGCGTACTTTGCAAAATTTATAAATATTACCCACAACTATAACATTATATCAAATTAACTCCATAATATTCAAAAATGATATTTATAGAAAATTCATCTTTATTTATAAAAGTTGGGGTCTTTATTTATAGAGGTTTTCTCATATAAGGACTCAAAATAAGGACTCAAAGTAAGGATCGCATTTTTTTTGCTTTCTTTTGCTTTTTTTTTTAAAAAACAACTAAAAAAAATATTTAATATTTTATGGAACTGAATTTTTTTTAAAAAAAAGTGTTTTGGGTGTGATTTGGGTACGTATAACAAAAACATGTATGTACAGTCTGTGCAGACTGAACCACCATTTTTTGGTATAAGTATCCAAAACACGCCCAAAACATTGTATTATGAAAAAATTTCAGTTCCATAAAATATTAAATATTTTTTTAGTTGTTTTAAAAAAAAAGCAAAAAAAAGCAAAAAAATGCGATCCTTACTTTGAGTCCTTATTTTGAGTCCTTATAAGAGAAAATCTGTATATATATATATATATATATATATATATATATATATATATATATATATATATATATATATCATGTGCCTCCGGCACTACATAGACGGTGAGATTTATCTCAAACTTTGGACAATCCAGATAATTTATTAGAGTGAGCGAGAAATTTAAAATTAGTTGTATTTTGTTAGACGTATATATATATATGTCAGTTTACAACTTTTGATTGTGCAAATCTGGAAAAGAACCAATTGCAAATCAATCAAAGAAAAAATTCATAGTGCTGCAACAGCGACAAAAGTGATACTGAAAGGCTCCAAGATATCAATTTCTCATAGATGATCTTAAAAACAACTCTAATACTGTGTTTGTAAGGTTTTTTTTTTGTTAGGGAAAGGGAAAAGAAAGGAAGGAAAAGGGAGGAAAAATAATAAATTTCTCCAAATCTTATATTTGTGAGTTTTTTTAGAGAAGAAAGAAATAGATTCGAAGGTAAAGTTGATTTTATTTGACTCAAAACTTTTTTCCGGGAAAGTGGTAGGATTTGGAGGGATGGGAAAAGATGAGAAAATTAGATATTTTATATTACTTAAACTAACATTTCAAAATAAATTATATCATTTATTACATTAATATGTAAGGGGAATATAGTAATAGTGTAGTTTAAAAATAAAAATATGTTTCCTTCCCTTCACTTTTTCTAAACTCACAAACAAGGAAAAATATAATTAAAATCTCACCCCTTTCATTCTTTTCTAAAACTCACAAACATGACAAGAAAAAATTATAATCAATTCTTATCTTTTCCCCTCTTATACAACTCCAACAACAATTTGATGATCTAGAGTATAATTTCTTTTACAGCGATTATAATTCTCCATGCCTCATGAAATTCAATTATCGGTATCAAAAATTTAAATCTCTCTCTCTCTCTCTCTATATATATATATATATATATATATATATATATATATATATATATATATATATATGTCAATAGATATTATTATGCCAAATTGGAGCTTACAAGCATAATGAAAGAAGAATAACGCTAGAGACACAAACTATTTTATAAACATTTTACAAACTGTTGATGTGACATACTCCACCTCAGCATATTGTGTGGGACCAAAGACTACATTGAAACAATTTGTTGATCAATACGCTGATGTGGAGTATGCCACATCATCAGTTTGTAAAATATTTGTAAAATAGTTTGTATCTGTAGCACCACTCATGAAAGAATATGAACAAAGCTAGATACACAAATTATTTTATAAACATTTTACAAATTGTTGATGTGATATACTCCACCTCAGCATATTGTGTGGGCCCGAAGACTACATTGAAACAATTTGTTAATCAATACGCTGAGGTGGAGCATGCAACATCAACAGTTTATAAAATAGTTTGTGTCTGTAATACTACTCGAAAGAATATAACCAAGCCTCTCTTTATAAAGATATAAAATATAAATCAATTATATGAATTTGGCTTTCTTAATTTTTGACATTAGATTGTTAAAGTTAATAGGAGAGCTTTTATTCAATAAGTAAGAAAACATTAATGTTTATAAAAACTTGTTTTTATACTTAAAATTATATATATATATATATATATATATATATATATATATATATATATATATATATATATATATATAGGATATTTTCTAAAAAGATTATATTAAAAATGTATTTAATTTAGAAAAAAGATTTTTCTTATTTTATTATCATTAAAATAGGAATAAGCTAGATAATATCCAACAAAGATTAACAAATATATTATTAGGGGTGTCAATTGTGTCGTATTCGGCGAATTCATGTCGTGTCTGGTTATAAGTATTACACTAAATAGATCAAGACTAATATTAATCGTTTAATTATCCGTGTCAAAATTCTCAACACTAACTTATTAATCCTGTTAAACGTGTCGACCATTTTAACCCATTTATTACATAATTAAAATTCTTAAATAAAAAAATAAACATCATTCACTTATTTATTAAATAATAATATAATTTATTCATCATAATAATATTTATTTAACAAAATACAAGATAACATGCTTAAAAAAATAACTAAAAAACAATAAAGCTCAATAGTTAAGATAAATTATAATATTATATCATCTTTATTTTTAATTTATTTTAAATAAATATATCTAATCGTGTCAACAATTGATTATGCGTGTTAGACCCATTTAAATATAGTGTGCATGTCCACCTATTTATAACACGAAAACGGTTTATGCTCAACCTCCTATTTCTTGTGAGTGTAGAATTACGGTGTTGTACCATTAATTGACTTTTTTTTCTTTTTTTTTGAGGTTTATGTTTATCAGTTATAACCTTATATTGCTAGCTCTCAAAAACCCCAAAAGTTTCTTGAACGAACAAATATTCCGAGGGTTTATACAAATGCAAATTTTGAATTGAGTACACGGGTAAACGCTAGAGGGATGGCTTGGAGGCAATTTACATCCTTAAACACAAGATTTCACTCCGCTCCCACTAATTTTCCATCTGGCTTCGCAAGATTTTCCTCTAAATCGTCCCTTTACCAAGGTAAAAAACATTTCTTATGCTTCAAATTAATAATATAGTAATTATTTGGAATAAGAATGCATGCTTAAATCACTCATATATCTTGAATTGATTATAAGAGTGTGGAGAAATATGGGACAGCGTCGATTTCTGGGAAATTTGTGCCATTTAAATTAGACTAAAATTTCAATACAGGGAGCAAGGGGTTTGAGTTCACAAAATTCCATAAAATTGGCAGGCCTTCCTATGTTTTAACGTTCTTATAATCTGTACAATTGGATCTTATGGAAAACGTTTAAAAAATTAGTTTTTAGAGTGATTTATGGCCAAGCTTGGCTAAAAGAATGCGTAAAATTACCTTTCTCCATACATACATATAGATGGGAGTGATTCATAGCAAATGTTTGTTATAGTTTGAGCAAGCTCATCTATCACTGTCCATAGGAGAAATGGACGACCTAAGTTATTTTTAAAAAGTGTTATCCGCTACTAATAGTGGTGGAAGCGTTAAAATTTTAAATCTTGGCTGTCCGTTTCTCATACGGATGGCTAGGGATGAGTTTTCCCAAATAGTGTCATATCAAACATTTGTTATGGATCACTCCTCTATAATATGTATATGTACATGTATATATTATGCATACATGTATTTGTATGTGTAGGGTGTTTGGTGAATTTAAAGGGATACTGAAAGTGGGTATGTTTGATTACTTTGGTAAATGTTGCAGTTAAAGTTGGGATACCAGAGTTTCTGAAGGGAGTGGGAAAAGGGGTGGAAGCCCATGTGGAAAAGCTTGAAACTGAGATTGGGGACTTTCAGAAACTTCTTGTCACTCGCACTCTCAAGCTCAAGAAACTTGAAATTCCCTGCAAACACGTAATTATTTTCCAAAAATACCCTTATTGAAAATTATTACTATTATCAATGGTTTTCATGAGAATTTTATTTTTAGTAATGTAGAGTAAAGCATGGACTTTGTGATTATATATGCATGTATATATTCAATAGAATCATGTATATACTTGTGTGTGTGTTTTATACTTGGTCTTCTAACTGTTTAGGAGGTGTTTGATATATTTTTGCTTGTGTTCTTTCGTGCTTGGGAGAGTCTGGGTGCTATGAGGGTCTAAACTTTTGACCACAAAATTTGGAGATTCTAAAGAGCTGCGGTTCTTTTTGGACTGGTTGGACTAGAGTTACCAGATATTATTATTAGAACTAGCGAACCGCGTATTGGTACTTGTGTACCCATACAAGGTACTCCTACGTACCAATACTCTAAATTTAGCGTACCAAAAAATTTCTTTGTTATTTAACTATAATTGCACAAATATCAATATTATAACTTTGTATTAGATGCTCAAACATTACATTTGTACTAAAATATTTATAAAACAATCAACTTGTTGAGTCAACTAAAAATCTTCTATAAAACTTAGATTTATTAATTTAGATTATAAGTGAATTCTTAAGTATAAGAACATATATAAAGATATTGTAGTGTATCGCGTTTTAGCTATGTAGCGTACTATGTACCCATATTCGTACCGCGTACTGAAACGTACTACGTTTTAGGTAACACTGGGTTGAACCACTCAAATATCAACCTGTTGGAGTTGGTTGCATAATGGAAATTTAATTTCTTATTTCTTTCACACTTTAGTTAGCTGCCATCAAATTATGAAAATAGTAGAAAATTATAAGATTCTCAGGTGACCAAGATTTTCCTCTTTGCTAAGGTAGAAGTTGGCTGTCATTCAGATTGCTTTTGCATTTCAATAAAGTCATCATAATGGTAGTTTCTAGTTCTTTTTGGCTGTTGTAAATGAAGTATTTGTAATAGTGCTCTGTGGGATCTTTGTCTCAATAAATCAAAGTTGGACTGTGAAACTGAAACAATTTGTATGACCAATGATCTTGAACAAATAGGTTAGATAGTACTGAGAAGTATACAACCTGCTTCCTAAAAAAGGCGAATTACCATCGAGCTAGGAACAAGATCAGTAACATCAAAGACTGCAATGGTACTAGACTAGAACGGTATGATGTAGTGCATATAATAAGCTGAAACTGAGAGCTATCATGAAAACACTACCAAGGGAACAAGTTAGACTTATCCAAAAAATTAAAAACAAGGAACAAGTTAGTGGTCTAATCAGTCCTTTGACAAAAATAGAAGTGAAAATGCTATGGAGCAGATAGACCTTAGGGTCCTGAACTCCTGATGGCTATGGTGTATCCTCTTCTCCAAAAGGATTAGGCCATAGTTGGAGAGGACATAATTAGAGGTGTTATATTCGTTATAAATTTGGAAAATTTTGAAGTTTTCAAATAGCAGTACTCCAATTTCTTTAATTCCCAAAATTGATTGCCCTAATACTATGAAAGATTTTAGACCTATTGCATGATGTGTTGTGGTTTAGAAATGCATTTCTAGAATAATTGTTGGAAAAGTTGAGACTTTCTTACTAGATTTTTAGTGTGAGAGAAGCACTTATCTTTTTCAAATGGAGTATGCTGTGACTTAGCGTGGGAATCAATTAGAGAGCATGAGAGTATTTTTCAGTGGCAGGCACTCTATAGCCTGCGTTTCTCGAAGCGTAGTTTTGTGCCATGGCTGGTTCTTAAGAATGTCGTGAGAACAAAATATAAACTTGAAGGAAAGATAAAATGAAGATCTTTGGGTTTTGTGCTGCAATGAAACGACAAGGAAACATTTGGTCTTTAATGTCCTTGGGCCTTATGCAAAAAGATTATGGAAGGTTGCTTTAAGCAGATGTTTGCTCTTCGGAATAAGATCGTCCTAGCCACTGTAGTATATGTTATTTGGCAGGAAAGGATATTCCAACTTAAGAGCAGAAGTTGGCCTCTTGTTCTTAAAGAACTTGAAGACCTCCTTCAAGTTAGAGTAATGTCTTGGGGAAGAGTCCCAAGGAAGTTCAATAATTGTAGTTTGAAGATAGTTTTTCTTTTTCTTTTTTCCTGAGCAAATCTTGTCAAAAAAATTTCTTAACTGCTCCTGCTCGTTGTATGATTGTTCATATTCTAATAAACAAGCTGAAAGTTGCTATAAAAGAATGAAAAATGTAGCGTCATTAATTATTCCTAACAATATATGGAGTTTTATCCACATTTGTAACTTTGCTTTTCCTTAATGGTTCTTCTTGAGGTCATAATAGCATTTGGAACTCTTGGTTGCTTCATTATATTGTGGTCTGGTACCCTTTTGTAGGGTTTGAGGTCAATAAAAATTTTGTTTTCTTCAAAGTATCCGTTTGTTAACAGAAAAAACATGTGCTGCCAAAATATTGTGTGAGCACTTAAAATTTTGTAAAATTTGGGGTGATGGTTCTACTAAATACAGTGTGCCAATTACAAATCAACTTCTGTTATAGCTTGTATAAAACATTTTACTGGACAGTTGTCACTTGTCAATAATCCACATTCTCCTCGACGCTGAGGCTGTGTTCGACTAAGACAATAAGATTAAGCTGAAGTAAATACCCTTAAGTTAGTCTAAAGGGTGTTCCACATTCTTCTTCATGTTGAGGCTAGGTTAGATGTAAGACAATAATATTTAGCTAAAGTAGATACCCTTAAATTGGCATAAAGAGGTGTTGCTATGTCTCTTGAGTTGTTAAGTCGTCGTGCTTTAAAGTGATTAAAACCAGAAGTTGTCTGGTTTAACCTGTTCCCAACTATCCGGAAACAATTTTGAGTCACATAATCATTCAGTTTTTGTTTTCCCCATAAAAGAAATGTTTTATTTTCACTGTTGTACGGAAACAATTTCGAGTCACATAATCATTCAGTTTTTGTTTTCCCCAGAAAATAAATGTTTTACTTTCACTATTGTATGTTAATAGGGAATTAAAACATCAAAATTTATTATTAGCTTTTAGTTCGATCGCTATGATGTCAGCTTTTTTGAATGATAAAAAAATACGTAGGCTGATAGGCTGGGGCCATTTAGATCAATCCGAATTGGTTAATAACTTGAAATTGTGCCCTTTTCTGTTGGCAATTGTTATTATTTTTTCCAAGTTTCTCTTGTGCTTAGGATGTTGAATTTTCCAGTTTTACATTGACTTCAAAGATTTACATACTTGTAAATTGGTTTTGTTCTACCAAGGCTTGAGTAACTTACTGATTTCTTGTTACAGAGGAAGCTGATACTGAAATTTGCGCACAAATACAGGCTAGGACTTTGGAGGCCTCGAGTTGAGCCCGTGAAAAAAGCTTGATGACTTCAGGGCTAGGTTATTCCCTCTGGTCATTGTTTATATGTTACTATCCAAGTCAAAAAAATTCTGGGATTTCACTTTTGCAATCTCTTTTATCTCTTTTCATTCTCCTGGAGATAATTTAGAACTTAGTTTACATATTTGAGGTTCACAAGTTTTATGAAAACTGTTAAATAATGTTCTGAGTTTCTTGAATGGTCTATTTCTGGTAAAAAAAAAATTCTGGATAAATAATTTCTTGTAAGAATTCTAATTTTCTTTTTGAGTTACTTGATCAAATTTGACACTGAAATCTCGATATGATTGCAAAAATTGTTTATAGCTCTCCGTGTTTTATTACGAATTCACGGTCAATTATGCCATGGATTCATATCTTAATTCAATTGTAGTTGCCATTGGGGCTATATGGCGAAGCAGTGAGATGAGGTGAAGCACTTTTATTACTAGAGCTATTGAAGAAAAAAAAAGCCTTTCATAAAAGTGATTGGCAAATAATTTTCCAAGCCCTCTGGAAAATATCTGTTGTTTAAACTTTAACAGAAATCGCAGTTTCTAGAGCACTGGATTTTAAACTTTTCCAAAAGCCATTTTCTACTCTCAAAACCTCTACAAGTGATTTTAACATAGAATAATGCTATTTGCACAAATTATATACCAAAAGTAGTGCACAAACATGGTTGGTATCGCTTTCTATTTTTTCTAATTTTTTTTTGTGTATAATTTGTGTACGTAGCATTACTGGCTAGCTTACATATTGGCTATGCCAAAGGGTCACATTATAAGTAATTTATAGTCTCAAAATAGCAAGTATGAATAACTTGTACATCTAAAGACTAAACAAATGTCATTTTTAAACTGTAAATTTACATGATTTAGCTGCATTTTGCCAAAGTTCTCTCCATCATCTAACAAAAGGCTGCAAACTGATCAGTAGTCTGATTTCTCTACATGTAACAAAGTATATTATGGACTTGAAAAACAGTCCCTATTTTTATACAATTACTGCAGAATTGTGGGCAGAAAAGAATTCTTGTTATACATCAACAACATTGAAATAGAGGTATTCAAAGTTTAAAGTGTCAAATTACAATGAACAGAATTGAATAGATAACATAAACAAATTGCATTTTCATGGAAAGGAAACAACAAATGAGCAACGAGGCTGAAAACTAAGCATAGGGGAGGCCATACCATAATCGTGCCTAGGTTACCACAAGCTCTTATTGCCCTGTGTTTCACATGCTGGGTACTACTGTTCTGAATTGTACTGGGTACTATTGTCCAAATCGTGAAACGAGAACTAAGTGCATTCTATATGCACTACTATATATGTAGCATTGCTCGTACCCGATTTTTTTCCGCCCAGTTGATCAGCGTTCTGTTAAACACGATTCGTGCCTATATCATGCTGTCTGTTCTGGCAGGCAGCCTCCTGAAGAAATTTGCAGGCAATGAAGGAAGCTTTTGTCGAAACCTCGGATGCCTCAACACATAAAAGCCAGCAAGAAGCGCCACCACCTGAAAAGGCGTGACATACAACACTATCGCAGCCATCAAACAGAACGTCAGAAACAAAGCTGAGGCTCGCGGATCCCTCCAATTCAGCAGAGACTGCAGCCTCTCGCCTTGTGCTGCCAAATCTCCAACAACAGTCTGAATCCTCCCGCCTATACTCCTAAGCCTATCATACCTCATTCGAACGGTATCAGACCCTTTTGAAGTCGGAAAAGTGTCAAACTCCTCGTCTAGTTCATCAGGGCCGACAGCATCAGCATGAGATAGTCGAATATCCATGTGAGGAGGGTGCCTTGGTTTCCATCTGTATCGCCAAATGCCGATGAAAAAAAGGTACAAAAATATGGTAGGGAGTATAAGTTCAGGAAAAAGTACCAAAATCACAAAAAGTATGTGTATCAAAACAGTTGTGATAGGATTTTTCCATTGGCATATCTTATCAAACCATTTACCAACTGCAACAACACTACTCATAACATTCATGACTCTAAAGAAGTTTGCTTTACTCCTCCTCACACTCCAAATATGTGATCCCACATCCAACATAAACTCCACCACCTCCCTTTTTAGCGGCGGCTCAGCTCTGCTCAGCCTAATCGAAATTATCTGAGTCGCTTGGTGCCTCAAAACATCCATCTGAATAACTGATAACGGATGAACATAGTGCATTTTAGGCAACAATGGCAGCGAATATTTGCTCAACATGTTGACATACGACGAGCACGAGAATCTCACAGCTAACTGCACTTCTCCCATTTTCTTAACCCCTGATGGCTGCAACACAATGAGAGGATAGGAATGAGTGTAAACTCGCTCCGTTTCGAGTGTCGATAACCGGATCCTCACCTTTCCGATCCTTGAATCCTTTGCCCCTCCATGTAACTGACCGTTATCAAACACCCCTATTGTGATCATAGTACAAGGATCAAATACCTCCCACGTGTACTGCTCGTTCCACTTGGGACCAAAGTTATCTATGATTGTCCTCGTTCGTACCCATTTTGGACCGTATTTAGCAACACAATAGGCATCTGTTGTTGCTCGGCCATCTCTCGTTTTCATGGGAGATAATCCTGTAGCACTAATAATCCCAAGCTCTAAAAGCCCTATGCTGGATTTCCACAACTGTTTGGCAGTTGGCCTAAGGTCACTACTATAATGTGTTGACTCATCTAAAACATGATATCCACCATCCAAACATATCCTTAAATGAATCCTACTAGCAAATTTCGTTTCTTTTTTCTCCCCCTCCACAACAGCATATTTTTCAAGATTATGCCACCTAGAAGGCACAGCCTTATTGTCAAGCCTTCTATGTATCGAGTTTAACAGAAGCACACATTTCCCCAAGAAATCATCTTTGTTAGCTTTGTCCTCCACAGTAATGACCAAAGGCTCCTCAAATGGCTCTGCAGTTACAAATACCAAATCCTCATTCCACATTGGATTAACACCTTTTACAGGCGAAATCTTGGTTCTCAAAGCCTGATTTCCAAGGATAACTTTCACTAATACCTCCGGGGGCTTGCCCTTCTCATTAGGCAACAAATCTTGACATTCGATAACATTGACACGAACGTACCAAAGCCGAGGGGATAAATAAACTTTCCCTCTAATCTTTGTGATTCCTTCCCTTCCAACGCTTGCTGCATCCGAATGCCAAGCATCAGGAAAGGCCTCATCGGCCTGAGTTCCTTTCCAAGCAGCAAGCATTATTTCACCATGTTTGAGCTTTTCGCCTCTTTTATTTTCCAATCTATACCACTGTGGTGCCAATGGACTATCCGGAGGCACACGTTTTGGGACATCAATGAGATCAAACAAGACCCTCCCAACAAAATCATCTACAACAACATCCTTATCTTTCACTATTACCTCAATGAACGAAGCCTGAAGTCTGTCCTGTGAGAAGGCGAAAACATAGTCCCATTCGGGGTTATTTTTCTTCTCGAAATGCTTTGTCACTCCCTTGTAGTTTCCTAGCTTCACTTCAACGTAGGGATCAACACCACCGGTGACATCTTTTCCCGGTAAATCTTTGGCCTTAACGACTCGGACATAAAGGTATTGCATCTGCTCAACAAGGTCATATGCGCAGGTGAGCTTATCGCCTGTGATCACCCCGGATCCAGCAATTTTGGGAGAGGTCTCCTTGAGAGCAAACTCCTCATGTTGTGGAGGGCGCTGCATTTTGGCTTTTAATTTCCACTAAACAAACAAAATGATAAAAGATGAATCGGCCTACCCAAAAAACACAAACACTATCAAAGAATCTAGCTATATAGGCCTTATAAACTCCTTCAAATCCATCATCATTTGTCTATATATGAAGCTTGAAAAACTATAATACTTATTTATTAATTAATTTGTTGATCTTCTAGTTTTATACCCCGATACCAAGAATATATATTTAATGCCTAATCTTTTTAAACTGTTAACATTTTTGTAAGAATAATATCCACATAGGAAAGCAAAGTAGTGCTTTGAACTCTACAAGGGGCCGGGGGTGAAAGAACCTGGGGAAACTCTGTATCAGAAAGCACCAAAACCTGCAAAATATACAAGCCAAAAGAAACAATGGGTTATATACTATTATGCCAATAAGCCCAAATTCTTGTAAAAATTAATGGATAAAATTAAAATTTTAAAAAAAATAACTTTCTTGCATTTAGAGAGCTATATATACATATATATATATATATGTGTGTGTGTGTGTGTGTGTGTGTGTGTGTGTGAAAAAGATGAATCCACCTTGCTTAATTCTGATTTTGAAGCAAAGATGTACTATCAGAACCTCCAAACAAATATTGGGTAAGCAAAAGATTTGCTGGTTTTGCTCAAAATATTTGAAAACTCAGCTCCAATCAAGTGCCTATTCTTTCATTCTTTGTTCATGCATTTCTTCAGTAACCAAGTGGTAAAAAAACATAATATCAAAAGAAAAATTCATTCATTAATCAAACACTACTCTATTTTTTCTAAAATAACATAAAGAAATAAAAAAAGAAAAGATACCCATGAGTTTTTTTTTTAATTAAAAAAATAAATAAATAAATAAATATAAAACAATGTGAGCTCAAAAGGTAGAGAAAGAAGGTGATGAACAGATGACTTACCTTGGACAATGGTGAAACAGAGTTGTTCTGAGTTGTTGAAATAAGAAAAAGAAATGGAGTTGAGAATTAAAAGAAGAAAAAGGGTAAAATGTGAATTATGAAAAGATGCATGGAGATCGTAGAAGAAAGAGTCATATTTTAGTGGGTGTAGTGTGTGATTATGTGAATCTTTGGGAAGATTCACAAGCACACCCTATGAACCTCTATAACCTTTTTTCTTCTTTTTCTGTTTTTTTTACGGTATCAACAAAGGCACACGCATGGTTTGGTTTGGACTCATTCTTGATCACAATAATCCATACGTCCTATAAAATTGACGAAAAATGATTTATACTGTGATTGTACGATTAATACTCATATTTTAAATAATTTTATTTAAGAAATATATATTTTTAATATAGTATTACCATGGGAACAATCATCCCAAATTTTATTGTAGTAATTTTTATTGCAAAAAAATTATCAAACATTTTATGAATTAAAATATGTTAAGACGGTAATATATTACAAAATACGTAAAGACAAAAATATACTACTTCCATTCCATAATAATTGATTTTAAAAGAAAAAAAATTTGTTTCAATTTATTTGTTGTTTATAACTTTTTAGGATGATAAATTATTTATTTTCTTATATCACTCTTAACTTCTCTCTATCTCAAGAATTTTCTTTAATAGTTTCCTACTTCCCATAAAGGGGTAATGATGGAATTTCATATAAATTTTAATTCTTAAATGGTAATATTAAATGACTTTATTAATTCATGTACGTGAAGTTAAAACAACTTAATACTATTACTCCCTCCATTCCTAAATAAGTGTCGTTTAAGGTTTTTACACATGGATTAAGAAAACCATTTAATACTATCATTTAATAATTAAAATCTGTGTGAAATTCCATCACTATCCCTTTATAAGAAGTTAACAACTATTAATAGTAAGGATGATAATTTATTAGGGCAATGAGAGAAGGTAAGGGTGATATAGGAAAGTAAATAATTTATTATCCTTGAAAGTTATAAACGACAAATAATTTGGAACAAATTTTTTTTTCCAAAACGTCACTTATTTAAGAATAGAAGGAGTATTATGGAATTGAGATAGGATTAAATTTTGAACTCTTCTAAATGAACATAAAAATTAGACACTAAAATATATTTAAATTTTATTTATTTATATTTTGACCTCTAAAATTTCTCTAAATTTTGCATGGCATCTTGATCTTACCTTTAGTATGGCAGTGTGGGTCCACACACCATCCAATTACTCAACCACCTTGTTACCAAAGTTATTAATTACTACTACTATTGTAGTCACTTTCATCATTTATGTAAGTCAGAAGAATAACTATATTTTCATTTTAATTTCTTTTTCTCCTGTCTCCTCTATATATAATAGTGTTGGGCCCTAAAAATAGACCTGTCCTAGCAGCTACTTGCTTGATTGGGTGAGTACAACTGTCCAACAAATTATTATACTAATCAAAACATTTTTCCCCATATCAAAACTATACAAAATACTGAAAGTAATTAGTATGAAATTTATTTTTGAATAAGTTAGTCAATTGGTCAATAGAGTATTAACACATATGCGAGGCTCTATATGTGTCAATATTCTATTGACCAATTAACCAACTTATCTAAAAATAAACTTTATGCTAACCGGATCCCAAAATACTGATCAAAACATTTTCTCCCGTATCAAAATTATACAATATTGTGATACAGAGCTTAATTGCAAACTTTAAATTTGTTATTCTTCTTTGCCATATACTCAAAATTTAAAAAATGCAAATGAGCTAATTATTCCGATAATTTGAAATAGTTTTTATTTTGGACATTTTTGTTAAATTTATTTCTTACATTTCGAAAAGATATCTTAAATACACTTTTCACGTAATTTAACAGGCAAAAATCAATTTAAATTGTAATATATTTTTAAATATTATTTGTGTGCTGAATTTTTTTCGTTTTTTACACCGCGAGAAAAATAGTATTTCAAAGAAGTCGCCCAACATATATTATGTCAAAGTGTGTTTATAATACAAACACTAAACAATGGTCAAATATCAATTGTGACAATCAATTTCAAAAAGAAGTAACATCTGAATGTGGTAATATTTTGTCATTCAATAAATTTAGAGGGACATTGTTTTATTGACATTTCTAACGGTTTTTTATTTTTTTAATAACTCTCAAAAAATATATAATATTTATTTTAATTAAACTTTTTATAAAAAATAATATTTAAATATAATTTAGATACATATAAGAAACATGTAATATTATCTTAAATTAATTAATTATGTTCATGGTACTATATATATATATATATATATATATATATATATATATATATATATATATATATATATACTCTCCTATATATTATTGGAAATTGTGCAGTTTTAAATCTGAGGTTACATGATACAATAGGGTAGTCAAGAGACAAAGATTGTCTCTATTAATTTAATAATAGACTTTTACAAGTAAGTACTACAAGCAGAAGATCAACATAGATAGAAGTATACTACCAGAAGATGTTTCTGATTCTGAACAAACCTGCTGTTTCAGAGCAGAACTGGAAGTCTTGAAGTGAATGTCTGTAGTGCCAATTATATGAATACACATAATACAATTTTTTATTTTTTATTTTTGCTAATTTGACACCCCCACCCCACCCCTCACCCCCGACGCCCCACGCCCCACGCCCCACGCCCCACGCCCAGGATTCAACACATAATACAAACAAGATTTTTCCTATATACAGCAAAGCAAAGACAGAAGAAGCTCTATAATAAAAACAAGTTTTTCTAGGTTCTCCACATAGTTACCTTGACTTCTCTCCTAGATTTTGCCTATGCTCCTAAATTTGAAATATAATTGTTTAATTTTATTTATAAAAAAAAAAAGAAAAAGGAAAAAAGTATACAAGCTAGGAAATGATGGATTAAGTGGTCGTGGTGTAAGTGGTGGTGGTTGTGGTGATGGTGAAGGAAGTAATTTGTAGGGTCAACGTGACTGATGACCGACAAACACATGTATACCATACCACTATTTGTGGTGAGTTTTGCTCCTTTCAATCTCTTTCGATTATATATATATATGAAACAACCCGGGTCAAATCTCGAGTTCGGAACAAATCTCGGGTCAAATCCCAAGTCCGAATCGAATCCATCAAAATAAGGTCTCAAATCACTGGCCTAATAGTATCTTCTTGGGTCATCTTAGCCCACCACAGGCTCCCAAAAGGTCATGACTTGAAGGTACTATTGGTAGTAACTTATTTCCTTATATACAGACAAATTTTTCCCCTATCTTTCGATGTGGGACTGGGGTGTTACAAACTCCCCCACTTAAATTTCTGACGTCCCCGTCAGAACCGATCACACACACGGGCCCAAAGATCTTTGCCTCTCTAGCCATTCAGAACCGATCACACACACGGGCCCAAAGATCTTTGCCTCTCTAGCCATTGTGGGATAATACCGGCTGGCTTCGTGTCCCCACCTCCGGACCTTCATCTCTCCATTGTGGGATAATACCACCAGCCTTCGTGTCCCCACCTCCGACAACCCGATCGGATGACCCGACCCGAGCTTTCAAGAGTCGGCTCTGATACCATATGAAACAACCCGGGTCAAATCCCGAGTTCGGAATAAATCTCGGGTCAAATCCCAAGTCCGAATCGAATCAAATCCATCAAAATAAGGTCTCAAATCACTGGCCCAATAGTATCTTCTTGGGTCATCTTAGCCCACCACAGGCTCCCAAAAGGTCATGACTTGAAGGTACTATTGGTAGTAACTTATTTCCTTATATACAGACAAATTTTTTCCCTATCTTTCGATGTGGGACTGGGGTGTTACAATATATATATATATATAGTCCATTTCTTAAGCTCATCCTTATTGAGCTCACTCCGAGCTCACCCTGTCTTTTTTTTTTAATAAAAAAACATAACTAATAAAAAATGTATAATAATTTTTGGAATTGAAAGTTTTTTTAAAAAAAAGTGTTTTGGGTGTGATTTGGGTACATATAACAAAACAGTGTTGTACAGACTGTATAACACTGTTTTGTTATATGTACCCAAATCACACCCAAAACACTTTTTTTAAAAAAAACTTTCAATTCCAAAAATTATTATATATTTTTTATTAGTTATGTTTTTTTTATAAAAAAAAAACGCAGGGTGAGCTCGGGGTGAGCTCAATAAGGGTGAGCTTAAGATCCTTGCTCTATATATATATACTTATAATAGAGAGCAGATCCTCTATGATCACTTTTTCTATTTTTCTTGTGTTCCCTACTTAAATTTTGACACTTAGCCTCTTTTTTAATTTTAAAATTAATTGGTGTTAAGTAAAATATTATGTATCAAAATTTAAGTAGAGGGACACAAGTGGACAGAAAAAATGAGGACAGAAGATCTGCTCTCCTTATGATGGGAGTGATTAGTATGTAATTAATTTTAATCAATTGATTAATGGGCAAAGGGTCAAAAAAGTTCATGATGTTTACTCCGATGTCCCACTTGCACCCTAAACTAATTTTTTTTTCCAAAAGTACTCTAAATTAACGTTACATTTTTTGGGTCGCCCGTGCCCCTGCCATTAATAAAAGACAAACGGAGTTAAAATGTGATGACGTGGCAGGCTTAAATATAAAATATATTCTAAATAAAACAATATATATTATTTAATCAAAACAAAAAATACTAAAATTCAAAATAAAAAAAACGTAACATATTTACATCATTTAATCAAAATAATAAAATTCAAATTATTTTGTTAACTAATTAAAACAACTAATTAAATAAAATAAGTTGTATAACATATTTACATCATTTAATAAAAATATTAAAATTCAAAACATAGCATATTTACATCAAATACTAATTAAAAAAAAATACTAAAATACTAATTAAAAAAAATACTAAAATACTAAAAAAAATCAAATTAAAAAAATACTAAAAATACTAAAATTCAAATTATTTTGTTAATTAATCAAAACAACAAAAATTCAAATTACATCATTAAAATATTAAAATCATAATACTAAATACTAATTGATGATGTAATAATTTATACATAACAATATATGTTATAAATAATATAAATAATTTGATGATGTAATAATCTATACATAACAGTATATGTTATAATTTGATGATGTAATAATAATTTTAAAAATGTATTCAAAAATTTAAATTACATCATTATATTTTTAAATTGATATGATTTTAAAAATTAATATTAAAAATTACTAAAATAATCATAATACTCCAGTTTTGAATTTTAAAAATATTATTTAGTATTACGATTTTAGTAATTTAAATTTTTTTATATCAATTAGTATTTAGTATTATGATTTTAGTATTTTAATGATGTAATTTGAATTTTTGTCGTTTTGATTAATTAACAAAATAATTTGAATTTTAGTATTTTAGTATTTTTTAAATTTGATTTTTTTAATTAATATTTTAGTATTTTTTTTAATTAGTATTTGATGTAAATATGCTATGTTTTGAATTTTAGTATTTTGATAAAATGATGTAAATATGTTATACAACTTATTTTATTTAATTAGTTATTTTGATTAGTTAACAAAATAATTTGAATTTTATTATTTTGATTAAATGATGTAAATATGTTATGCTTTTTTTATTTTGAATTTTAGTATTTTTTTTGTTTTGATTAAATGATATATATTATTTTATTTAGAATATATTTTATATTTAAGCCTGCCACGTCATCACATTTTAACCTCGTTTGTCTTCTGTTAACGGCAGGGGCACGGGATAAACATTAGGGACTTTTTTGACCCTTTGCCCATTGATTAATATAGTGTTGACACGCAGATCAAGAGGTGATCTGTCTTTATGTATCAGTACTGTATTAATCAATTGATTAATTCATCGTGAAGTTAACTTCCTAGTAACCAAATCTCTTATGATAAATCCAGTCTTCATATAACATAGTTAAATTAGTAGGTCCACTTATTTAAATTCTAGGTAGCACTTCGAAATGACTGCTAATGATATGTTTGTGTCACTAATTAATTGCTATGGAATATATATATATATATATATATATATATATATATATATATATATATATATATATATATATATATATATATATATAGATTTTCTCTTATAAGGACTCAAAATAAGGACTCAAAATAAGGACCGCATTTTTTTTTACTTTTTTTTGCTTTTTTTTTTAAAACAACTAAAAAAAATATTTAATATTTTATGGAACTGAAATTTTTTCATAATACAATGTTTTGGGCGTGTTTTGGATACCTATACCAAAAAATGGTGGTTCAGTCTGCACAGACTGTACATACATGTTTTTATTATACGTACCCAAATCACACCCAAAACACTTTTTTTTTAAAAACTTTCAGTTCCATAAAATATTAAATATTTTTTTTAGTTGTTTTTTTAAAAAAAAGCAAAAAAAATACGGTCCTTACTTTGAGTCCTTATTTTGAGTCCTTATAAGAGAAAACCTCTCTCTCTCTCTCTCTATATATATATATATATATATATATATATATATATATATATATATATATATAGTCCGCTTCTCCGACAAATTGGAAGGAGCGAACTAAGAACGAACTGGCTACAGCGACGGTTTTTTCCGTCGCTATAACATAGAAAACCGATTTTTTATGCTATAACGACGGAAAAAACCGTAGCTATAGCCGGTTCGCTGGAGAGAGCCGGATATATATATATATATATATATATATATATATATATATATATATATATAAGTGGATATAATAGTAAATGTAGCTTACATAAGTAGTAAAATAACAAGTGATTCTTTAGAATAACAATATTAATTTAGAACATACATTTTATTTCTGTCAGCAAGTGATTCTATTGGTGCATGTTCTTGAAAATATATAAATAAATTTGTTGAATGGGGAGCTTTCATGGACCCAAAACCAACTACTAGACTCCATCTCATTAACTTGTAGTATTCAATATTTCATCCTTACATTTGTAGTAATTGATTCTGCTGGTGAGAAAAATGCAAGCCTCTATCCACTCTCAAAGAACAGTTGAAACATATATATATATATATATATATATATATATATATATATATATATATATATATATATATATGAGGGAGAACCATGTTAGGTAATAGGTATGGTTGGTTTGACAAGCCAATTGTTGTGGCACATACAAAAAAAATATAAAAATAAAAGTTTTTTCAATTTATCCGTTTGAATTATGATAGTTTTAGCACTTCATCATTTTATTACTTAAATTTGTCATTATTTTACTATTTTACAAGAAATCAATATAAGAAAAATCTTGTCTACTCTCAATTTATTATTATTGTATAGTAAAGTTTATGAAGACAAATAATTTTCTCACAAAAATCGACTATCTAACTTGAATTTATTTATATTAAAATATAATTATAATTATAAGTTTGACTATAAATCAAATTTTACGATCAAATTGTCAATCGGGCTTTATGAGTCGGGTTTAAAATTGTCCGAGCTTAACTCAATTCAAAATTATTGTATTTGAATTTGGGTGCGGCCCATTTGAACATATAACAAGTATGGCCGTAGTAATTTCATGAGCCCATTGGCTTTTTTGATCAAGCCCATGTTAAAAGTCTGGTAACTCATAGACCCAAAAATGAAAAAAAAATTTAAAATAGCAGACTTAAATATTTTATCAAGACATTATTATTATTACCAACTACAATTGGTAGTTCAAATTAACACTGGTGAATATATATAAATAATTAAAATTAAAATAAATAAATAAAATAATGGGAGCTGCATAATTATGTTTTTTTATTTCCTAACAGAGCTGAAGCCCACCAATAATGCTAGAAGAAAATGAAATAATTTCAGTTGGAGGATATCCTTATGAGCCTTGCCAATACGGCAGAAGTTGAAGCTGGCATCCTTTGAACTCACTTATTTATAGGATTCAACAATGCACCCATCTGAAAAAAATGATATGATACATAAATCACTGTTAAACAGGAACCAGTATCCCTGAAATGCTTGTAATCTCGTTCCGTTTCAAAATATAAGACCGTTGTTGACTTTTTGAAGTTAACTTAAAAGACATTTTTAAACTCAAAATTGATATAGATTCATTTAATTTTAGTCTATATTAATATTGTAAACTACATAAAAGTACGACAATATTACTAATTATAAGATATTGTTTCAATGAATCAGATCGATTAATTTTGAGTTTAAGAATACCTCAAATTGGCTTTCAAAAGTCAATAATAATATTATAATTTGTAACAGATAAGGATGAAGAGAAAATTGTTCTCACCTCTATAAGCTGTATGCTTTACATATTTGGAAAAACGACCACTTGTCATAGAGATCCCCAATAAAAAGCTAAATTTTCTTCACTTCGATCGCTGCTCCTTGCTTCATTCCAGACTCGAGCATTGCCTCTATAATGGCGATATCTCGGGCACCTTCAAGGAAAGAGCTGCGAGGCTCAGCTTCGTAGGAACTATCCTTCTGCAACACATATAAGATAAAAAGAAAATTTTAAAAGGGTCAAAAGGTTTGGAGCAACTTGTACAGTCACTAAGTGTTAATTAGAATAACAAAATACATCCTCCATTACACTTTTCACGCAATTTCCCCCCAGTACACACTTAGCGTCAAAAATAATACTTTTAGCGACGACCCTAGGGACACATTTATGAGACAAATAATGTAAAATGCGGGAAAATACGTTTTTTTTATGTAGAAGTAATACTAGAAAATGTTGTTAAGTTAGACTAAACATAATAGTTCTTTGACAAGTGTCGAAATATGCTATTTATTATATAGAAAGATGGGCGAGTTAAGGTGGCAGAGGACAACTATAAATATGCCTGCTTCGCCCATCTATTCACAGAACGTGAGAAGCTGATCATCGGCTTGCGGAAGACACCAATCCAGTTAACCTGGCTGAACTGGTTGTTTGCAGGACAATAACCCTAAAATCAATTCATATATTTAGGTATTTAAAAATTAAAAAGAACAAATAAGTATTGCAAGTGCTTCGATTTAACTTTTTATATTACCTTAAGGGCGGCCTGAGAAATGTCATGAAGAAAGGTTTTTAACTCTTCGGTGACCCCACTGAAAGGGTAGAAGGAGACCTTGTTTTGCCCATCCGTAGTATAAAGGGAAACCTGAGATAGAGAATAGTCTTCTTCTTTGAGTTTGAGAATAACCAAAGATAGCCTCATGAGATCAAAAAATGTTTTCACTGATCACAACTAGGGCTGTAAATGAGTCGAGCCGAGCCGAGCCGAGTTTTGGCTTGACAAGTTCAAACTCGCAATAAAGTTAAATGAGTAGAGTTTCTAAACGAGTCCAGATTTTGTGTTGGAGCTCGACTCGTTTAATAACTAGTTTTTCATGAGCTTTGCTTAATCAAGTTGAGCTCGAGTTTTAGTAAAAAATTATTACTTTAGTTATTATAATTTTATAACAATAATGTTAAAATTATAATAAATATTACTCTATTCGTTCCAAAATTAGAGATACAATTTGACTTTTGAGGTCAAACGGCGACATATTAAGCTTCAAAATTGATATGACTCATAAAAGTTTAGAATAAAATAAATTTTGTGATTAATAGTTTTGATTATATACTATACAATTATAATTATTGTATCAATTAAAATTAAATAAATTCACATCATTTTGCAAGTTTAATATGTCATCGTTTGATCAAATTGTATTTCTAATTTTGGAACGGAGGGAGTATTAGATGAGTCGAGTTTAAGAAAGTTGAATCGAGCCTAAACGACTCCAGCTTGAGTCAAACAAGGCATAACTCGAGCTCGACTTGTATATGTTCACAAACAAAAAAACTTGTTTGATCTCGACTCGTTAAATGGACTCGAGTCGAGTTGAGCTTTGTTTACGAACAGTTTGGTTCGTTTACAGCCCTAAATTCACAAAGTAAGATGGAAGGAATGTACACCATTTTTTAGGTAACTCGAGAAAACAAGAGATGGTATTATAAGCATCATAACAGAGGAGTACAAGAGGTATTTCACTTAAAAATTTACCAGGTACCCATGTTGTTCGTCTTTAATTCCACGCTCCACTTGAAGTGTTCCATTTAAGCCAACAATTCGCCAGAGTATCTATAGTTGCAGAATAAATACTTGAGTATGTTACAGAATAATGAAGTCGTTTATAAGTTAACAAAACAAAATAAGCATCGGACATGCCTTGGGTGATCTTGAGGATACAACCATTACAAAAACTCCAGAGCACCCGTTCTCCAATTGACTAACAAAACAAGGAAGTCTAACTTTAGCTTAAATTCTGTAAGTAATTAAAAAAACTTGTTTGCCAGTGAAATAAAACTCCAAGAATAAGAACTCACAATAAAGAGGAGATGCTATCTGGTGGAGGTAGACTCATGTCTACATGAGACGTTGTAGCTGATACGGAGGTAATCTCACATCCAACAAGCTGTTCAAGTAGTAGACGGGAAAATTCAAATTAGTAACAGAGTCGAGAATAAATTGGACATTAGACGTTTATACATATTTTTCCTAAGACACTTGGTCATTATTTTTTCCTGATAATTTATTCATTAATAAATTTCAAGACTGAAACTAGTTATTGAGAAAATATTACCTAAACCTATTAGGCATTAAAGAAAGTTAGAAAGTTAAAAAGTCAAACGGGACTCTCATTTGCAAATGGAAAGAGTAATAATTAACCAATTTATTCATTAGGTCGAGATTCAGAACATATATCATCCTTGTCCAGATTTCAGCTGTAAATATTTTCCTTAAACACTTATGTGCCCAAAAGAGCATTCCCATATATTACAAGTTTTACTTGAAACTGTTTAAGCTAACAAGACTTGCGGGCTTCCGGAAGAGCCCTTCAGGGTTTTGCAATTATTTAAGTACGCGATTGTCATTATTATTAAAGAACAAGAGTACAAAGTAAATAAAACCAAATTTACTTTCTCATAAGAGAAACAAAATGAAACCTCACCATCCTCAACCCTGCAATGAAATGTACCCCCATATCTAAAACAAAGCCCCCCTGCCAAAACAAAATGGAAAATACAAAAAAGTCTTAAAAAATAATTAAGGTCAGTTACTTCAAAGCAATTCGAGAAGTAGTTAATTAACATCAAATATAAGAATTCAGCATTACTCATACATTAAAATTACGCCTCCATATGCTTGAAAAGTAAGGATTTGAACTATTCATCGATCCTTCAATAATAACTTGAATGCTCATCATCTCTCCGATTTCAGCCATTAGTTTTTTGCTCTGTACAACGAATACTGATTAGTCTAGCAAACCACTATAACAATTTCAAATAAATGTCCCAAAAACATATACCTCAACAAAAGCAGGTTCAAACCGATAATTTTCTGCAACAGCCCATATTGGTTGACCATGAACGCTGGTGCTAATAGAATTATAGCATTCCAGTGCAGTTTCTGCCTCCCTAACGGCTGCGTAGATAAGAACATTGATAATTTGCTGAAGAAATGTAATTCCAAGAAAATTTTATGTCATAATACAAGGCACAGTTCATTCTGAAGTCCTATTGGAAAATATATGTGTAGAGCATATATAACATCTGAATTATAGAAAATAATTAGTCCCAAATACTTACTATATGTACTAACTGTTTAACAATAAGATGCCAAATTGCCAATATGAATGTGAGCAAGCTAATTTTGGGAGTTAAAGTTTTAGAAAGTTATGGGCATCCTTATGCCCAGCTTTCAAGAGAAATTTGCTATCACACACGTAATGGCTCAGACTCGAGGCATATTAGACAAACACCCATAGGTATCTGGTTAGGAAGCTTTTGTTTGGATGGGAAAGTCCACTAATTCGTGAGTTATCCAAGGAGTGAACAACAGCACAGTTAAAAAAAAAATACAACAATGGATTAACTTGTTTCCAAAATGAAGGAGAGTCGAGAGCCAATAACTTAATGACAAATCGTAATTCACATCAACTAGTTATCTCATCATCCATTGGATATAATCTTTAAACTGCTATAACAAGATATGAATCACTTCAAAACTTACTTTCCTTCTCTAGTAGCTAGGCTCGGTAGAAAACTGAGGGAGAAAAGGAAGAAGTCATATAAAACAGTAGTAGAGCGTTGGTTAAAGAAGACAACAGAAAATATAGAGTAACTGTGCGCTTCTAGAGGGGTAGAAGGTCATAAAAGTTACAAGAGATATGAACCATATACATTGAATTTCTCATGAAAATAACTTTGTTTGTAAACCTAGACTTCATGAGGTGAAAGTCTGAAAGGATATCATTTACACACGCTATCTAACTAAGTTTGATAATTTTGTACAGAACTGCCGTAGCTTATATTTCTTTGTACAAATTGCTACCCCTTTTTTTTTTCTTTTTTGCTAAATCAAATTGTCACTCCTTCCCCCTTACTCTCCTCTAGTACCTCTTTATTCTGCAGCAACAACTGCACTGGTTCCTAATTGAGCTCAACAACACAACTACAATTTGCGTGCAAGTGCCACATTAAAGACATCCAAACTTAGTGTCTTTCTATGCAAACTAGTGTCAAACCCATGATGAGTCTAACAAGTGAAATACTAAAAAGAGAAGTTAACTTCACTGAAGTTTCAACAAGTAAAACAGTGAAAATACTACTCTTAGTTTTGATTGAAATATATAAAAATTAACCTACCAGATTAAAATATTAAATTCATTGAAAGTAGATTACTTACAAACTGCTGCTGGTTTCTCTTTAGACCCACAAATTTCACCAAGCAATAGATAAAGCATGCACAAAGAGAGTGATTTTAGTTCATTGCACAGGAAATTCAATACAAACAATAAAAACTGCACTATTATATTTATAACACTGCTTTATTGTCCAGTTATGAATGATATAATGTATAGTTGCAGCAGATGTACTTTCTCCGTAGAACATTGAAGTCCAGATAATTTTTTCCGAGATCTTTGAATTCATAAAGGCCTGCTGCCAATGCTTGAAGGATAATTAATAAAAATTTCACCTTGAAGAACATGTTTCCCTGCCTTCAGCAGCTTCAGAGACATATCCACCTGCACAATTTGGTTCTCGTGTTAACAATAACTTTGATCAAATAAATAAAACAATTGAAGAAGATATTATTCCGATAAAAAAATTAAATTTTAAATCTTAGAGTAAAGAAGGCTACAAAATAGATATCTGCTAAGGTGTGCTGAAGTATCTTTCTAGAAAGGAAATACAATTTTAATGAATATCAAATTGAAAACCTGTGTTACTATTTTTTCTAGCTTTATAATACATGTTTATTTTCTAAGATGCTGAGTATGCTGTTTACTTTGGAAAAAAGCTTACAATGTGCTTTTATTAGTATGTTTTCTAATTTTTCATTCTTATTTTGCTGGAGTCACAATCTTGACATTCATAATCACTCTCGCAACTGATGTTCAAGCTTGTAAGGTTTATGATAGACACTTGGTCTGTTTTCATTGGTGCAGTCAGGTCGAGATTTCAAGTTCACAATGTGAGTAGTTGGCAAAATCCCCAAGTTTCCTATTTTGTAAAAAGGAGTTCTAGGAACTACATTGTTTGGAAAGTTTAATGAACGCAAAATATATTCATGACTGAAGTAATCATCTAAATCCCCTAATTTATATTCTTAATGTAAATGTTCATGATGTGATACACATGCATAAGGATAAGAGAATGAATAGGATGAGCCACCCCCATCATTTCTTTATGAATGAAAAGGGTATGGTGATTCTGTTTAAATTTGGGTTCTATATATGTTAGTATGGCATTGGTTTTTCTGTTATGCTTTGTACATAAAACCATTATAAACCAGCAACGAAAATCAAAATGGTCTTGTCCAGCTGTCTGCATGTCTCAGATGAGCACAGTTTTCCATAAGGCGCCATGAAACTTTTGCTTGAGGCAGCATGTGATACATACGGGTTAGGATAGTGGTCTCAATTATTTTTGTCTCAAATAGTGTCTCAAATGATGTTTAATCATAACATTGGTTGAGACCCCTAGCATTACCCGATACATATTAGACACGTAAAAAGTATGAAAATTCAATTTATTAAGTAGCCGTTAAATAGTATTTTCAACATCAATTTTTCTATAGAAATGATCACTGTCAAGAAACATGAGATACTGCTTAAAATACTTCTACAAGAATTAATTATTTGTAAGGTGTTGCTTCCTTCAAGACATAGTGCTTTAAATACTTCTACCAGGAGTATTCAGTGTAAATAAGTTTAACTGCCTAACTGCAGACACAAGATTGCGTAACTTGTATCCTGACAGGTGTTCTATTTCATACCTTTCGGTCATCCCCCCAGCATTCAACTTAATAGCTTCTGACTATGCTAGACAATGTTAAGGAAATTGAACCATAATACTTCCTCTTCCCAAAAAGATTACACGTTTTCGAAAAATCAAACTTAACATGTTAACCTTAGTATAATCAACCAAACCATCCTAACTTGAAATATAATGAGATTTGTTACCATTTTTTAGGACCTCTCCAAAAATTGAAGAAAAATGGCCCATAATGTAGGACAGACGAGAGCATGCATCAAGAAATAAAAACGTTACATTGTTAAACCTGCCATAGGCTAGGTTTTAGTGTATATAATCTTATGTTATATTCTATTATCTTACAACCCAATCCTTAGATGGAATGAATGGATACCAACTAACAAAGCTTATTTTAAAGATCTAACTTCTAAGTGCTTGTTCATTTATCAACTTATGGAGCGGTTGGCGTACAAAGAGAATTTTGTTCGTCTATAAGCATTTTATTTCAAATGCTACTTATTTAACTCACAAACGTTGTGGGCTCAAAAGGCAACGCACCAAAATTGGTGAGGTGCGTTTGGACCTCCAAAACGCACGAAACGCTACTACTGCAAAGGCGGTAAACGTTGGTGACCGAACATATCCAAAACTACACGACTATATCAATATAATTTTAACAAATTCAGAAATGCAAAATTCAATCATCAATTGGATAGATTCAAAAGCAAATTTTACAGTGAGTTACTTATACTTTCTCTGTTATACAAAAAGAGTTCTATTTGTCAAATTATTTTGGTCCAAAAAACTTATTGATTGACAGTTGTATAAATGAAACCATGTCCTCAACTTTTTCATCCTAATTCCATATCATCTACATCTAGCCACTATTAAACTTAACAACTGTTAATCATGAAACAAAAGTACATTCTTAATATTTACAAATAGAACAAAAGTACATCCTTAATATTTACAAATGGAACAAAATTACATCCTTACAATTTACAAATCTTGCAAATGGGACTATTTTTGTAGGATGGATAAAGTAAATGATTGATTTCTACTTGATTAACAAAACAAAAGCAAAATTATACCTGGGTTTGTCCAGCAAGAACAACTGCAACCCCAAGAATGGAAGAATCCTGAATAATTTCATCAAGACCTGAATCACCCCACTTTGACTCCACCTCCGGAAAAAATTTCTGAGCAATCCCAACCGCCTCATTTGCCGATTCCTGTGCACATTCATTGAATTATGTAAAATTTCTCAACAGTTTTAAATTTTCAATTCACCCCATTTTAAAAAAATAATTAATAATTTTTTCTTGGACCCACTTAATAAATTTAAAGAAAATGCAAGAAACAGAAATGATAATGGGGTACTTTTTTATTTTTTATTTTTTACCTCAGAGCGGCTCCAAATGGCTTTAACAACAACGAGGTCTGAGATCTCAGACAACCTGGGAATGTATTGAGTTCTAACGAAGATTCCAGCGCCAATTATGGCTATTTTAGGTGGCTGATTCATAATGTGTTGGGAATTTATATGGAGATCTTGAAAGACTTGAAGTTTTGATTTGTATATGAATATATATTTATATATATATTGAAACAAATTTGTTTGGATGGTTAAAAGTTGATTTGATAGTTAATACTGTGTAAATATTGAATAGAGCATAGATCAAGGGTAAACAATAAAGAAATATAGAAATTAGAAGTTTATTTGAGTTTATAAAATGAAAAATGAAAAAATAGCAATCCCCCCCCCCCCCCCCCCCCCCCCAAAAAAAAAAACTATCTCACAAAAAAGAAAAAGTATACACAATCAAACCTAAATGTAAATGAAAACAAAACAAAATTATATATCTTAGCCCTATATATTATTTAAATAATATATATAGTTCACCACATGCTCACAAAAAAAAATAACAATGCTATTATCACATAAAAAAGGGTCACATAATGCTCACATACACACACATACATAATATGAAGCCTCGCTTGACATGTGGGGCCCCCAATAAACATGTGTGTATGTGAACATTATGTGATATTTTTTTATGTTACGGTAGCATTATTTCAAAAAAAAAATCATAATTAAAGATATTATTAATAATATGCCTTATACTCATTAAATTCTCTCACATGTTTCGATGCAATATTATAACGTTACAAATTCTTCAACTTAAAACTTAAGAACTTGACGTTAGGTTGAAACCATAACTACACAAAACTTGAAATATTTATTTTCTCATTTTTATCTCGATTTTGATACCATTTGTAACAACTCGCGCGAGTCCAATCTCAAGTTCTAACACTTTTCTTCTTGACTTTGATATTATATATAACAATTCGGGTCAAATCTCGAATTCGAATTAAATCATATAACGTATTAAGACTTAATTCATTGTTACAATAATATTTTTTAGGTCATCTTAGTCCATCATATTAACAAAAGAAAATCATGACTAAAGTTACTATTAATAATACTATCTCGATGTCTCGTGCCAGGCACGGGATTCACAGTTGTATTTTATTTGTTAATTGTAATTTATATTAAATGTACTCTAAATATTAGTTAAGTAATGGTAGTGTAATTAATAAAATAATGACAAATTATGATCATCATGTCATTTTTTAGTGTTTTAAAATAAAAATAGGGAATTGATATTTTCATAAAAAAAATGATATTTCCACAAGGCTCTTCTTACATGAATAGTAAGTGCACTTTATGTGAATCAGATTTTGTGAGAAATATCATTTTTTTCTAGTATAAATAGTAACTCCCTAAAAATATATCTCTAATTTTGAACCGAACTAAAAAAAAATTGTATTCGTAATTTTAAAACAAAGCCAGTATTAGTTAAAAATCCTATATAAAATGAATTTAAAATGTTATTTTAATCATTATTTATTAAAATAGTTTGACATATAATGTGATGCCCCCAAAATAGGTATACATCACCCATCTTGAGTCGTCAAATACATGGTACAAAATTTCAATACAACTTAATAATACAACTGTCGTGTAAAATACGACAAAACATAAACTGAGAGTTTTAAAACGAATATTGTCTTCTAGACAATATTCAACTCAAATGGTGTCCTCAATACAATTATTATCACACTATTTTATAGAATAGTGAGGACTACTAATGCTATCATCTGGGCCGTCACTCTGTTCCTCGACTAGTCCCGGCTACGTTCTTATTTCCTGAAGAGGACAATGAAAGCAAAAGGGTGAGCTCAACTAGCCCAGTAAAAAATATTATGACTAAGATAATGCAGAATAATTTATCGTTAGCCTTCAACAGTGTTAAACTGATAAAATATAACAAATATCAAGTTTAACTACAGCTGAACAAGCAATCCATTAGAAGAGTCAAGTAGAGAATAAAATCTACTGTCTTCTATGATTTAAAAGCTTTTTCATCAGTTTTATCGCTGAGACTCAGCTTAATAAATAATCCACATCATTGAATCACCCCTGCACTATAGCCAAGGATATTCTTTAGTATCACGACCATAAATTATCTATGCACTACGGGCCAAGGATATTCGTGTATTCATCAATGGTCATGATCATGCCAACAACTGTCCATTAATGCACTACGGGCCAATGAGGACTTTTACCACATCATTTGTAACATTACGGTCATGATTATACCGAATAAGCCCTGGTCATAATCATACCAAGTCCATCTATGCACTACAGGCCACAGATGACTTTCAACATAATATAAATATGAGGATGATGACAATGATATAAGAATTCAATAAAACAAGTTCAAGGATAAATTTTTAAAGATTTATAATTTAATTTATCCAGAAATCAATAACGTTCAAATTGTCAACATGATACTACTTTGTGGAGTAAAATTCAAGAATAATATTATACAAAAAATAATTTGGACCGAAAACAAATTAATTTTTATCATGAATAGTACTCCGAGTGAATAGTACTCAAGTGAATAGTACTCCGTGAATAGTAACCCCGTGAATAGTACTTCGGCATGAAAAAGTTAAAACTTATCAAGAATGCTCAGAATAATATTTTCATGAAAAGATACTAGATGAAGAGTAAATATCAATGATATTCAACTAATTTCATGGAGTTTAGAAACCAAAACTTTAATAAAACGAGTATAGAATTCGAAATCTAAAACGAAATAATATTATTTACATACTATAGAGTATGAAAGAAAATATTATTTCAAGAGAATATTGAACAAAATAACATCCCTTACCTTGAAAAGAAGAGTATTCCAACTGGTATAACGGGGATATTCTTGAAGAAAACTTTCACTGTTTTCTACGCTCAAAGCTTTCTAAAACTTTAAAGAAATACACTCAAGATTATAGAAGAAGAATTCTCTGATTCTGGTGTGATTTTCAATTCTAACTTATGCGCCTATTTATAGAAAAATGCTAGAACGCCACAGGAGACTAAATAATAAAATAATATTTTTTTTTCTATGCACACTTCTTTGAAAAAATTTTAGTCACCACAAGTGGGGCCCACTAAAATTAGCCACCTTTCCCAACAACCAAAAGTGGGGCCCACCCATATTTTTAATAAAAATATTTTAATTTTTGAAACTTTAATAATTCATAATAAATAGCCATTTTATCAAAAAAAATACGAATTTTATGTCTATTCCACACGAAATTGAATTCTCTACAACTTTGCAGAAGAAAGTTTTTTCAAATTCCCAACAAAAAATATCCGAATTTCATAAACGGATAATTTTTAACACCTCTTAAAATTCATAACAAATCATACGTTAATTTTTAACGGTTCAAAATTTGTGGACATATACTCAACTTATATATGTATAACATATCCAAAAATCACAACGATTCAACGGTCGGATCAAAATTATAACTCACGTAATAGAGTTTTAAGAACACTGATTTGATTTTTAATACCTCCATTCTGACAAAACACCTCAAAATTAATTCCTTTATATCCACATAAAAAATTTATATTTCCTTATCATATAAATGAATAATTAATTATTCACAAATAATATTATAGAATCACAATTATGACAACTAGGCCGTTCTTAGGAAAGATGGAGCATTCCAATAAGGATTTCTCCTTACTGGCGCGCAATTAGGCGACCAAACCTCTCCTTGACAGAATTTTCTAGACATTACCAATAATACTATCTAATAATATTATTCAAATAATATGAATTATTGATCTGATAATGAGAAATACTGTGCAGTGAAAATTATTGAAACAACAATAATATAAAACATCAACGTAACAATTATTGAATAAATAAAATAAAATATTGAACAGTAATTACTGTAACAATTATTGGGTAGTGCCTTCTTACGTAAGAATCAATAATTCAAAAATATTGTGCAATACCGTGTGCTACTGTGCAACAACGCATATTACTGTATTTTAACCACCAGGTATTCCAACAGTGTTAACGGTAATAACTACGCCGTTATTTATAAAACTCAAACTTGTCGTTTTCTTCATCCGATAATTATTCTGTTATGGGGCCCATAAATGGTTGCACCATCGTACGAATATTCCCTGACAACAAGAATATTCCGCGACCAAACGAATACTTTCCAACAGAAATGAGTATTTTATAACCACTTACGTATTTTAAAAATTTTATATATATCCCACAACTATAAAATTATATCAAATTCACTCCATAATATTCAAAAATGATATTTATAGAAAATTCATCTTTATTCATAAAAGTTGGGGTCTTACAACCTCCCCTTCTTATGAAATTTCGCCCTCGAAATTAGGGTACGTACCTGGTATGTCGAAGAGGTAAGGATACCTTGATTTCATTTCAGATTCTAACTCCCAAGTCATTTCCTCAACATCGTGGTTTCTCCATAAAACTTTGACTTGAGGTATAACCTTGGAGCGTAGAATATATTCCTTCTTATCTAAGATTTTAACATGAACCTCTTCATACGTTAAATCTTCCGCTATTTCTTCCGGTTCTAACTCAATAATGTGGTTCGGGTCTTCCACATATTTACGTAACATGGATACGTGAAAAATGTTATGAACACGAGACATACTTGGCAGTAAAGCTAGTCTATAGGCCACAGTTTCTACTCGATCGAGGATTAAAAATTGGCCAATGAATCGAGGATTGAGCTTTCCTCTCTTTCCAAATCTCGTAACTCCTTTCCATGGAGCAACACGTAACAACACATGATCTCCAATATCGAATTTCACGCCCTTTCGATGAAGATCAGCATAACTCTTTTGTCGATCTTTTGAGATTTTTATACGTTGTCGGATCGTTTGAATCTTTTTCGTAGTCATACGTACCAATTCTGGTACCAACAACGTTGCTTCACCCACCTTATCTCAGCATACTGGAGAACGACACTTTCTTCCATACAACGCCTCGAATGGAGCCATGCCAATACTTGCTTGATAACTATTGTTGTAGGAAAACTCCATCAATGATAAGAACTTGTCCCAACTTCCCTTGAAGTCAAGGACAAAGAGTCTTAATAGATCTTCAAGAGTTTGAATAGTCCTCTCTGACTGCCTGTCTGTTTGAGGATGATAAGCCGAACTATATCGTAAATTCGTGCCCATAGCTTTTTGCAAACTAACCCAAAATCTTAAAGTAAATCTTGGGTATCTATCAAAAACTATGGAAACTGGCATACCATACAATTTTATAATCTCGTTTATGTACATATGAGCAAGACGTTCAAGTGTATAAGTTTCTTGTATAGGTAAGAAATGAGCCGACTTGGTCAATCTATCAACAATGACCCAAATCGCATCTATGCCTTGAGAAACCTTTGGAAGACCGGTAACGAAATCCATGGTAATGTGCTCCCACTTCCATTCTAGAATTTCAAGTGGTTGCAATGGACCTTTTGGTACTTGATGCTCTGCCTTGACTCGTTAACAAGTTAGACACCTTGAGATAAACTCCGCGATCTCTCTCTTCATATTGCTCCACTAAAATGTATGTCGAAGATCATGATACATTTTGGTACTCCCAAGATGGATTACAAACGGTGTGTTGTGCTACTCCATCATGATTTTATACTTTAAATCAGGGTCGTTAGGAACACAAAGTTTGGAGTTGACTCGAAGTATTCATTCTTCATCGATTCTTGCTTTCGGCATAGCACCTTCTTGCACTTTCTTCCTCATACACATCAGCTCCAAGTCTGTAGCTTGAGCAGCTTTAACTTTATCGATTAAAGTCAGTTCTACTCGTATATTCGCTATCATCACATGGGTCCCTAGAGTCTTTAACTCTATCTCCATCCTTTGTAAGTCATATAAAATGGTCCTTTGCGTTGACAATATCGCACTCGTACCCGCATATAATCTTCTACTCAATGCGTCAGCTACTACGTTCGCTTTACCAGGATGGTATTGAATGGTATGATCATAATCTTTCAACAGTTCAAGCCAATGTCGTTGACGCATGTTGAGTTCCTTTTGGGTGAAGAAATATTTGAGGCTTTTATGATCCGTAAAGATCTCCACTTTCTCCCCATACAAGTAATGCCTCCAAATTTTAAGTGCGAAGACAACAGCTGCCAACTCTAGATCATGAGTAGGATAATTCCTTTCATATTCTTTGAGTTGTCTTGAGGCATAGGCTATGACTTTCTCATGTTGCATGAGAACACATCCTAACCCTTTGCCCGAAGCATCACTGTAGATGACAAATCCCTCCAAGCTAGATGGTATTGTCAGAACAGGTGTTGAAATGAGTCTCCGCTTGAGTTCTTGAAAACTCTTCTCACATTTCACACTCCAATCGAATTTTGTATCTTTCCGAGTCAGCTGAGTTAATGGAGTAGCGATTCGAGAAAACCATTCTACGAATCTCCGATAATAACCAGCTAAATCGAGAAAGCTACGTACTTCGGTTACTGATTTAGGTTGCTCCCAGCTTTGAATAGCTTCAATCTTTGCCGGGTCAACAGATATTCCATGACTTGATACTATGTGCCCAAGGAATGCTACTTCCTCAAGCCAGAACTCGCATTTCTTTAATTTGACATAAAGCTTATTTTCACGAAGCTTTTGGAGTATCAGCCTCAAGTGTTGCTCATGATCTTCACGGCTTTTGGAATATATGAGGATGTCATCAATAAAGACGACCACAAAGTGATCTAAATATTCCTTGAATACTCGGTTCATCATATCCAAGAAGGCAGCATGAGCATTAGTCAATCCAAAAGACAAGACTAGGAATTCATAATTCCCGTATCGAGTTCTGAAAGCCGTCTTTGGAATGTCATCGGTTCTAATCTTTAACTGATGATATCCGGAACGAAGATCGATCTTTGAAAAGAATTTGGCGCCTTACAACTGGTCAAACATGTCATCAATACGTGGCAATGGGTACCTATTCTTGATGGTGACATGATTCAACTCCCGATAATCAATACAAAGTCG
Source organism: Panax notoginseng (assembly GCA_016801055.1). NCBI lineage: Eukaryota > Viridiplantae > Streptophyta > Magnoliopsida > Apiales > Araliaceae > Panax > Panax notoginseng. The sequence continues at coordinate 14,040,023 of CM029023.1, read as the reverse complement.
CATACTCCCATCTTTCTTCTTCACGAATAGAACAGGAGTACCCCAAGAAGACGTACTAGGACGAATGAAATCGATGTCTAACAATTCCTGCAATTGGGTCTTTAACTTCTGAAGTTCAATAGGAGCCATTCGATATGGGGCTTTGGAAATGGGTTTTGTACCAGGTTCAAGGTCGATACAAAATTCAATTTCTCGCTCTGGGGGTAGGCCAGGAAGTTCTTCAGGGAATACGTCAGGAAATTTATTAACAATAGAAATATCATTCAAAACTGACGTATTTTTGTTTAAATCCGTGACATGAGCTAAGAAATCTTGATATCCGTTTTTCAACAAACGAATAAATTTATGGCTTGAGATTACAGTGATTGATTTTAATGGTTTGGTTGCTTGAATTCGCATAATAGGTTGGTTAAGAATATGAAAGCTAACAACCTTACGAAAATAATCAATTTTTGCATGATGAGTAGTTAACCAATCAATCCCTAGAATTACGTCAAATGCAAGTATTTTCAATGAAATAAGATCTACAGGTAATATAGGGTACATATTTGAACCAAATAAGACTTATAAACAGTGGATGTAATGAAGGTTTTTCCCAACGGAGTTTCAACAGATAAGTCAAAGTCTAATTTCTTCGGAGTCAAATTTAAACGTTGAGCGCAAGTAGGAGTAATAAAAGAATGGGTAGAACCGGTATCAAATAAGGCATAGAATTCGCTAGAGTTTATGATAAGCTTACCCATGATGACCTCGTTCGGGTTTCTTGCTTTCTGGGAGGTCACGGCAAACGCTCTCCCTTGAACTATCGACTTTGACTTTTTTGGGACGGCCTTTGGTGCCTCCATCCCAGCTGGATTTATTTTCGGTGCACGAAAAAATCGGACTAGGTGACCTTCTCTTCCATAATTATAACACGCTTTGGACTGCATCACGCAGTTTGGACTGATGTGTCCCTCCCCTCCGCATTTGAAGTATATAATACGTAAGACCCCAACTTTTATAAATAAAGATGAATTTTTTATAAATATCATTTTTGAATATTATGGAGTTAATTTGATATAATGTTATAGTTGTGGGTAATATTTATAAATTTTGCAAAGTACGCAAGTTGTTATATAATATTCGATTGGTCGGGGAATATTCGTTTTAACAGGGAATATTCGTACAACGGCACAATCATTGGTGGACCCCACAACGGAATTATTGTCGGATTGAGAAAACGACAAAAATATTTTATTAAAAATAACGGCGGAAGTTTTACCATTGTTACTGTTGAACTACTCGGTAGTAAAAGTACAGTAATACGTGTGGTTGCATAGTAGCACACGGTATTGATTATTAATGCTTATGTGAGAAGTCACTCAGTTTGATTCAATTATTGTCAGTTAATAATATGAATTATTTAGCGATAATGACGTTTTATTTTATTCGTATTATTAACGTAATAAAACAGAAACATCTTTTTATATAAAACAGAATACTTTATTAAAGTTATTCTATAAATAGAATATATTATATTTTATTTAAAAGATTTTTTTTTAAATATGGACCGTCAGATTAAAGTAATCAATCTGGACCGTTCATGGATTAGTTACTATGCATTCTATTTTTCTATAAATAGCAGCTCATTCCTTCATTATTTCTTACGAATTCACTGAACTCTAGAGAGAGAAACTATAGAGAGAGAGAAGAAGAGTATTCTGCTACTTAACTACTTCCTTATTTCAGCTCTTCTTTAAAACGGTAAGGGGTGTTATTCTTTCTTATTCATGAAGAGAACTGTTGTTATTCCATTTCTTATTATTCTGTTGGAATAACCTGTATACGCGGTCTACCCTATACTTGGTGACATTCTTCTATTATTCTGTTGGAACATTCTGTCTGTGTGTTTTACACCGGACCAGGTTCCGTTTTTATTATTATTCTGTTGGAACATCCTGTCTGTGTGTTTTACACCGGACCTGGTTCCGTCTTGTTATTATACTGTCGGAATATCCTGTCTGTGCGTTTACGCGGGACCTGGTTCCATTATTTATTATTCTGTCAGAATATCCTGTCTGTGCGTTTACGCCGGACCTGGTTCCATTATTTATTATTCTGTTGGAATAACCTGTCTGTGCGGTCTATCGCATGCATGGTGATTTCATTTATTATTCCATTCTTTATTGTACTCAGTTGGTTAAGTTTTGACTTCTATACTCCGTGAAATTTGTGGAATATCCTTGATAATTGCGTTTCATCCAGTATCTTTTCATGAAAATATTCTTCTAAGCATTCTTGAATTTTACTCCACAAAGCAGTATCATGTTGACAATTTGGACGTTGTTAATTCTTGGATAAATTAATTCTTGAACTTGTTTTATTGAATTCATATATCATTGTCATCATCCTCATGTTTATAAAATGTTAAAAGTCATCTGTGGCCTGTAGTGCATAGATGGACTTGGTATGATTATGACCAGGGATTATTCGGTATAATCATGACCGTAATGTTATAAATGATGTGGTAAAAGTCCTCATTGGCCCGTAGTGCATTGATGGACAGTTGTTGGCATGATCATGACCATTAATGAATACACGAATATCCTTGGCCGTAGTGCAGGGGTGATTCGATGATGTTGATTATTTTATTAAGCTGAGTTCCAGCGATAACAGTGTTGAAAAATATTTTAAATCATAAAAGATAGTAGAGTTTGTTTTCTACTTGACTCTTTTAATGGATTGCTTGTTCCGCTGCAGTTAAACTTGATGTCTATTATATTTTATCAGTTTAGCATTATTGAAGGCTTATGATAATTTATTCTGCATTATCTTAGTCATAATATTTCTTACTGGGCTAGTTGAGCTCACCCTTTCTTTCATTGTTCTCTTCAGGAAATGAGAACGTAGCCGGGGCAAGTCGGGAAACGGAGTGATGGTTCGAATGATAGTATTAGTTAGTAGTCCTCACTATTCTATGTAATAGTGTGTTAATAAATGTAATGAGGACTCCTTTTGAGTATGAATACTCTCTAGAAGATAATATTTGTATTCAAACTCACAGTTTATGTTTTGTCGTATTGTACACGACAGTTGTATTAGTAAGTTGTATTTGTATTCTGTACTTTGTATCTGACGACCCAAGATGGGTGATGTATACCTAATTTTGGGGGCGTCACAGTTGGTATCAGAGCTTAGGGATATGATCCCTGGCTAAGATGTGAGAATAGAACTAGGAGGGGAGAGACGGGGAATTCCTTCGCTAGTATGACCTACCTAAGTTTATTTGCATGGTATTTAATTGGTCGGTCATAATATAAGGATAATATATGACATATCAATTAACTTTTATTTTGTGGCAGTATCTGAAAATGGCATCTGAGAATGTTGAGAATAGCAATGGAGCACAGGCGACTGTTGATTCACCACATATCAATAATCAGGATAATGTGCATCAGGAAGGTGACAATCCTCATGCAAACAACAACACTGACCAGATGATGAATGATGGAATGTTCAAAACTTTATGCAGTTCATGCAACAGCAGGCGAGAGCGGCTCCTGTCCAAAATATAGGTGGAAACACTGAAAACTCTCGGACGGTCACCGCTAAACAGTTCAAGGAGCTGGGACCACCAGAGTTTAAGGGAGAGCCAAAACCACTTATAGCGGAAACATGGATAAAGCAGATTACCAAGATATTTGATGTCTTGGGATGCTCCGAGGAGCAAAAGGTTCCCTTTGCCGCCTTTATGTTGCGAGGAGAGGCAGATTACTGGTGGGAATCGATTAAGCGTACTCAACCTGCCGCACTGAAGATGTCTTGGGAGAAGTTCCAAGAGCTGTTCAACGACAAATACTTTCCTGAAAGTATTCGTCACATGAAGGAGGTGGAGTTCATCAAATTGGAGCAAAATAATATGACCGTGTCGCAGTACGAGGCCAAATTTGCTGAGTTGTCCCGGTTTGCGTCCCACTTGGTGGATAATGAAGAGCGAATGACGCGAATATTTTTGCGAGGTTTGAAACCTGAGATACGTCAACATCTTATTTCTCATAAACTGTGTTTGTATTCAGATGTTGTGAATAGGGCTCAGTTAGTGGAGCGCGATAACGAGTCAACGCAACCAAAAGAGAGCAGTCGACAAAATGATAATACCAGTGAGAGCAGTCATCGAAGCGGTGACAACAAGCGTGGAGGGAATCAACAGGCCAGAAATGGTAACCACTTCGGTGGTAATCAGGGCCAAAACAATAAGAATGGTCATTTCAAGAAGAGGAGATTCAACAATGATGGAAAGACGTCAGCACCAGCACCCGTTGTTAAGGAAGGAGAACGACCACCTATCATATGTTTCAAATGCGGAGGGGAGGGGCACATCAGTCCAAACTGCGCGATGCCGTCTAAAGCATGTTATAATTGTGGAAGAGAAGGTCATTTAGCTCGATTTTGTCGTTTACCAAAAACAAGTTCAGCCAAGATGGAGACACCAAAGGCCGTCCCAGAAAAGTCAAAACCGGTAGTGCAAGGGAGAGCGTTTGTTGTGACCTCCCAGAAAGCAAGGAACCCGAATGAGGTCATCACGGGTAAGCTTATCATAAACTCTAACGAAGTCTATACTTTATTTGATACCGGTTCTACCCATTCTTTTATTTCTCCTACTTGCGCTCATCGATTAAATTTGACTCCGGAGAAATTAGACTTTGACTTATCTGTTGAAACTCCATTGGGAGAAACCTTCATTACATCCACGGTTTATAAGTCTTGTTTGGTTCAAGTTGGTACCCACACATTACCTGTCGATCTTATTTCATTAAAAATACTTGCATTTGACGTGATTCTAGGGATTGATTGGTTAACTACTCATCATGCAAAAATTGATTATTTTCGTAAGGTTGTTAGCTTTCATATTCCTAATCGACCTATTATGCGAATTCAAGCAACCAAACCATTAAAATCAATCGCTGTCATCTCAAGCCATAAAGCTATTCGTTTATTGAAAAACGGATGTCAAGCTTTCTTAGCTCATGTCACGGATCTAAACAAAAATACGTCAGTTTTGAATGATATTTCTATTGTTAATAAATTCCCTGACGTATTCCCTGAAGAACTTCCTGGCCTACCCCCAGAGCGTGAAATTGAATTTTGTATCGACCTTGAACCCGGTACAAAACCCATTTCCAAAGCCCCATATCGAATGGCTCCTATTGAACTTCAGGAGTTAAAGATCCAACTGCAGAAATTGTTAGACATTGGCTTTATTCGTCCTAGTACTTCTCCTTGGGGTGCTCCTGTGCTATTCGTGAAGAAGAAAGATGGAAGTATGCGACTTTGTATTGATTATCGGGAGTTGAATCATGTCACCATCAAAAATAGGTACCCATTGCCACGTATTGATGACCTGTTTGACCAGTTGCAAGGAGCACAATTCTTTTCAAAGATCGATCTTCGTTCTGGATATCATCAGCTGAAGGTTAGAACTGAGGATATTCCAAAGACGGCTTTTAGAACTCGGTACGGGCATTATGAATTCCTAGTCATGTCCTTTGGATTGACTAATGCTCCTGCTGCCTTCATGGATATGATGAACCGGGTATTCAAGGAATATTTGGATCACTTTGTGGTCGTCTTTATTGATGACATCCTTATTTATTCCAAAAGCCGTGAAGATCATGAGCAACACTTGAGGCTGGTACTCCAAAAGCTTCGTGAATACAAGCTTTATGCCAAGTTGAAGAAATGCGAGTTCTGGCTGGAGGAGGTAGCATTCCTTGGGCACGTAGTATCAAGTCGTGGAATATCGGTTGACCCGGCAAAGATTGAAGCTATTCAAAGCTGGGAGCAACCTAAATCAGTGACCGAAGTACGTAGCTTTCTTGGTTTAGCTGGTTATTATCGGAGATTCGTGGAAGGATTTTCTCGAATCGCTACTCCATTAACTCAGCTGACTCGGAAAGATACAAAGTTCGGTTGGAGCGAAGAATGTGAGCAGAGTTTTCAAGAACTCAAGAGGAGACTCATTTCAGCACCTGTTCTAACAATACCATCTGGCTCGGAGGGATTTGTCATCTACAGTGATGCTTCGAGCAAAGGGTTGGGATGCGTTCTCATGCAACATGGAAAAGTCATAGCCTATGCATCAAGACAACTCAAGGAATATGAGAGGAATTATCCTACTCATGATCTAGAGTTGGCAGCTGTTGTCTTTGCACTTAAAATTTGGAGGCATTACTTGTATGGGGAGAAGGTGGAGATCTTTACGGATCATAAAAGCCTCAAATATTTCTTCACTCAAAAGGAACTCAACATGCGACAACGACGTTGGCTTGAACTGTTGAAAGATTATGATCATACCATTCAATACCATCCTGGAAAAGCGAACGTGGTAGCTGACGCATTGAGTAGAAGATCATATGCAAGTACGAGTGCGATATTGTCAACACAAAGGCCCATTTTGTGTGATTTGCAAAGGATGGAGATAGAGTTAAAGACTCCAGGGACCCATGTGATGATGGCGAATATACGAGTAGAACCAACTTTAATCGATAAAGTTAAAGCTGCTCAAGCTACAGACCTGGAGCTGATGCGTATGAGGAAGAAAGTGCAAGAAGGTGCTATGCCGGAAGCAAGAATCGATGAAGAAGGAATACTTCGAGTCAACTCCAGACTTTGTGTTCCTAACAACCCTGATTTAAAGTATGAAATCATGATGGAGGCGCACAACACACCGTTTGCAATCCATCCTGGAAGTACCAAAATGTATCATGATCTTCGTCATACATTTTGGTGGAGCAATATGAAGAGAGAGATAGCGTTGTTTATCTCAAGGTGTCTAACTTGTCAACGAGTCAAAGCGGAGCATCAAGTACCAAAAGGTCCATTGCAACCACTTGAAATTCCAGAATGGAAGTGGGAGCACATTACCATGGATTTCGTTACCGGTCTTCCTAGGGTTTCTCAAGGTATTGATGCGATTTGGGTCATTGTTGATAGATTGACCAAGTCTGCTCATTTCTTACCGATACGAGAAACTTATACACTTGAACGTCTTGCTCGTATGTACATAAACGAGATTGTAAGACTGCATGGTATGCCAGTATCCATAGTTTCTGATCGAGACCCAAGATTCACTTCACGATTTTGGGTTAGTTTACAAAAAGCTATGGGCACAGATTTACGATTTAGTTCAGCATATCATCGTCAGACGGACGAACAATCAGAGAGGACTATTCAAACTCCTTAAGATCTATTAAAACTCTGTGTCTTTGACTTCAAGGGAAGTTGGGACAAGTTCTTACCATTGGTGGAGTTTTCCTACAACAACAGTTATCAAGCAAGTATTGGCATGGCTCCATTCGAAGCATTGTATGGAAGAAAATGTCGTTCTCCAGTATGCTGGGATGAGGTGGGTGAAGCAACGTTGTTGGGACCGGAGTTGGTACGTATGACTACAGAAAAGATTCAAACGATCCGACAACGTATAAAAACCTCACAAGATCGACAAAAGAGTTATGCTGATCTTCATCGAAAGGACGTGGAATTTGATGTAGGAGATCATGTGTTCTTACGTGTTGCTCCATGGAAAGGAGTTACGAGATTTGGAAAGAGAGGAAAGCTCAATCCTCGATTCATCGGTCCATTTTTAATCCTCGATCGAGTAGGAACTGTGGCTTATAGACTCGCTTTACCGCCATGTATGTCTCGTGTTCATAACGTTTTTCACATATCCATGTTACGCAAATATGTGGAAGACCCGAACCACATTATTGAGTTAGAACCGGACGAAATAGCGGAGGATTTGACGTATGAAGAAGTTCCTGTTCAAATCTTGGATAAGAAGGAACATATTCTACGCTCCAAGGTTATACCTCAAGTCAAAGTTTTGTGGAGAAACCACGATGTTGAGGAAATGACTTGGGAGTTAGAATCTGAAATGAAATCAAGGTATCCTTACCTCTTCGACATACCAGGTACGTACCCTAATTTCGAGGGCGAAATTTCATAAGAAGGGGAGGTTGTAAGACCCCAACTTTTATAAATAAAGATGAATTTTTTATAAATATCATTTTTGAATATTATGGAGTTAATTTGATATAATGTTATAGTTGTGGGTAATATTTATAAATTTTACAAAGTACGCAAGTTGTTATATAATATTCGATTGGTCGGGGAATATTCGTTTTAACAGGGAATATTCGTACAACGGCACAATCATTGGTGGACCCCACAACGGAATTATTGTCGGATTGAGAAAACGACAAAAATATTTTATTAAAAATAACGGCGGAAATTTTACCATTGTTACTGTTGAACTACTCGGTAGTAAAAGTACAGTAATACGTGTGGTTGCATAGTAGCACACGGTATTGATTATTAATGCTTATGTGAGAAGTCACTCAGTTTGATTCAATTATTGTCAGTTAATAATATGAATTATTTAGCGATAATGACGTTTTGTTTTATTCGTATTATTAACGTAATAAAACAGAAACATCTTTTTATATAAAACAGAATACTTTATTAAAGTTATTCTATAAATAGAATATATTATATTTTATTTAAAAGATTTTTCTTTAAATATGGACCGTCAGATTAAAGTAATCAATCTGGACCGTTCATGGATTAGTTACTATGCATTCTATTTTTCTATAAATAGCAGCTCATTCCTTCATTATTTCTTACGAATTCACTGAACTCTAGAGAGAGAAACTATAGAGAGAAACTATAGAGAGAGAGAAGAAGAGTATTCTGCTACTTAACTACTTCCTTATTTCAGCTCTTCTTTAAAACGGTAAGGGGTGTTATTCTTTCTTATTCATGAAGAGAACTGTTGTTATTCCATTTCTTATTATTCTGTTGGAATAACCTGTATACGCGGTCTACCCTATACTTGGTGACATTCTTCTATTATTCTGTTGGAACATCCTGTCTGTGTGTTTTACACCGGACCTGGTTCCGTCTTGTTATTATACTGTCGGAATATCCTGTCTGTGCGTTTACGCGGGACCTGGTTCTATTATTTATTATTCTGTCGGAATATCCTGTCTGTGCGTTTACGCCGGACCTGGTTCCATTATTTATTATTCTGTTGGAATAACCTGTCTGTGCGGTCTATCGCATGCATGGTGATTTTTTTGTTATTCCATTCTTTATTGTACTCAGTTGGTTAAGTTTTGACTTCTATACTCCGTGAAATTTTTGGAATATCCTTGATAATTGCGTTTCATCTAGTATCTTTTCATGAAAATATTCTTCTAAGCATTCTTGAATTTTACTCCACAAAGCAGTATCATGTTGACAATTTGGACGTTGTTAATTCTTGGATAAATTAATTCTTGAACTTGTTTAATTGAATTCATATATCATTGTCATCATCCTCATGTTTATAAAATGTTAAAAGTCATCTGTGGCCTGTAGTGCATAGATGGACTTGGTATGATTATGACCAGGGATTATTCGGTATAATCATGACCGTAATGTTATAAATGATGTGGTAAAAGTCCTCATTGGCCCGTAGTGCGTTGATGGACAGTTGTTGGCATGATCATGACCATTAATGAATACACGAATATCCTTGGCCGTAGTGCAGGGGTGATTCGATGATGTGGATTATTTTATTAAGCTGAGTCCCAGCGATAACATTGTTGAAAAATATTTTAAATCATAAAAGATAGTAGAGTTTATTTTCTACTTGACTCTTTTAATGGATTGCTTGTTCCGCTGCAGTTAAACTTGATGTCTATTATATTTTATCAGTTTAACATTATTGAAGGCTAATGATAATTTATTCTGCATTATCTTAGTCATAATATTTCTTACTGGGCTAGTTGAGCTCACCCTTTCTTTCATTGTTCTCTTCAGGAAATGAGAACGTAGCCGGGGCAAGTCGGGGAACGGAGTGATGGTTCGAATGATAGTATTAGTTAGTAGTCCTCACTATTCTATGTAATAGTGTGTTAATAAATGTAATGAGGACTCCTTTTGAGTATGAATACTCTCTAGAAGATAATATTTGTATTCAAACTCGCAGTTTATGTTTTGTCGTATTGTACACGACAGCTGTATTAGTAAGTTGTATTTGTATTCTGTACTTTGTATCTGACGACCCAAGATGGGTAATGTATACCTAATTTTGGGGGCGTCACATAATAGGTGGTCGTTCTCCTTCCTTAACAATGGGTGCTGGTGCTGATATCTTTCTATCATTGTTGAATCTCCTCTTCTTGAAATGTCCACTCTTATTATCTTGGCCATGATTACCACCGAAGTGGTTATCATTTCTGGCATGTTGATTCCCTCCACGTTTGTTGTCACCGCTTCGATGACTGCTACCACTGGTATTATCATTTTGTCGGATGCTCTCTCTTGGTTGGGTTGACTCATTATCGCGCTCCAATAACTGAGCCCTATTAACAACATCTGAATACAAGCAAAGTTTGTGAGAGATAAGGTATTGACGTATCTCGGGTTTCAAACCTCTTAGAAACATCCGCGTCATTCTCTCCTCATTATCAACTAAGTGGGACGCAAACCGGGATAACTCGACAAACTTGGCTTCGTTTTGTGACACGGTCATATTGTTTTGCTCAAGTTTAATGAACTCTACCTCTTTCATGTGACAAATACTTTCGGGAAAGTACTTGTCGTTGAACAGTTCTTGAAACTTCTCCCAAGACATCTTCAGTGCGGAAGGTTGAGTACGCTTTACAGATTTCCACTAGTAATCTGCTTCTGCCCGCAACATGAAGGTGGCAAAGGGAACCTTGTGCTCCTCGGAGCATCCCAAGATATCAAATATCTTGTTGATATGCTTTATCCACGTCTCCGCCTTAAGTGATTTTGGCTCTCCAAAAAAACTCTGGTGGTCCTAGCTCCTTGAACTGTTTAGCAGTGATCGTCAAAGAGTTGCCAGTGTTTTCACCTGCATTTCGGACAGGAGTCTCTCTTGCCTGATGTTGCATGAATTGCAGAAAGCCTCTAAACATTCTATCGTTCATCGTTTGGTTAGTGTTGTTGTTTGCATGAGGATTGTTGCCTTCCTGATGCACATTATCCTGATTGTTGATCTGTGGAGACTCAACGGTCTCCTGTGCTCCATTGCTATTCTTAACATTCTCAGATGTCATTTTTAAATACTGCCACAAAACAAAGGTTAATTGACATGTCACATATTATCCCTATACTCTGACTGACCAATTAAATACCAAATAAACTTAGGTAGGTCATACTAGCGAAAGAATTCTCCGTCTCTCCCCTCTTAGTTCTTGTCTCACATCTCAGCCAGGGATCATATCCCTAAGCTTGGATACCAACTATGACGCCCCCAAAATAGGTATACATCACCCATCTTGAGTCACCAAATACATGGTACAAAATTCCAATACAACTTAATAATACAACTGTCGTGTAAAATACGACAAAACATAAACGGAGAGTTTTAAAACGAATATTATCTTCTAGACAATATTCTACTCAAACGGTGTCCTCAATACAATTATTATCACACTATTTCATAGAATAGTGAGGACTACTAATGCTATCATCTGGACTGTCACTCCATTCTCCGACTAGTCCCGGCTACGTTCTCATTTCTTGAAGAGGATAATGAAAGCAAAAGGGTGAGCTCAACTAGCCCAGTAAGAAATATTATGACTAAGATAATGCAGAATAATTTATCGTTAGCCTTCAACAGTGTTAAACTGATAAAATATAACAAACATCAAGTTTAACTGCAGCGGAACAAGCAATCCATTAGAAGAGTCAAGTAGAGAATAAAATCTACTATCTTCTATGATTTAAAAGCTTTTTCATCAGTTTTATCGCTGAGACTCAGCTTAATAAATAATCCACATCATTGAATCACCCCTGCACTATAGCCAAGGATATTCTTTAGTATCACGACCATAAATTATCTATGCACTACGGGCCAAGGATATTCGTGTATTCATCAATGGTCATGATCATGCCAACAACTGTCCATTAATGCACTACGGGCCAATGAGGACTTTTACCACATCATTTGTAACATTACGGTCATGATTATACCGAATAATCCCTGGTTATAATCATACCAAGTCCATCTATGCACTACAGGCCACATATGACTTTCAACATAATATAAACATGAGGATGATGACAATGATATAAGAATTCAATAAAATAAGTTCAAGGATAAATTTTTAAAGATTTAAAAATTTAATTTATCCAGAAATCAATAACGTCCAAATTGTCAACATGATACTGCTTTGTGGAGTAAAATTCAAAAATAATACTGTACAAAAAATAATTTAGACTGAAAACGAATCAATTTTTATCATGAATAGTACTCCGGGTGAATAATACTCGAGTGAATAGTATCCCGTAAATAGTACTTCAGAAATTGTAACTCCGTGAATAGTACTCCGGCACGAAAAAGTTAAAACTTATCAAGAATGCTCAGAATAATATTTTCATGAAAAGATACTAGATGAAGCGCAAATATCAAGGATATTCAACTAATTTCATGGAGTTTAGAAGCCAAAACTTTAACAAATCGAGTATAGAATTCAAAATCTGAAACGAAATAATATTACTTACATACTACAGAGTATGGAAGAAAATATTATTTCAAGCGAATATTGAATAAAATAACATCCTTACCTTGAAAAGAAGAGTATTCTAACTGGTATAGCGGGGATATTCTTAAAGAAAACTTTCACTGTTTTCTACGCTCAAAGCTTTCTAAAACTCTAAAGAAATACGCTCAAGATTATAGAAGAAGAATTCTCTGATTCTGGTGTGATTTTCAATTCTAACTTAAGCGCCTATTTATAGAAAAATACTAGAACGTCATAGGAGATTAAATAATAAAATAATATTATTTATTTTTTCTACGCACACTTGTTTGAAAAAATTTCAGCCACCACAAGTGGGGCCTACTAAAATCAGCCACCTTTCCCAACAACCAAAAGTGGGGCCCAAACATATTTTTAATAAAAATATTTTAATTTCTGAAACGTTAATAATTCATAATAAATAGCCCTTTTATCAGAAAAATACGAATTTTATGTCCATTCCACACAAAATCAAATTCTCTACAACTTTACAGAAGAAAGTTTTTCCAAATTCTAAACAGAAAATATCCGAATTTCACAAACGGATAATTTTTAACACCTCTTAAAATTCATAACAAATCATACGTTAATTTTTAACGGTTCAAAATTTGTGGACATATACTCAACTTATATATGTATAACATATCCAAAAATTACAACAATCCAACGGTCGGATCAAAATTATAACTCACGTAATAGAGCTTTAAGAACACTAGTTTGATTTTTAATACCTCCATTCCGACAAAATAACTCAACATTAATTCCTTTATTTATATCCACATAAAAATTTATATTTTCTTATCAATTAAATTAATAATTAATTATTCACAAATAATATTACAGAATCACAATTATGACAACCAGGCCGTTCCAAGGAAAGAGGGGGCTTTCCAATAAGAATTTCTCCTTATTGGCGCGCAATTAGGTGACCAAACCTCTCCTTGACAGAACTTTTTAGACATTGCCAATAATGCTATCTAATAATATTATTCAAATAATATTAATTATTGATCTGATAATAGGAAATACTGTGCAGTGACAATTATTAAAATAACAATAATATAAAATATCAACGTAGCAATTATTGAATTATTAAATTAAAATATTGAACAGTAATTACTGTAACAATTATTGGGTAGTGCCTTCTTACGTAAGAATCAATAATTTAAAAATACTGTGTAATACCGTGTGCTACTGTGCAACAACGCATATTACTGTATTTTAACCACCAGGTATTCCAACAGTGTTAACGGTAACAATTACGCCGTTATTTATAAAACTCAAACTTGTCGTTTTCATCATCCGACAGTTATTCTGTTATGGGGCCTACAAATGGCTGCGCCGTCGTACGAAGATTTCCCGACAACAAGAATATTCCACGACCAAATGAATATTCCCCAACAGAAATGAGTATTTTATAACCACTTGCGTATTTTGAAAATTTTATATATATCCCACAACTATGACATTATATCAAATTCACTCCATAATATTCAAAAATGATATTTATAAAAAATTCATCTTTATTCATAAAAGTTGGGGTCTTACATATAATCTTACGCAACAATGACATTCATGTGTTTTAGTGTTTAACAAAACATCTTGACTCATGAAGACAAACAAACAAAAAAAAAGAAAAAAAAAAGGAAGAAGAATAATTAAAAGAGTGTTATCCCAAAGGCACTAAGAGATTTTGGAGGGTGGTTGAATTAATCTTTTAAAAAAATTTACTTCTAAAGAATTATTACCAACTTATAATTAAACAAGTTAATTAGATGGTTATGCACATCGGAATGATAATTTAGAAAAATCCCTTTAAAGATTATAGAGAAATCACAATTCTAAATTTAACGATCAAATATGAAACTAAGTTATAGACTAAATCGTAGAGTACTTCAAATAATGCAACACAAAAGTAAATGTTGAAAGTAAATGAGACGAGATTTTAAGTGGTTCGGAGCACATAGATCTCCTAGTCCACTGTTCTACTCCTTGAGTAGGTATAATCTACTAAGGATGAGTGATCACTGTAAGACCCCAACTTTTATGAATAAAAATTAATTTTCTCTAAATATCATTTTGAGTATTATGGTGTGGATTTGACATAATGTTATAGTTGTGGGTAATATATTTACAAATTTTATAAAGTAAGCAAGTTGTCATAAAATATTCGATTGGTCGGGGAATATTCGTTTTATCAGGAAATATTCGTACGACGACACAATCATTGGTGGACCCCACAACAGAATTACTATCGGAGTTAGAAAACGACCTAACTAACTTTTTATAAAAATAACGGTAAAAGTTTTACCGTTAAACTGTTGAAATACCATGTGATAAAAATACAGTAATACGCGTGGTTGCATAGTAGCACACGGTATTGTACAATATCTTTGATTATTGATGCTTATGTGAGAAGTCACTCAGTTTTATTCAATTATTGCCACATTAATTGCTGCATAGTATCTCACATTATTTTATATTATTAAATCAATAATTGAGACGACAAGGTTATTCATATTATTATTTGTATTATTGATGATGTCTAGAAAGTTCTGTCGAGGAAAGGGGTTTGGTCACCTAATTGCGCGCTAATTGGGAGAAATCCTTATCGGAAAGCCCCCTCTTTCCTGGGAATGATCTAGTTGTTAATATTGTGAGTTATAATATTAATGATAAATATAATTAAAATATGTTTTGAGAAGCCAAGTGATTTGAGATAAATAGAGGGGTATTTTATGAAGTATTTATTATAAATTTGGCTTATTATATGGACCCCCACTTACCCATTTTTTAAAATAGTCGGGAGAAAGTTATCTCAATATATATATATATATATATATATATATAAGTTTTGTTTTTTTATGTAAAATAGAATATATTATATTTTATTTTGCATAGTGTTTACATAGTGTTTGCATAGTAAAATCAAAATTATTTCAGACGAATTCGTTGCTCCCGTGATTTCCCCCACGGTGCAGTCCGTGATTTTTCCTAAATAGTATCCTTCCTTTCTCCTATAAATAACATGCTTAGTTTAGAATTGAAAATCACACCAGAATCAGAGAATTATTCTTATATAATATTGAGTGTATTTCTTTTAAGTTTAAGGAAGCTTTAAGTGTAGAAAGCAGTATAAGTTTTCTTCAAGAATATCCCCGCCATACCAGTTAGAAGTACTCTCATTTTAAGGTAAGGGGTATTATTTATTTCATATTCGCTTACGATATTATTTTTCGTATTCGTAAGGAATTTTATTTTCGTTCAATATTCGTAAGGAATATTATTTTCGTTCAATATTCGTAAGGAATATTATCTTCGTTCAATATTCGTAAGGAATATTATTTTCATTCAACAGTTGTAAGGGATGTTAATTTTGTTCAGTATTCATAAGAAATAATATTTTCTTCCATACTCTGTAGTATGTGAGTAATATTATTTCGTTTCAGATTCTGAATTCTACACTCATTTTGTTAAAGTATTGCTTCTATACTCCTTGAAATTAGTAAAATACCCTTGAAATTTGTGCTTCATCGAGTATCTTTTCACGAAAATATTTTTCTGAACATTCTTGTTAAATTTTAATCTTTTTATGCTAGGGTACTGTTCACGGGGTACTATTCACGAAGTACTATTTACAGGATACTATTCACCCAGGTACTATTCACCCGAAAAATTGATTTCTTTTCTGTCCAAATTATTTTTGATACATTAATATTATTCTTGAATTTTATTCCATAAAGCAGTTGACATGTTGACAGTTTGGACATTTTTAAACTTTGGATAAATTAAAAATCTTTAATATTTATCATTTATTTCGTTGATTGATGCTTATACCATTGTCATCATCATCATGCTTATATTGTGATAAAAATCATCTTTGGCTAGTACTGCATAGATGGACTGTTGATTGGTATGATTATGACTATGTATCGGTATAATCATGACCATTGGTGATAATAACGAATATCCTTGGCCCGTAGTGCATGGATGATTCGTGGATGTGATTATAATGAATATCCTTGGCCCGTAGTGCATGGATAATTCAGTGATGTGGATTATTTATTGAGCTGAGTCTCATCGATAAAATTGATGATAAACTTTTAAATCATAGAAAATAGTAGATATTATGCTCTACTTGACTCTTCTAATGGATTGTTTATTCCGTTGCAGTTAAACTTGTTGTCTATTGTATTCTATCAGTTTAACACTGTTGAAGGCTAACGATAATTTATTCTGCATTATCTCAGTCATAATATTCTTTACTGGGCTAGTTGAGCTCACCCTTTTCTTTCATTGTTCTCTTCAGTAAATGAGAATATAGCTGGGACTAGTCAGAGAATGGAGTGACGGTCCATATGGTTGCATTAGTAGTCCTCACTATTATGTGAAATAGTGTGATAATAATTGTAATGAGAACTTCATTTGAGTTTGGATATTGTCTACGAGACAATATTCGCGTTAAAAATCTCAGTTTACGGTTGTCGTATTGTGTAAATTAAGTTTGTATTTGAATTCTGTATCATGTATTTGGCAACTCAAAATGGGTAATGTATGCCTATTTTGGGGGCATCACAATCACTAAGTTCTGTTCACGAAGAACTGTTACAATAATTGAATCATTCAGATTCCTTCAAGTCCAAAGAATTAGAACAATTCACTAAGACTTGATTACAAATGTCATTAACACCGAATAATCACATAAAGAATAATGTGTTTGAGGTGCTGCTAAGTTGCTTTAAGTTCGACACTGAATGACTTAATAACAGAACAAGATGTTTAAAATCGTAAAATATGAGCTTTTTGAAATGACAACAATTTTACTTTTTTTTGAATCGCTCGCTCGTTCGTCCGTACTATTTGTTTAATTTTTTTTCCTTTTAGATACTTTCCTCGAAATCCTTCCATTTGAAAGTTATCGTTGCTCCATTAATACATAGACACTTGTAGACCTCTGATTGTTGGTTTTGAGAAAAGATGTGTCAGCTTTCGGCTATAATGACATGTCGCTTTCATAGTATTGACTGCTATAAAGACAAGCACGTGGGTGTCGTTGTTTCACCAATATAGTCGTTAAACACATTTTCAAATGTATTTCTCCTTAACCCCAAGGGTTTTAACTAACTAAATTGAAATCTTTACTTTACAAAGTTCGGCATTGGTAGTCTATGTCAGAGTTTATGCACTCTATGATTTTTCCTAGCTAATCGTAGAGTTGAGTGTCCAGTCATTGATTATCTGGCTAGACAAACTCTACGTTTTATACTTAACTTCATTCCACTCTATGATACTTCTATTTAGTCTTAAAAGACTAAGTCTTCGTCTCTTCTTAGCTTGATGATCTCCAGTTTTGCACTAATTCTTCGATTATTGCTTGTACTCTACGAACTTTGAGGTTTGACTTGGCAATTATGTAAACTTAGAGTATTGATAGTTGTAACTCTACGATTTTCAAAATTATTATCAGTGGGCTCTACCATCTTAAGATCTGTACGATCTTCAACTGCTTGCTTTACGGTCTACTTCAAACTTAAGATCTATACAGTAGGTTCACTCTACGAAATTGATCAACCTAACAAGTTTGATTTCTAAACTAAGTCTTTTTACATCAATTTCCTTTTAAATTTTAAGGACTATACAAAAGTTACTAGTTACAATTATACATTAATTTCACATATCATCATCAAATCTAAAGATATATATTATACTAACAAAGAGGATTGTAAATGAATATATAATACATTTTAGGTTTCCTATAAAGAGAGGAGCGGAAAAAATTAAATGCCTACAAAGTGAGAAAACTAACAATTTACATATACATGCATTAAATTGTGTACAAATTCAATTATATATTTTATGAATGAGTTGCTTAGAAAAAGATGGAATCTACCAATTCTCATAACTTATGAGATAATAAAAATATAATAAAGGTAAAAATATCAACCAATTAAATTCAAGTATAATTTTATGAGTTATCTCAGTTCTGACCAACCAAAGTATCCTAGTTAATTCACACAATAAAACATTATTTGTGCTATTATTTTTAATCTTTATATACTTATCAAAAAATTCACATATTCGGATGTGAAACTGAGTGTTCTAAAGTCATCACAAGAAAATTAGATTGCTTATTTTAATAAAAGCCAACATATATCATTTGTGACACGGGAAGAGTTATCTGCCAAGATTCGATACAAAAATCACAGAAATTGAATCTATGA
This sequence comes from Panax notoginseng, assembly GCA_016801055.1. Lineage (NCBI taxonomy): Eukaryota > Viridiplantae > Streptophyta > Magnoliopsida > Apiales > Araliaceae > Panax > Panax notoginseng. Next base: position 14,021,230 of record CM029023.1, on the reverse strand, counting down.
ATTTGCAATCACAGGAATTCAAAAAGTGTGGGATAAATTGACTAAATAGCCAAGTATTTCATAAACCAAAATAATAATAATGAGAGTTGTCCCTAATTACATCAGCCTTGCACCATATTTATACTACTAAAAGGAATTCCAATACTAAAAGAAAATAATAAATTGATTTGGAATCAAAATCTACATAAAAAGATTCCTAATTACAATAGAATTGAAAAACTTTCTAAAACTAAATAATAATTAAAACTACCTTACTACTAATTAATAAGTAAAAATACATCAAATATTTAAATTGTCCATAATACTAAAATATAAATTATATTGAATTTTGTCAAATAACTATTCCTGTGTCATTCCCTTTTTTTGGAGAAAATTCGAAAATTCGACCACGAATTTTAAAATGAAGTAATATCAAGCCCCAACCGCTAGACATTCGCAATTTTCTTTGTACCATGTATTCACGATGTTGTTTCTCAAAAAAAAAATTTGGAAATACTTTTGAAGTAATAAAAGCCTTCGTATTTAACTTTCACTTACAACAAATGATTAGAAACGATGAAATCAAAATTTTCCAAGTTGTCGAACACAGGATTATGAACAATCTCATGATTAATCTCAATTTTTACGATGTCCGTATCCTTATGTCACGTTGACTCCAAATCATGATCCTCTTCAACCACTAAGCTTTGTTCATCTTTAACGATAACCCCTTCTTCAACCTCCTCCTTCATGTTTTCCACTATCTCTACTTTAAAGAACAAACCACATGTCTGAGAAGTAAAACTGATGGGGCTACATCTGTCTTGAAAATTTTTCATACTGGTTATGATTTTCTTACAACACCTTCTACCTTCATCAATCAGAAAATAAAGCTCCCTAATTTGACGTTCTTCTCTAGCTCTTCTTTTCTCAACTTGATATCGATATTTCAACTTGTCAAGTCTATAATATGCTTCTTCTAATTCCTCAAAAAGAAAAATCATATTTGGGCAACAAGTGTTTACAATGACGTACATAAGTTTCATACTCCAACAAATCACATTTATATTTAAGAAAGTCAATATAACTCCTTACTTGTTCAATTCTTGCCTTTGTAGCATTAGACATTCTTGCAACACGGATCTGGATTGATGTTCTTTTTAATGAATCAACAGAAAATTAAAAGATAGATTCGACTAGTTTTACCTAGTCCCCACGATGAACGAACAATTACTTGCAATCCCCAGCTAAGCAGCTTCGATCGACATCATTCTCCTTCATACTGACATCGGAGTGGCTGGCGTGACGGTCCCAAAATAGGTATACACCACCCATTCTGAGTCGTCAAATACATGGCACAGAAATAAATACAACTTCATTAATACAATTGTCGTGCAAAATACGACAAAACAAAAACTGTGAGTTTAAATACAAATATTGTCTTCTAGACAGTATTCAAACTCAGAAGGAGTCCTCATTAAAATTATTTAAACACTATTTTACAAAATAGTGAGGACTGCTAACACAACTGACTGGAAACATCACTCCACACCCGGACTAGTTTTCGCTATATTCTTGCCTCCTGAGAAAAATGGAACAAAAAGAAAAAGGGTGAGCTCAACTAGCCCAATAAAGAATATTATGACTACGATAATATAAAACAAATTATCATTAGTCTTTAACAGGGAAAAATCTGATAGAATATAATAGACAACAAGTTTTAGATCAACAACTGCAGAGGAAACAATAATTCATTAGAAGAGTTAAGTAGAGAATGAAATCTACTATCATCTATGAATTTAAAAGTCCATCATCAATATTTTATTCCTGTAACATCAATCAATATACATCTTGAATCAAATATTCATCTTTGTACTACGGGCCAAAGATATTCATTTGTATCACTAGTTGGTCATGTTCACCTCAACACCTGTTCATCTTTGCACTACGGGCCAAAGATATTCATCAGGTAATCATTCATCTTTGCACTATAGGCCAAAGATATTCATCAAGTATCACCATTAAGTACTGAGGATGATGAAAAATATTTTAGAGAAACGAATCCCGTACGATAAAAGGACAAAGTTTAGAGATTCGTACTTTAGATAATTCAAGTTTAAAAATATTCCATAATAAATATAATGGAGAAAAATTCAAGAATGACGATCAAAACATGGATACAATTAAAGATAGTAACCATAATAGACATCTGGGATAAAGAAGAGAAAATTTTATTTTTCGATGAATAGTGCCGTATTCGTGAATAGTGCCGTATACGTGAATAGTACCGTATACATGAATAGTAATCCCGACACAAAAAGTTCCAAATTTGATAAAAAGTGCAGACTAATATTTTGGCATAATGATATTGAAAGAAATAATATCATTTACAAAAAAATAACATCCCTTACCTCAAAAAAATAGTACTTTGGAATGAAATGTCGGATATGATGCTGAATGACACTTATACTGAATAACAACTCTTAAAATATCTAAATACTCACAAAATACGCTCGATAATATAGAGAGAAATAGAGAAAGCTTATGTTTCTGGTTTGATTTTTAATTCTAACTCAGCACCCTATTTATAGGAAAATACTAGCACGCCGAAGTACACCTGACCTGTAACCTGATGGCTTTACCTGCTACTATTGTCACCCACCACATTTGAAATAAAATTTGAGCACATTTCTCACCAACCAAAAGTGGGGCCCACCAATTCAAGAATTTTCACCAAAATGTTAAATTTAAAAACTTCAACAATTTCTGAATCAGTCACCTCTTAAAATTCATAACAAATCATGCGTTAATTTTTAACGGTTCAAAATTTGTGGACATATACTCAACTTATATATGTATAACATATCCAAAAATCATAACGATCCAACGGTCGGATTAAAATTATAACTCACGCAATAGAGCTTTAAGAACACTGTTTTGATTTTAACACCTCCATTCTGACAAAATACTGATAAAACCCCTCAATACTAATTCTTTCATTTATAACCACATAAATAAATCTATCATTTATATTCACATCAAATAAATATTTCCTTATCATATAAATTAATAATTAATTATTCACAAATAATATTACAAAATCACAATTATGACAACTAGGTCGTTTCCAGGAAAGAGGGGGCTTTCTGATAAAAATTTCTCCTTACTTGCGCGTAATTAGGTGACCAAATCTCTCCTTAGACAGAACTTCCTTAGACATTATCAATAATATTATCTAATAATATTATTCAAATAATATGAATTATTGATATGATAATGGAGATACTGTGCAGTGACAATTATTGAAACAACAATAATATAAAATATCAACGCAACAATTATTGAACCAATAAAATAAAATATTGAACAGTAATTACTGTAACAATTATTGAGCTTCTTACGTAAGGATCAATAATTCAACAATACTTATACAATACCGTGTGCTACTGTGCACCCACGTGTATTACTGTATTTTAACCACCGGGTATTTCAACAGTATTAACGGTAACTACTACGCCGTTATTTATAAAAAATCAAACTTGTAATTTTCTTTATCCGACCGTTTTCCGTTATGGGGCCCACAAATGACTGCGCCGTCGTACGAATATTCTCCGACAGCAAGAATATTCCACGACCAAATGAATATTCCCCTATAAAATGAATATTTTATAACCACTTGCTTATTTTGCAAAATTTACACATTTCACCCATAACCAAAGTATTATATCAAATTAACACCCTATTATTCAAAATAACACCCTACACATTTATCCTCGAAATTGACGTACGTACCTGGTGTTTCGAAAAGGTGATGGTACCCCGCTTTCATTTCCGATTCTAACTCCCAGGTCATTTCTTCAATAGCATGGTTCCTCCACAAAATCTTGACTTGTGGTATAACCTTTGTTCGTAGGACATGCTCTTTCCTATCTAATATCTTGACAGGTACCTCCTCGTACGTTAAATCTTCGGCTATCTCGTCTGGTTCTAATGCAATAATATGGTTTGGGTCTTTCACATATTTACGAAGCATAGATATATGAAAAATATTATGAACACGAGACATGCTTGGAGGTAATGTGAGTCTATAGGCCACATTTCCTATTCGGTCAAGAATGTCAAATGGACCAACAAATCGTGGATTGAGCTTTTTTCTCTTCCCAAATCTTGTAACTCCCTTCCATGGAGCAATACGTAACAGTACATGATCTTCAATATTAAATTCCACGTCCTTTCGATGAAGATCAGCATAACTCTTTTGTCGATCCTGTGCCATTTGTATACGTTGTCGAATCGTTTGGATCTTTTTCGTAGTTATACGTACCAACTCTGGTCCCAACAATGTTGTTTCAGCCACCTCATCCCAACATACTGGAGAGCGACACTTTCGTCCATATAATACTTTGAATAGAGCCACACCTATACTTGCCTGATAACTGTTATTGTAGGAGAATTTCACCAGTGGCAAGTACTTATCCCAACTTCCTTTGAAATCTAGGACACAGAGTCTTAATAGATCTTCAAGATTTTGAATAGTCCTTTCTGATTTCCTGTCCGTTTGAGGATGGTATGCCGAACTGAACCATAAATCCGTGCCCATAGCTTTCTGCAAGCTAACCCAAAATCGTGAAGTAAATCTTGGGTCACGATCCGAAACTATGAATACTGGCATGCCATATAATCACACAATCTCATTTACATACATATGAGCAAGACGTTCAAGAGAATAAGTCTCCCGTATAGGCAAGAAATGAGCAGACTTGGTTAATCTATCAACAATAACTCAAATCGCATCTATGCCTTGAGAAACTTTGGACAGACCTGTAACGAAATCCATGGTAATGTGTTCCCACTTCCATTTCGGAATCTCAAGTGGTTGCAATGGACCCTTTGGCACTTGATGCTTCGCCTTTACTCGTTGACAAGTTAAACACCTCGAGATAAACTCCGCGATCTCTCTCTTCATATTGCTCCACCAAAATGTATGTCGAAGATCATGGTACATTTTGGTACTCTCAGGATGGATTACAAACGGTGTGTTGTGTGCCTCCATCATGATTCTATACTTCAAGTCAGAATCGTTAGGAACACAAAGTCTGGAGTGGACTCGAAGTATTCCTTCTTCATCGATTCTTGCTTCTGGAATAGCACCTTCTTGCACTTTCTTCTTCATATGCATCAACTCCAGGTCCGTAGCTTGAGCAGCTTTAACTTTATCGATTAAATTCGATTCTACTCGTATATTTGATATAATCACATGGGTACTTGGAGCCTTTACCTCTATTTCCATCCTTTGCAAGTCATACAAAATAGGTCTTTATGTTAACAACATCGTACTCGTACCCGCATACGATCTTCCACTCAATGCGTCAGCTACAACGTTTACTTTTTCCAGGATGATATTGAATAATATGGTCGTAGTCTTTTAACAACTCAAGCAAACGTCGTTGCCGCATGTTGAGTTCTTTTTGGGTGAAGAAATATTTGAGACTTTTATGATCCGTATAAATCTCCACTTTCTCCCCATACAGGTAGTGTCTCCAGATTTTCAACACAAAAACGACTGCTGCCAACTCCAGATCATGAGTAGGATAATTCCTCTCATATTCTTTGAGTTGTCGCGAGGCATAGGCTATGACTTATCCATGTTGCATGAGAACACATCCTAACCCTTTGCCTGAAGCATCACCGTAGATAATAAATCTATCCGAACCAGATGGTATTGTCAGAACAGGTGCCGAAATGAGTCTCCTCTTAAGCTTTTGGAAACTCTTCTCGCATTCCTCGCTCCATACGAATTTTGTATCTTTCCGAGTTAGCTGAGTTAATGGAGTAGCGATTCGAGAAAATTCTTCCATAAATCTCTGATAATAACCAGCTAAGCCCAGAAAGCTACGCACTTCGGTCACTGACTTCAGTTGCTTCCAACTTTCTATTGCTTCAATCTTCGCTGGGTCAACAGATACTCCATATTTTGATACCACGTGCCCGAGGAATACTACTTCCTCAAGTCAGAACTTGCATTTCTTCAGCTTGGTATATAGCTTGTTGTCACGAAGCCTTTAGAGTACCAGCTTCAAATGGTGCTCATGATCTTCATGACTTTTGGAATAAATGAGGATGTCATCAATAAAGACAACAACGAATTGATCCAAATATTCCTTGAATACTGGGTTCAACATATCCATGAAAGCAGCAGGAGCATTTGTCAATCCAAAAGACATGACTAAGAATTCATAATGCCCGTACCTAGTTCTAAAGGTAGTCTTCGGAATATCCTCAGTTTTAATCTTCAGCTGATGATATCCAGAACGAAGATCGATCTTTGAAAAGAATTATGCTCTTTGCAACTGGTCGAACATGTCATCAATGTGAGGTAGCGGATACCTATTCTTGATGGTGACATGGTTCAATTCCCTATAGTCGATACAAAGTCTCATACTCCCGTCTTTCTTCTTTACGAATAAAATAAGAGCACCCCAAGGAGATGTACTAGGACAAATGAAACTGATATCTAACAATTCCTGTAGTTGGACTTTTAACTCCTGAAATACAATAGGAGCCATTCGATATGGGATTTTAGAAATGGGCTTTGTACCAGGTTCAAGGTCAATAAAGAATTTAACTTCACGTTCTGGGGGTAGACCGGGAAGTTCTTCAGGAAATACGTCAAGAAATTCACTAACAATAGAAATATTATTCAAATCTGACGTATTTTTGTTCAAGTCCGTGACATGGGCTAAGAAATCTTGACATCCGTTTTTCAATAAACGAATAACTTTATGACTTAATATGACAGTGATTGATTTTAGTGGTTTGGTAGCTTGAATTCGCATAACATGTTGGTTAGGAATATGAAAACTAACAACCTTATGAAAACAATTAATTTTAGCATGATGAATAGTTAACCAATTAATCCCTAAAATCACATCAAATGCAAGTATTTTCAAAAAAATAAGATCGACAGGTAATGTGATTGTGCCCACTTGGATCAAGCAAGATTTATACACAGTGGATGTAATAAAAGTTTCTCCTAACGGAGTCTCCATAGATAAGTCAAAGTCTAATTTCTCTGGAGTCAAGTTTAAATGTTGAGCACAAGCAGGAGAGATAAAAGAATGGGTAGAATCGGTATCTAGTAAGGTATAAACTTCGCAAGAGTTCAAGATTAGCTTACCCGTGATCACCTCGTTCGGGTTTCTCATGTTTTGGCCAGTCACAACAAACGTCCTCCCTTGAACCACCGACTTTGTTTTGTCCGTAGTCGCCTTTGATGCCGCCGTCCCAATTGGACTTGACTTTGCTATCGGACAAAATCGGGCTATATGACCGTCTTTTCCACAATTGAAACACACCTTAGAAGGCTGTGAACAGTTTGGACTTATGTGTCCCTCCTCTCCACATCTGTAGCATCTAACTGGCGGTCATTCTCCTCCCCTAGAATTTGTTATTGGTGCTGGTGCTGGTGCTGGTGCTGCTGCTGATGTCTTCCCATCATTATTGAATCTCCTATTTTTGAAATTTCCACTTGACTCACCTCTCCTGTTATCATGGCCACGATTATCACCCGAGTGGTTACCGCTTTTTTCTGTATTTTTTCCTCCGCGCTGGTTATCATCACTCCGATGACTGCTGTCACCGGTATGACCCTGGTTGTGGTTCCTTGGTTGAACATACTCATTATCTCGCTCTAATAATTGAGCCCTGTTTACAACATCTGAATATAATAAAAATTTATGAGAGATAAGATATTGTCAAATCTCAGGTTTTAGACCTCTTAGAAACATCCTCGTCATACGTTTCTCGTTTTCCACCAAATGAGGTGCAAACCTGGATAACTCTGCGAACTTCGCCTCGTACTAAGACACAGTCATGTTGTTTTGTTCTAGTCTGATAAACTCTACCTTTTTCATATGACGAATACTTTCAGGAAAGTACTTATCATTGAACAGCTTCTGAAACGTTTCCCAAGACATGCTGAGTGCGGCAGGTTGGGTACGATTCACAGATTTCCACCAGTAATCTGCCTCACCACGGAACATAAAGGTGGCGAATGGAACCTTCTGTTCTTCTGTGCATCCCAAGACATCGAATATCTTGGTAATTTGCTTGACCTACGTTTCCGCCTTAATCGAATCCGGCTTTCCCCAGAATTCTGGTGGTCCCAACTCTTTAAACTGCTTTGCTGTGACAAACCGCGCATTGCTATCATTTCCACCTGTATTTTGTACACGAGTCTCCCTCGTCTGATTTTGCATGAACTACAAAAAACTTCTAAACATCCCATCATTCATCATTTGTTCGGTAGTATTGTTTACAGGAGGAATATTGCCTTTCTGTTGCACGTTCCCCTGGGTGGTGATCAAAGGTTGTTCCACAGTCTCATACACTCAATTGTTAACGTTCTCAGCTGTCATTCTTAAAAACTGCCATAAAATAAGGGTTAATTAAACAAATTAACATGTCACATAATATCCCTATATTATGACAGATCAACAAATAAGCTTAGGTAGGACATACTAGCGAAGGATTTACTCGTCTCTCCTGTAAGACCTCAACTTATTAATAAATAAAATTAAATTTCCTCTATTTATTATTTTGGAATAGAAAGGGTTGATTTGATTAATGTGGTTAGTTATAGGTAAAATGCGTAAATATTTCAAATAAGCAAGTGGTTATAAAATATTCATTTTTGGTCGGTGAATATTCGTTTGGTCGTGAAATATTCTTGCTGTCGGGGAATATTCGTACGACGACGCAGCCTTGTGTGGGCCCCATAACGGAAAGCGATTGGATGAAGAAAACGACAAGTATAAGTTGTTTATAATTAACGGCGTAGTTGTTACCATTAATACTGTTGGAATACCTGGTGGTTAAAATACAGTAGCACACGGTATTGCACCAATTATTGATTCTTACGAAGGAAGGCACTACTCAATAATTGTTACAGTAGTTACTGTTCAATATTTTATTTTATTGATTCAATAATCGCTGCATTGATATTTTATATTATTGTTGTTTTAATAATTGTCACTGCACAGTATTTTTCATTATCAGATCAATAATTCATATTATTTGAATAATATTATTAGATAACATTATTGGCAATGTCTAGAAAATTCTGTCTAAGGAGAGGTTTGGTCATCTAATTGCGCGTCAGTAAGGAGAAATTCTTATTGGAAAGCCCCCTCTTTCCTGGAAACGGCCTGGTTGTCATAAATGTGATTCTGTAATATTATTTGTGAATAATTAATTATTGATTCATATGATAAGAAAATATTTATTTTATGTGGATATAAATGAGGGATATATTTTTGTGGTTAAAAATGAAAGAGTTAATGTTGAGATTTTTATCAGTATTTTTGTCGGAATTGAGATATTAAAAATTAGGATTTTTGAGATATTTTGCGGGGGTTATAATTTTTAATCCGACCATTGGATCGTCGTAATATTTGGATATGTTATACATATATAAGTTGAGTATATGTCCATAAATTTTGAACCGTTAAAAATAAACGTATGATTTATTATGAATTTTACGAGATGACTGGTTCAGAAATTGTTGAATTTTCGGAGTTTATCATTTTGGTAGAAAATTCTAGAATTGGTGGGCCCCACTCTTGGTTGGTGAAGAAATATACTGAGATTTTTATTCAAATGTGGTAGGCTTGAATAGTAGCAGGTAAAGCCATCAAGTTGCAGGTTAAGTCTGCTTCGGCGTGCTAACATTTTCCTATAAATAGATGGCTAAGTTAGAATTGAAAATCACACCAGAAACAAGTTTTCTCTCTTTCTCTCTCTAGATTATTGAGTGTATTTTGTGAGTATTTAGATATATACTTTGAGAGTTTTTATTCATCAGAGCAAGTTTCTTTCAGCCTTATACCGGTATTCCGACCAGAAGTACTGATATTTTGAGGTAAGGGATATTATCTTCTTCTTAAATAATAATTTCTTCAATATCATTATGCCGAAATATTGATATGAACATTTTATCAAATTTGGAACTTTTTGTGTCGGGGTTACTATTCACGTATACGTTACTATTCACGTATACGGCACTATTCACGAATACGATACTATTCACCAAAAAATAAAATTTTTCCTTTTTGTCCAAGATATCTATTATGGTTACTATCTTTGATTGTATCCATGTTTTCATCTTTATTTTTAAATTTTGCTTCACAATTGATTATTATGAAGTATTATTGATCTTGGATAAACTGTTATACGAATCCCTACTATTTGTCCTTCTATCTCACTGGATTCATTTTCTTTAAGATATTTTTCATCATCCTCAGTCCTAAATGATGATATTACTGAATATCTTTGGCCTGTAGTGTAAAGATGAATGATTAACTGATGAATATCTTTGGCCCGTAGTGCAAAGATGAACAGGTGTTGAGATGAACATGATCGACTGGTGATACAAATGAATATCTTTGGCCTGTAGTGTAAAGATGAATATTTGGTTAAAGATGATTATTAATTGATGTTACAGGGATAAAATATTGATGATGAACTTTTAAATCTTAGAAGATAGTAGAATTCATTCTCTACTTGACTCTTCTAATGGTTTGCTGTTTCCGCTGCAGTTGTTGATCTAAAACTTGTTGTCGATCTAAAACTTGTTGTCGATTATATTCTATCAGATTTTTCCCTGTTGAATACTAATAATAATTTGTTGTATATTATCTTAGTCATAATATTCTTTACTGGGCTAGTTGAGCTCACCCTTTTCCTTTTTGTTTCATTTTTCTTCTCAGGAGGTGAGAACACAGCAGGATCTAGTCGGGGTATGGAGTGATGGTTCTAGAAAGATATTTTAGCAGTCCTCACTATTTCTGTAAAATAGTGTTTGAATAATTGTAATGAGGACTTATTTGAGTGTGGATATTGTCTAGAAGACAATATTTGTATTTATACTCACAGTAATTGTGTTGTCGTATTTTGCACGACAATTATTATAATGAAGTTGTATTTGTTTCTGTACCATGTATTCGGCGACTCAGAATGGGTGATGTATACCTATTTTGGGGGCGTCACAGTTGGTATCAAAGCTTAGGGATATGATCCCTGGCTGAGATGTGAGACAAGAACTAGGAGGGGAGAGACGGAAAATTCCTTCGCTAGTATGACCTGAATAAGTTTATTTGGTAATTATTTGGTCGTTCAGATATAGGGATAATTTGTGACATGTCAATTAACCCTTGTTTTGTGGCAGTATTTGAGAATGATAGCAGAGAACGTTAACAATGGAGTGAATGAGACTGTGGAGACACCTTTAATCACCACCCAGGGGAACGTGCAACAGGAAGGCAATATTCCTCCTGTAAACAACGTTACCGAGCAAACTATGAATGATAGAATGTTTAGGAGCTTTTTGCAGTTCATGTAAAATCAGACGAGGGAGACTCGTGTGCAGAATACGGGTTGAAATGATAACAACGCGCGGGTTGTCACAGCCAAGCAGTTCAAAGAATTGGGACCACCAAAATTTAAGGGAAAGCCGGATCCGATCATGGCGAAAACGTGGGTCATGCAAATTACCAAGATATTCGATGTCTTGGGATGCACGGAGGAACAGAAGGTTCCATTCGCCACCTTTATGCTCCGCGGTGAGGCAGACTACTGGTGGGAGTCTATGAAGCGTATCCAGCCTGACGCACTCAACATGTCTTGGAAAACATTTCAAAAACTGTTTAATGACAAGTACTTTCCTGAAAGTATTCATCATATGAAGGAGGTAGAGTTTATTAGACTGGAACAAAATAACATGACAGTGTCCCAGTACGAGGCAAAGTTTGCAGAGTTATCCAGGTTTGCACCTCATTTGGTCGAGAATGAGGAACGAATGACAAGGATGTTTCTGAGAGGTTTAAAACCCGAGATTCGGCAATATCTTATCTCTCATAAATTTTCTTTATATTCAGATGTTGTAAACAGGGCTCAATTATTAGAGCGAGATAATGAGTATGTGCAACCGAGGGACCACAACTAGGGTCATACCGGTGACAGCAGTCATCAGAGCGATGATAACCAACGAGGAGGGAAAAATACGAACAAAGGCGGTAACCACTTGGGTGGTCATCGTGGCCATGATAATAGGAGAGGTGAGTCAAGTGGAAATTTTAGAAAGAGGAGATTCAACAATGACGGGAAGACATCAGCAGCTGCACCAGCACTAACAACAAATTCTAGGGGAAGAGAACGACCGCCAGTTAGATGTTACAAATGCGGGAAAGAGGGACATATCAGCCCAAACTGTCCACAACAATCCAAGGTATGTTACAACTGTGGAAAGGAAGGCCACATAGCTCGAGATTGTTCTGTAGCAAAACCAAGTTCAACGGAGATGGTGACTCCAAGGGCAGTCCCGGATAAGTCGAAATCAGCGGTTCCTGGAAGAGCGTTTGTCGTGACTGGCCAAAACGTGAGGAACCCGAGCGAGGTGATCACGGGTAAGCTAATCATAAACTCTTGCGAAGTTTATACCTTATTAGATACCGGTTCTACCCATTCTTTTATCTCTCCTACTTGTGCTCAACGTTTAAACTTGACTACGGAGAAATTGGACTTTGACTTATCTGTTGAAACTCCGTTGGGTGAAACCTTCGTTACATCTACAGTTTATAAATCTTGCATGATGCAAGTTGGCACTATCACATTACCTGTTGATCTTATCTCTTTAAAGATACTTGCTTTTGATGTGATTTTAGGAATTGATTGGTTAACCACTCATCATGCTAAAATTGATTATTTTCGTAAGGTTGTTAGTTTTCATATTCCTAACCAACCTGTCATACGAATTCAAACTACTAAACCACTAAAATCAGTCACTATCATATCAAGCCACAAAGCTATTCATTTATTGAAAAACGGATGTCAAGCTTTCTTAGCCCATGTTATGGATTTGAACAAAGACAAGTCAGATTTGAATAATATTTCTATTGTTAGAGAATTTCCCGATGTATTTCCTGAAGAACTTCCTGGTCTACCCCCAGAACGTGAAGTTGAATTCTTTATTGACCTTGAACCCGGTACAAAGCCCATTTCTAAAACCCCATATCGAATAGCTCCTATTGAACTTCAGGAGTTAAAAGTCCAATTATAGGAGTTATTAGACATCTATTTTATTCGTCCTAGTACATCTCCTTGGGGTGCTTCTGTTTTATTCGTAAAGAAGAAAGACGGGAGTATGCCACTTTGTATCGACTATAGGGAATTGAACCATATCACCATCAAGAATAGGTATCCGCTACCTCACATTGATGACATGTTTGATCAGTTGCAAGGAGCACAATTCTTTTCAAAGATCGATCTTCGTTCTGGATATCATCAGCTGAAGATTAAAACTGAGGATATTCCAAAGACTGCCTTCAGAACTCGGTACGGGCATTATGTGTAACGCCCCCAAAACAGGTCCATTCCATCCAACCTATTCTGAGTCGTCAAATACATGGTACAGAAAACAACTACAACTTTATTACAACAATTGTCGTGCAAAATACAACAACACATATGCTGTGAGTTTGGATACAAATATATACCAAATGTGACTCATGTTCCAACCGTGGACATCAACTCACAATGACACCTTACATAAAGGTATAGTCAAAAACTGTTTTAGAAATTAGAATCTTTGGGAAGTGCTCAAGGAAACCTTCGTACATGGGAGGCCATGCGTCTAGGTTATGATAGATATCATATGGCCACAGAATTATTCTTGGTTGACCCAATAGACCCCAAAGAAAAACGAGAAGATTACTATCATATTCTTCCCAATGGTGAGTCTTCTCTTGACATATCATTATCTCTACTGTCTCTAATTGAGAATTATACTTCAAACAAACACAAAGATTATATAGGTAGTGCTCGTATATATACTCAGCAAGTGGATAAGCACATCCTTGTCTTATGATGACACGAGATTGTATGTCGTTAGACATCTTGTATGATAGTAGCAAATCACCCTTCCAACGTTGGGTACACCTTACCCTATTGGATTCACCAAATAAAACTATTAAATGAACTTTTCTATACTGTTTTGGGAGAACATCCACAGCTAGAGACCACCGTTCTATTTCCCCGTTACCCTCGCTCGACCCAGCTACACTCTTATTACCTGAAAGGAATTGTGAAGCAAAAGGGTGAGCACAACTAGCTCAGTAAAGAATATATTGACTAAAGATAATTAAATTATCAATAGCCTTCATCAATAATAAATCAGAGATTTAGAACATATGGTAAATGATAAATATTTCAACCATAGTTGCAGCGGAACGAGCAATCCATTAGAAGAGTCAAATAGACCATAAAGTCTATTATCTTCTTCATGTTAAAAGTCCACCAACAATATTTTATCCCTGTAACATCAATCAACAGTTCCTTTCCACAATCATATGAATAATTCATAATCATAATTGTGATTCTAAATTTCGCATCCAAGACGAAGATAATTTTTATCACCTGTCTTTACCTGAAACATCAAATATCATGGTTATACCAAATCACAGTTCCTGTTCATAATCATACTAATAAATTCATCTTTGCACCACGGGCCAAAGATATTCATCAACAGTTCATCTTTACACTACATGCCAAAGATATTCAACAACAAGTCATCTTTGCACTACGGGCCAAAGATATTCATCAACAACTCATCTTTGCACTACAGGCCAAAGATATTCAACAACAAGTCATCTTTGCACTACGGGCCAAAGATATTCATTAACAACTCATCTTTGCACTACAGGCCAAAGATATTCCTCAATAGTTCATATTTGCACTATAGGTCAAATATATTATTATCTCAAAGAAATATATAATCATTTCAAAATTTATATAACCAATAATTATAACCATATTGATCATTTCACCTTTGTACTTAAGCTAAAGATATTCAATTATAAATTCAATGGTCATGATCATACCAGTCAAAAATTCAACTTTGCACTACTGGCCAAAGAGAACCCATAGTCATGATCGTACCAAAAATCTACCCATCTTTACACTCAAGTCAAAGAGAAATATCATCATTAGGGTTATAAAAATGTTATATATAATAATAAAAAATAATATGATCAACATATAGTTTTAATCTCAAGAGTAATATTCATAAATCAACTATAATTTGGTTAGAAAAAGAAACCAATTTTGTCATGAATAGTAACTCGTGAATAGTAACCCATGAATAGTAACTCGTGAATAGTAACTCATGAATAGTAACTCGTGAATAGTAACTCATGAATAGTAACTCATGAATACTAACTCATGAATAATAACTCGTGAATAGTAACTCGTGAATAGTAACTCGTGAATAGTAACTCATGAATAGTAACCCCGACATGAAAAGATAAGATTTTTACAAGAAAAATCTTACCAATATTCTAGTATAATGATATCGAAAGAAATAATATCATTGATAAAAAAAATAACATCCCTTACTATCCCTTACTTCAAAAGAGCAGTACTTCTGACTAGAATAACGCTGAACGAACTTGCACCGTATAGCAACACTCAAAGTATCAAAATACTCACAAGAATACGCTCAATATATCGAGAGAGAAATAGAGAGAAAACTTCAGTTTCTTGTGTGATTTTCAATTCTAACCTAAGCACCCTATTTATAGGAAAATGCTTAGAACACCAAAGCAGAAAATTGAATATAATAATAATATATTTAACAAATTTTCCTTAGCCCACCTTGACCATCTTAATTCAGCCATAACACATGTTAATGATGTCCACAAAATACAAAAAAAATGTTTTTCTAAACACAAAATAATTAAAACTTCCAAAAATCAATTATTTCGGAATTTCAGAACTTCAATAATTCATAATAAATAGCCCTTTCATCAGAAAATTCGAATCTCGCGAGTTTTTATAGGAAATTCAATTCTCTACAACTTTGCAGAAGAAAGTTTTTCCAAATTCCAAATAGAAATTGACCGAAATTCATAAACGGGCGATTTTACAGTCAATAATAAATTTTCGATCAAGAATTGTGTCCACCAACACACAAAATATGTGTTAATCATTTAATGCCACAAAAATACTCTTCCTCCTCATATACTCATACATCCCACATTCATTATAAAAATATCACCGTTAATATATTATTAAAATAATATATTTAAATGAATTATTTTATCAGAAAAAGATAAAATATTAAATTTCAACAATTGTCACATTAAAAATTTTCTCCATCTATATCCACATAAAATCAATATTTTCCTCATCATATAAATCAATAATTAATTATACACAAATAATATTACAGAATCACAGTACCGGCAACCAGGCAATTCCCAGGAAAGAGGGGGCTTTCCAATAAGGATTTCTCCTTACTGGCGCGCAATTAGGTGACCAAACCTCTCCTTAGACAGAACTTTCTAGACATTGCCAATAATGTTATCTAATATTATGATTCAGATAATATAAATTATTGCTCCGATAATGGAAAATACTGTGTAGTGACAATTATTGAAACAACAGTAATATAAAATATCCACGTAACAATTATGGAATCAATAAAATACTGAACAGTAATTACTGTAACCATTATTGAGTAGTGCCTTCTTACGTAAGAGTCAATAATTGGTGCAATACCGTGTGCTACTGTGTAACAACGTGTATTACTGTGTTTTAACCACCGGGTATTCCAACAGTATTAACGGTAACAACTACGCCGTTATTTGAAAAAAACTCAATTTTTTGTCGTTATCTTAATCCGACCGTTTTCAGTAATAGGGCCCACAAATAGCTGCGCCATCGTACGAATATTCCCCGACAGAAAGAATATTCCACGACCAAACGAATATTCCCCGACATCAATGATTATTTTATAACCACTTGCTTATTTTTGAAAAAATTTCATATTTCACCCTTAACTTTAACTTTTTATCAATTTAACCATTTACTAAATAGAAAAATTGAATACTTTTATTTCATAAAATTCGGGGTCTTACAATCTCCCCTCCTTATGAAATTTCGTCCTCGAAATTTACGTACCTGGTATTTCAAAGAGTTGAGAATACCTTGCTTCAATTTAAGATTCTATCACCCCGTCATCATGATTTCTCCATTGCTCATCTCCTGTATTTCAGATATCATTCTAGAATACAGCTTCATAACAAGGGTTAATTGAACAAATTAACATATCACATAATATCCCGATATTATGACTGACCAACAAATAAGCTTAGGTAGGACACACTAGCGAAGGATTTACTCGTCTCTTCCCTCCTAATCCTATTCCCCGATCTCCACCAGAGATCATATCCCTAAGCTCTGATACCAAATGTAACGCCCCCAAAATAGGTCCATTCCATCCAACCTATTCTGAGTCGTCAAATACATGGTACAGAAAACAACTACAACTTTATTACAACAATTATCGTGCAAAATACAACAACACATATGCTGTGAGTTTGGATACAAATATATACCAAATGTGACTCATGTTTCAACCGTGGACATCACCTCACAATGACACCTTACATAAAGTTATAGTCAAAAACTGTTTTAGAAATTAGAATCTTTGGGAAGTGCTCAAGGAAACCTTCGTACATGGGAGGCCATGCGTCTAGGTTATGATAGATATCATATGGGCATAGAATTATTCTTGGTTGACCCAATAGACCCCAAAGAAAAACGAGAATATTACTATCATATTCTTCCCAATGGTGAGTCTTCTCTTGACATATCATTATCTCTACTGTCTCTAATTGAGAATTATACTTCAAACAAACACCAAGATTATATAGGTAGTGCTCGTATATATACTCAGCAAGTGGATAAGCACATCCCTGTCTTATGATGACACGAGGTTGTATGTCGTTAGACATCTTGTATGATAGTGGCAAATCACCCTTCTAACGTTGGGTACACCTTACCCTATTGGATTCACCAAATAAAACTACTAAATGAACTTTTCTATACTGTTTCGGGAGAACATCCACAGCTAGAGACCACCGTTCTATTTCCCCGTTACCCTCGCTCGACCCAGCTACACTCTTATTACCTGAAAGGAATTGTGAAGCAAAAGGGTGAGCACAACTAGCTCAGTAAAGAATATCTTGACTAAAGATAATTAAATTATCAATAGCCTTCATCAATAATAAATCAGAGATTTAGAACATATGGTAAATGATAAATATTTCAACCATAGTTGCAGCGGAACGAGCAATCCATTAGAAGAGTCAAATAGACCATAAAGTCTATTATCTTCTTCATGTTAAAAGTCCACCAACAATATTTTATCCCTGTAACATCAATCAACAGTTCCTTTCCACAATCATATGAATAATTCATAATCATAATTGTGATTCTAAATTTCGCATCCAAGACGAAGATAATTTTCATCACCTGTCTTTACCTGAAACATCAAATATCATGGTTATACCAAATCACAGTTCCTGTTCATAATCATACTAATAAATTCATCTTTGCACCACGGGCCAAAGATATTCATCAACAGTTCATCTTTACACTACATGCCAAAGATATTCAACAACAAGTCATCTTTGCACTACGGGCCAAAGATATTCATCAACAACTCATCTTTGCACAACAGGCCAAAGATATTCAACAACAAGTCATCTTTGCACTATGGGCCAAAGATATTCATCAACAACTCATCTTTGCACTACAGGCCAAAGATATTCCTCAATAGTTCATATTTGCACTACAGGTCAAATATATTATTATCTCAAAGAAATATATAATCATTTCAAAATTTATATAACCAATAATTATAACCATGTTGATCATTTCACCTTTGTACTTAAGCTAAAGATATTCAATTATAAATTCAATGGTCATGATCATACCAGTCAAAAATTCAACTTTGCACTACTGGCCAAAGAGAACCCATAGTCATGATCGTACCAAAAATCTACCCATCTTTACACTCAAGTCAAAGAGTAATATCATCATTAGGGTTATAAAAATGTTATATATAATAATAAAAAATAATATGATCAACATATAGTTTTAATCTCAAGAGTAATATTCATAAATCAACTATAATTTGGTTAGAAAAAGAAACCAATTTTGTCATGAATAGTAACTCGTGAATAGTAACCCATGAATAGTAACTCGTGAATAGTAACTCATGAATAGTAACTCTTGAATAATAACTCGTGAATTGTAACTCATGAATAGTAACTCATGAATAGTAACTCGTGAATACTAACTCATGAATAGTAACTCATGAATAGTAACTCGTGAATAGTAACTCATGAATAGTAACTCGTGAATAGTAACTCATGAATAGTAACCCCGACATGAAAAGATAAGATTTTTACAAGAAAAATCTTACCAATATTCTAGTATAATGATATCGAAAGAAATAATATCATTGATAAAAAAAATAACATCCCTTACTATCCCTTACCTCAAAAGAGCAGTACTTCTGACTGGAATAACGCTGAACGAACTTGCACCGTATAGCAACACTCAAAGTATCAAAATACTCACAAGAATACGCTCAATGTATCGAGAGAGAAATAGAGAGAAAACTTCAGTTTCTGGTGTGATTTTCAATTCTAACCTAAGCACTCTATTTATAGGAAAATGCTTAGAACACCAAAGCAGAAAATTGAATATAATAATAATATATTTAACAAATTTTCCTTAGCCCACCTTGACCATCTTAATTCAGCCATAACACATGTTAATGATGTCCACAAAATACAAAAAAAATGTTTTTCTAAACACAAAATAATTAAAACTTCCAAAAATCAATTATTTCGGAATTTCAGAACTTCAATAATTCATAATAAATAGCCCTTTCATCAGAAAATTCGAATCTCGCGAGTTTTTATAGGAAATTCAATTCTCTACAACTTTGCAGAAGAAAGTTTTTCCAAATTCCAAATAGAAATTGACCGAAATTCATAAACGGACGATTTTACAGTCAATAATAAATTTTCGATCAAGAATTGTGTCCACCAACACACAAAATATGTGTTAATCATTTAATGCCACAAAAATACTCTTCCTCCTCATATACTCATACATCCCACATTCATTATAAAAATATCACCGTTAATATATTATTAAAATAATATATTTAAATGAATTATTTTATCAGAAAAAGATAAAATATTAAATTTCAACAATTGTCACATTAAAAATTTTCTCCATCTATATCCACATAAAATCAATATTTTTCTCATCATATAAATCAATAATTAATTATACACAAATAATATTACAGAATCACAGTACCGGCAACCAGGCAATTCCCAGGAAAGAGGGGGCTTTCCAATAAGGATTTCTCCTTACTGGCGCGCAATTAGGTGACCAAACCTCTCCTTAGACAGAACTTTCTAGACATTGCCAATAATGTTATCTAATATTATGATTCAGATAATATAAATTATTGCTCCGATAATGGAAAATACTGTGTAGTGACAATTATTGAAACAACAGTAATATAAAATATCCACGTAACAATTATGGAATCAATAAAATACTGAACAGTAATTACTGTAACCATTATTGAGTAGTGCCTTCTTACGTAAGAGTCAATAATTGGTGCAATACCGTGTGCTACTGTGTAACAACGTGTATTACTGTGTTTTAACCACCGGGTATTCCAACAGTATTAACGGTAACAACTACGCCGTTATTTGAAAAAAACTCAATTTTTTGTCGTTATCTTAATCCGACCGTTTTCAGTAATAGGGCCCACAAATAGCTGCGCCGTCGTACGAATATTCCCCGACAGAAAGAATATTCCACGACCAAACGAATATTCCCCGACATCAATGATTATTTTATAACCACTTGCTTATTTTTGAAAAAATTTCATATTTCACCCTTAACTTTAACTTTTTATCAATTTAACCATTTACTAAATAGAAAAATTGAATACTTTTATTTCATAAAATTCGGGGTCTTACAATCTCCCCTCCTTATGAAATTTCGTCCTCGAAATTTACGTACCTGGTATTTCAAAGAGTTGAGAATACCTTGCTTCAATTTAAGATTCTATCACCCCGTCATCATGATTTCTCCATTGCTCATCTCCTGTATTTCAGATATCATTCTAGAATACAGCTTCAAAACAAGGGTTAATTGAACAAATTAACATATCACATAATATCCCGATATTATGACTGACCAACAAATAAGCTTAGGTAGGACACACTAGCGAAGGATTTACTCGTCTCTTCCCTCCTAATCCTATTCCCCGATCTCCACCAGAGATCATATCCCTAAGCTCTGATACCAAATGTAACGCCCCCAAAATAGGTCCATTCCATCCAACCTATTCTGAGTCGTCAAATACATGGTACAGAAAACAACTACAACTTTATTACAACAATTATCGTGCAAAATACAACAACACATATGCTGTGAGTTTGGATACAAATATATACCAAATGTGACTCATGTTCCAACCGTGGACATCACCTCACAATGACACCTTACATAAAGTTATAGTCAAAAACTGTTTTAGAAATTAGAATCTTTGGGAAGTACTCAAGGAAACCTTCGTACATGGGAGGCCATGCGTCTAGGTTATGATAGATATCATATGGGCATAGAATTATTCTTGGTTGACCCAATAGACCCCAAAGAAAAACGAGAAGATTACTATCATATTCTTCCCAATGGTGAGTCTTCTCTTGACATATCATTATCTCTACTGTCTCTAATTGAGAATTATACTTCAAACAAACACCAAGATTATATAGGTAGTGCTCGTATATATACTCAGCAAGTGGATAAGCACATCCCTGTCTTATGATGACACGAGGTTGTATGTCGTTAGACATCTTGTATGATAGTGGCAAATCACCCTTCCAACGTTGGGTACACCTTACCCTATTGGATTCACCAAATAAAACTACTAAATGAACTTTTCTATACTGTTTCGGGAGAACATCCACAGCTAGAGACCACCGTTCTATTTCCCCGTTACCCTCGCTCGACCCAGCTACACTCTTATTACTTGAAAGGAATTGTGAAGCAAAAGGGTGAGCACAACTAGCTCAGTAAAGAATATCTTGACTAAAGATAATTAAATTATCAATAGCCTTCATCAATAATAAATCAGAGATTTAGAACATATGGTAAATGATAAATATTTCAACCATAGTTGCAGCGGAACGAGCAATCCATTAGAAGAGTCAAATAGACCATAAAGTCTATTATCTTCTTCATGTTAAAAGTCCACCAACAATATTTTATCCCTGTAACATCAATCAACAGTTCCTTTCCACAATCATATGAATAATTCATAATCATAATTGTGATTCTAAATTTCGCATCCAAGACGAAGATAATTTTCATCACCTGTCTTTACCTGAAACATCAAATATCATGGTTATACCAAATCATAGTTCCTGTTCATAATCATACTAATAAATTCATCTTTGCACCACGGGCCAAAGATATTCATCAACAATTCATCTTTACACTACATGCCAAAGATATTCAACAACAAGTCATCTTTGCACTACGGGCCAAAGATATTCATCAACAACTCATCTTTGCACTACAGGCCAAAGATATTCAACAACAAGTCATCTTTGCACTACGGGCCAAAGATATTCATCAACAACTCATCTTTGCACTACAGGCCAAAGATATTCCTCAATAGTTCATATTTGCACTACAGGTCAAATATATTATTATCTCAAAGAAATATATAATCATTTCAAAATTTATATAACCAATAATTATAACCATGTTGATCATTTCACCTTTGTACTTAAGCTAAAGATATTCAATTATAAATTCAATGGTCATGATCATACCAGTCAAAAATTCAACTTTGCACTACTGGCCAAAGAGAACCCATAGTCATGATCGTACCAAAAATCTACCCATCTTTACACTCAAGTCAAAGAGAAATATCATCATTAGGGTTATAAAAATGTTATATATAATAATAAAAAATAATATGATCAACATATAGTTTTAATCTCAAGAGTAATATTCATAAATCAACTATAATTTGGTTAGAAAAAGAAACCAATTTTGTCATGAATAGTAACTCGTGAATAGTAACCCATGAATAGTAACTCGTGAATAGTAACTCATGAATAGTAACTCTTGAATAATAACTCGTGAATTGTAACTCATGAATAGTAACTCATGAATAGTAACTCGTGAATACTAACTCATGAATAGTAACTCATGAATAGTAACTCGTGAATACTAACTCATGAATAGTAACTCGTGAATAGTAACTCATGAATAGTAACCCCGACATGAAAAGATAAGATTTTTACAAGAAAAATCTTACCAATATTCTAGTATAATGATATCGAAAGAAATAATATCATTGATAAAAAAAATAACATCCCTTACTATCCCTTACCTCAAAAGAGCAGTACTTCTGACTGGAATAACGCTGAACGAACTTGCACCGTATAGCAACACTCAAAGTATCAAAATACTCACAAGAATACGCTCAATATATCGAGAGAGAAATAGAGAGAAAACTTCAGTTTCTGGTGTGATTTTCAATTCTAACCTAAGCACCCTATTTATAGGAAAATGCTTAGAACACCAAAGCAGAAAATTGAATATAATAATAATATATTTAACAAATTTTCCTTAGCCCACCTTGACCATCTTAATTCAGTCATAACACATGTTAATGATGTCCACAAAATACAAAAAAAATGTTTTTCTAAACAAAAATAATTAAAACTTCCAAAAATCAATTATTTCAGAATTTCGGAACTTCAATAATTCATAATAAATAGCCCTTTCATCAGAAAATTCGAATCTCGCGAGTTTTTATAGGAAATTCAATTCTCTACAACTTTGCAGAAGAAAGTTTTTCCAAATTCCAAATAGAAATTGACCGAAATTTATAAACGAGCGATTTTACAGTCAATAATAAATTTTCGATCAAGAATTGTGTCCACCAACACACAAAATATGTGTTAATCATTTAATGCCACAAAAATACTCTTCCTCCTCATATACTCATACATCCCACATTCATTATAAAAATATCACCGTTAATATATTATTAAAATAATATATTTAAATGAATTATTTTATCAGAAAAAGATAAAATATTAAATTTCAACAATTGTCACATTAAAAATTTTCTCCATCTATATCCACATAAAATCAATATTTTCCTCATCATATAAATCAATAATTAATTATACACAAATAATATTACAGAATCACAGTACCGGCAATCAGGCAATTCCCAGGAAAGAGGGGGCTTTCCAATAAGGATTTCTCCTTACTGGCGCGCAATTAGGTGACCAAACCTCTCCTTAGACAGAACTTTCTAGACATTGCCAATAATATTATCTAATATTATGATTCAGATAATATAAATTATTACTCCGATAATGGAAAATACTGTGTAGTGACAATTATTGAAACAACAGTAATATAAAATATCCACGTAACAATTATGGAATCAATAAAATACTGAACAGTAATTACTGTAACCATTATTGAGTAGTGCCTTCTTACGTAAGAGTCAATAATTGGTGCAATACCGTGTGCTACTGTGTAACAACGTGTATTACTGTGTTTTAACCACCGGGTATTCCAACAGTATTAACGGTAACAACTACGCCGTTATTTGAAAAAAAACTCAATTTTTTGTCGTTATCTTAATCCGATCGTTTTCAGTAATAGGGCCCACAAATAGCTGCGCCGTCGTACGAATATTCCCCGACAGAAAGAATATTCCACGACCAAACGAATATTCCCCGACATCAATGATTATTTTATAACCACTTGCTTATTTTTGAAAAAATTTCATATTTCACCCTTAACTTTAACTTTTTATCAATTTAACCATTTACTAAATAGAAAAATTGAATACTTTTATTTCATAAAATTCGGGGTCTTACAATCTCCCCTCCTTATGAAATTTCGTCCTCGAAATTTACGTACCTGGTATTTCAAAGAGTTGAGAATACCTTGCTTCAATTTAAGATTCTATCACCCCGTCATCATGATTTCTCCATTGCTCATCTCCTGTATTTCAGATATCATTCTAGAATACAGCTTCAAAACAAGGGTTAATTGAACAAATTAATATATCACATAATATCCCGATATTATGACTGACCAACAAATAAGCTTAGGTAGGACACACTAGCGAAGGATTTACTCGTCTCTTCCCTCCTAATCCTATTTCCCGATCTCCACCAGAGATCATATCCCTAAGCTCTGATACCAAATGTAACGCCCCCAAAATAGGTCCATTCCATCCAACCTATTCTGAATCGTCAAATATATGGTACAGAAAATAACTATTCAAATAGTAACTCATGAATAGTAACTCTTGAATAGTAACTCGTGAATAGTAACTCATGAATAGTAACTCATGAATAGTAACTCGTGAATACTAACTCATGAATAATAACTCGTGAATAGTAACTCATGAATAGTAATTCGTGAATAGTAACTCATGAATAGTAACCCCGACATGAAAAGATAAGATTTTTACAAGAAAAATCTTACCAATATTCTAGTATAATGATATCGAAAGAAATAATATCATTGATAAAAAAAATAACATCCCTTACTATCCCTTACCTCAAAAGAGCAGTACTTCTGACTGGAATAACGCTGAACGAACTTGCACCGTATAGCAACACTCAAAGTATCAAAATACTCACAAGAATACGCTCAATGTATCGAGAGAGAAATAGAGAGAAAACTTCAGTTTCTGGTGTGATTTTCAATTCTAACCTAAGCACCCTATTTATAGGAAAATGCTTAGAACACCAAAGCAGAAAATTAAATATAATAATAATATATTTAACAAATTTTCCTTAGCCCACCTTGACCATCTTAATTCAGCCATAACACATGTTAATGATGTCCACAAAATACAAAAAAAAACGTTTTTCTAAACAAAAATAATTAAAACTTCCAAAAATCAATTATTTCAGAATTTCGGAACTTCAATAATTCATAATAAATAGCCCTTTCATCAGAAAATTCGAATCTCGCGAGTTTTTATAGGAAATTCAATTCTCTACAACTTTGCAGAAGAAAGTGTTTCCAAATTCCAAATAGAAATTGACCGAAATTCACAAACGGACGATTTTACAGTCAATAATAAATTTTCGGTCAAGAATTGTGTCCACCAACACACAAAATATGTGTTAATCATTTAATGCCACAAAAATACTCTTCCTCCTCATATACTCATACATCCCACATTCATTGTAAAAATATCACCGATAATATATTATTAAAATAATATATTTAAATGAATTATTTTATCAGAAAAAGATAAAATATTAAATTTCAACAATTGTCACATTAAAAATTTTCTCCATCTATATCCACATAAAATCAATATTTTCCTCATCATATAAATCAATAATTAATTATACACAAATAATATTACAGAATCACAGTACCGGCAACCAGGCAATTCCCAGGAAAGAGGGGGCTTTCCAATAAGGATTTCTCCTTACTGGCGCGCAATTAGGTGACCAAACCTCTTCTTAGACAGAACTTTCTAGACATTGCCAATAATGATATCTAATAATATGATTCAGATAATATGAATTATTGCTCCGATAATAGAAAATACTGTGTAGTGACAATTATTGAATAAACAGTAATATAAAATATCCACGTAGCAATTATGGAATCAATAAAATACTGAACAGTAATTACTGTAACCATTATTGAGTAGTGCCTTCTTACGCAAGAGTCAATAATTGGTGCAATACCGTGTGCTACTGTGTAACAACGCGTATTATTGTGTTTTAACCACCGGGTATTCCAACAGTATTAACGGTAACAACTACGCCGTTATTTGAAAAAAACTCAATTTTTTGTCGTTATCTTAATCCGACCGTTTTCAGTTATAGGGCCCACAAATAGCTGCGCCGTCGTACGAATATTTTCCGACAGAAAGAATATTCCACGACCAAACTAATATTCCCCGACATCAATGATTATTTTATAACCACTTGCTTATTTTTGAAAAAATTTCATATATCACCCTTAACTTTAACTTTTTTATCAATTTAACCATTTACAAAATAGAAAAATTGAATACTTTTATTTCATAAAATTCGGGGTCTTACAATCTCCTCTCCTTATGAAATTTTGTCCTCGAAATTTACGTACCTGGTATTTCAAAGAGTTGAGAATACCTTGCTTCAATTTAAGATTCTATCACCCCGTCATCATGATTTCTCCATTGCTCATCTCCTGTATTTCAGATATCATTCTAGAATACAGCTTCAAAACAAGGGTTAATTGAACAAATTAACATATCACATAATATCCCGATATTATGACTGACCAACAAATAAGCTTAGGTAGGACACACTAGCGAAGGATTTACTCGTCTCTTCCCTCCTAATCCTATTCCCCGATCTCCACCAGAGATCATATCCCTAAGCTCTGATACCAAATGTAACGCCCCCAAAATAGGTCCATTCCATCCAACCTATTCTGAGTCGTCAAATACATGGTACAGAAAACAACTACAACTTTATTACAACAATTATCGTGCAAAATACAACAACACATATGCTGTGAGTTTGGATACAAATATATACCAAATGTGACTCATGTTCCAACCGTGGACATCACCTCACAATGACACCTTACATAAAGTTATAGTCAAAAACTGTTTTAGAAATTAGAATCTTTGGGAAGTGCTCAAGGAAACCTTCGTACATGGGAGGCCATGCGTCTAGGTTATGATAGATATCATATGGGCATAGAATTATTCTTGGTTGACCCAATAGACCCCAAAGAAAAACGAGAAGATTACTATCATATTCTTCCCAATGGTGAGTGTGACGCCCCCAAAATTAGGTATACATCACCCATCTTGGGTCGTCAGATACATAGTACAGAATACAAATACAACTTACTAATACAACTGTCGTGTACAATACGACAAAATATAAACTGTGAGTTTGAATACCAATATTATCTTCTAGAGAGTATTCATACTCAAAAGGAGTCCTCATTACATTTATTAACACACTATTACATAGAATAGTGAGGACTACTAACTAATACTATCATTCGAACCATCACTCCGTTCCCCGACTTGCCCCAGCTACGTTCTCATTTCCTGAAGAGAACAGTGAAAGAAAGGGTGAGCTCAACTAGCCCAGTAAGAAATATTATGACTAAGATAATGCAGAATAAATTATCATTAGCCTTCAACAATGTTAAACTGATAAAATATAATAGACATCAAGTTTAACTGCAGCGGAACAAGCAATCCATTAAAAGAGTCAAGTAGAAAATAAACTCTACTATCTTTTATGATTTAAAAAGTTTTTCAACACTGTGATCGCTGAGACTCAGCTTAATAAAATAATCCACATCATCGAATCACCCCTGCACTACGGCCAAGGATATTCGTGTATTCATTAATGGTCATGATCATGCCAACAACTGTCCATCAATGCACTACGGGCCAATGAGGACTTTTACCACATCATTTGTAACATTACGGTCATGATTATACCGAATAATCCCTGGTCATAATCATACCAAGTCCATCTATGCACTACAGGCCACAGATGACTTTCAACATTTTATAAACATGAGGATGATGACAATGATATAAGAATTCAATAAAACAAGTTCAAGAATTAATTTATCCAAGAATTAACAACGTCCAAATTGTCAACATGATACTGCTTTGTGGAGTAAAATTCAAGAATGCTTAGAAGAATATTTTCATGAAAAGATACTGGATGAAACGCAATTATCAAGGATATTCCACAAATTTCATGGAGTATAGAAGTCAAAACTTAACCAACTGAGTATACTAAAGAATGGAATAACAAAAGAAATCACCATGCATGCGATAGACCGCACAGACAGGTTATTCCAACAGAATAATAAATAATGGAACCAGGTCCGGCGTAAACGCACAGACAGGATATTCCGACAGAATAATAATAAGACGGAACCAGGTCCGGTGTAAAACACACAGACAGGATGTTCCAACAGAATAATAATAAAAACGGAACCAGGTCCGGTGTAAAACACACAGACAGGATGTTCCAACAGAATAATAATAAAACGGAACCAGGTCCGGTGTAAAACACACAGACAGGATGTTCCAACAGAATAATAGAAGAATGTCACCAAGTATAGGGTAGACCGCGTATACAGGTTATTCCAACAGAATAATAAGAAATGGAATAACAACAATTCTCTTCATGAATAAGAAAGAATAACACCCCTTACCGTTTTAAAGAAGAGCTGAAATAAGGAAGTAGTTAAGTAGCAGAATACTCTTCTTCTCTCTCTCTATAGTTTCTCTCTCTAGAGTTCAGTGAATTCGTAAGAAATAATGAAGGAATGAGCTGCTATTTATAGAAAAATAGAATGCATAGTAACTAATCCATGAACGGTCCAGATTGATTACTTTAATCTGACGGTCCATATTTAAAGAAAAATCTTTTAAATAAAATATAATATATTCTATTTATAGAATAACTTTAATAAAGTATTCTGTTTTATATAAAAAGATGTTTCTGTTTTATTACGTTAATAATACGAATAAAACAAAACGTCATTATCGCTAAATAATTCATATTATTAACTGACAATAATTGAATCAAACTGAGTGACTTCTCACATAAGCATTAATAATCAATACCGTGTGCTACTATGCAACCACACGTATTACTGTACTTTTACTACCGAGTAGTTCAACAGTAACAATGGTAAAATTTCCGCCGTTATTTTTAATAAAATATTTTTGTCGTTTTCTCAATCCGACAATAATTCCGTTGTGGGGTCCACCAATGATTGTGTCGTTGTACGAATATTCCCTGTTAAAACAATATTCCCCGACCAATCGAATATTATATAACAACTTGCGTACTTTGCAAAATTTATAAATATTACCCACAACTATAACATTATATCAAATTAACTCCATAATATTCAAAAATGATATTTATAGAAAATTCATCTTTATTTATAAAAGTTGGGGTCTTACAACCTCCCCTTCTTATGAAATTTCGCCCTCGAAATTAGGGTACGTACCTGGTATGTCGAAGAGGTAAGGATACCTTGATTTCATTTCAGATTCTAACTCCCAAGTCATTTCCTCAACATCGTGGTTTCTCCACAAAACTTTGACTTGAGGTATAACCTTGGAGCGTAGAATATGTTCCTTCTTATCCAAGATTTGAACAGGAACTTCTTCATACGTCAAATCCTCCGCTATTTCGTCCGGTTCTAACTCAATAATGTGGTTCGGGTCTTCCACATATTTGCGTAACATGGATATGTGAAAAACGTTATGAACACGAGACATACTTGGCGGTAAAGCGAGTCTATAAGCCACAGTTCCTACTCGATCGAGGATTAAAAATGGACCGATGAATCGAGGATTGAGCTTTCCTCTCTTTCCAAATCTCGTAACTCCTTTCCATGGAGCAACACGTAAGAACACATGATCTCCTACATCAAATTCCACGTCCTTTCGATGAAGATCAGCATAACTCTTTTGTCGATCTTGTGAGGTTTTTATACGTTGTCGGATCGTTTGAATCTTTTCTGTAGTCATACGTACCAACTCCGGTCCCAACAACGTTGCTTCACCCACCTCATCCCAGCATACTGGAGAACGACATTTTCTTCCATACAATGCTTCGAATGGAGCCATGCCAATACTTGCTTGATAACTGTTGTTGTAGGAAAACTCCACCAATGGTAAGAACTTGTCCCAACTTCCCTTGAAGTCAAAGACACAGAGTCTTAATAGATCTTCAAGAGTTTGAATAGTCCTCTCTGATTGTCCGTCCGTCTGAGGATGATATGCTGAACTAAATCGTAAATCCGTGCCCATAGCTTTTTGTAAACTAACCCAAAATCGTGAAGTGAATCTTGGGTCTCGGTCAGAAACTATGGATACTGGCATACCATGCAGTCTTACAATCTCGTTTATGTACATACGAGCAAGACGTTCAAGTGTATAAGTTTCTCGTATCGGTAAGAAATGAGCAGACTTGGTCAATCTATCAACAATGACCCAAATCGCATCAATACCTTGAGAAACCCTAGGAAGACCGGTAACGAAATCCATGGTAATGTGCTCCCACTTCCATTCTGGAATTTCAAGTGGTTGCAATGGACCTTTTGGTACTTGATGCTCCGCTTTGACTCGTTGACAAGTTAGACACCTTGAGATAAACAACGCTATCTCTCTCTTCATATTGCTCCACCAAAATGTATGACGAAGATCATGATACATTTTGGTACTTCCAGGATGGATTGCAAACGGTGTGTTGTGCGCCTCCATCATGATTTCATACTTTAAATCAGGGTTGTTAGGAACACAAAGTCTGGAGTTGACTCGAAGTATTCCTTCTTCATCGATTCTTGCTTCCGGCATAGCACCTTCTTGCACTTTCTTCCTCATACGCATCAGCTCCAGGTCTGTAGCTTGAGCAGCTTTAACTTTATCGATTAAAGTCGGTTCTACTCGTATATTCGCCATCATCACATGGGTCCCTGGAGTCTTTAACTCTATCTCCATCCTTTGCAAATCACACAAAATGGGCCTTTGTGTTGACAATATCGCACTCGTACTTGCATATGATCTTCTACTCAATGCGTCAGCTACCACGTTCGCTTTTCCAGGATGGTATTGAATGGTATGATCATAATCTTTCAACAGTTCAAGCCAACGTCGTTGTCGCATGTTGAGTTCCTTTTGAGTGAAGAAATATTTGAGGCTTTTATGATCCGTAAAGATCTCCACCTTCTCCCCATACAAGTAATGCCTCCAAATTTTAAGTGCAAAGACAACAGCTGCCAACTCTAGATCATGAGTAGGATAATTCCTCTCATATTCCTTGAGTTGTCTTGATGCATAGGCTATGACTTTTCCATGTTGCATGAGAACGCATCCCAACCCTTTGCTCGAAGCATCACTGTAGATGACAAATCCCTCCGAGCCAGATGGTATTGTTAGAACAGGTGCTGAAATGAGTCTCCTCTTGAGTTCTTGAAAACTCTGCTCACATTCTTCGCTCCAACCGAACTTTGTATCTTTCCGAGTCAGCTGAGTTAATGGAGTAGCGATTCGAGAAAATCCTTCCACGAATCTCCGATAATAACCAGCTAAACCAAGAAAGCTACGTACTTCGGTCACTGATTTAGGTTGCTCCCAGCTTTGAATAGCTTCAATCTTTGCCGGGTCAACCGATATTCCACGACTTGATACTACGTGCCCAAGGAATGCTACCTCTTCCAGCCAGAACTCGCATTTCTTCAACTTGGCATAAAGTTTGTATTCACGAAGCTTTTGGAGTACCAACCTCAAGTGTTGCTCATGATCTTCACGGCTTTTGGAATAAACAAGGATGTCATCGATAAAGACGACCACAAAGTGATCCAAATATTCCTTGAATACCCTGTTCATCATATCCATGAAGGCAGCAGGAGCATTAGTCAATCCAAAAGACATAACTAAGAATTCATAATGCCCATACCGAGTTCTGAAGGCAGTCTTTGGAATATCCTCAGTTCTAACCTTCAGCTGATGATATCCAGAACGAAGATCGATCTTTGAAAAGAATTGTGCTCCTTGCAACTGGTCAAACAGGTCATCAATACGTGGCAATGGGTACCTATTTTTGATGGTGACATGATTCAACTCCCGATAATCAATACAAAGTCGCATACTCCCATCTTTCTTCTTCACGAACAGAACAGGAGCACCCCAAGGAGAAGTACTAGGACGAATAAAACCAATGTCTAACAATTCCTGCAGTTGGGTCTTTAACTCCTGAAGTTCAATAGGAGCCATTCGATATGGGGCTTTGGAAATGGGTTTTGTACCGGGTTCAAGGTCGATACAAAATTCAATTTCACGCTCTGGGGGTAGGCCAGGAAGTTCTTCGGGAAATACGTCAGGAAATTTATTAACAACAGAAATATCATTCAAAGCTGACGTATTTTTGTTTAGATCTGTGACATGAGCTAAGAAAGCTTGACATCCGTTTTTCAATAAACGAATAGCTTTATGGCTTGAGATGACAGCGATTGATTTTAATGGTTTGGTTGCTTGAATTCGCATAATAGGTCGATTAGGAATATGAAAGCTAACAACCTTACGAAAATAATCAATTTTTGCATGATGAGTAGTTAACCAATCAATCCCTAGAATCACGTCAAATGCAAGTATTTTTAATGAAATAAGATCGACAGGTAATGTGTGGGTACCAACTTGAACCAAACAAGACTTATAAACCGTGGATGTAATGAAGGTTTCTCCCAATGGAGTTTCAACTGCTAAGTCAAAGTCTAATTTCTCCGGAATCAAATTTAATCGATGAGCGCAAGTAGGAGAAATAAAAGAATGGGTAGAACCGGTATCAAATAAAGTATAGACTTCGTTAGAGTTTATGATAAGCTTACCCGTGATGACCTCATTCGGGTTCCTTGCTCTCTGGGAGTTCACAACAAACGCTCTCCCTTGCACAACCGGTTTTGACTTTTCTGGGACGGCCTTTGGTGCCTCCATCCTAGCTGAATTTGTCTTCGGTAAACGACAAAATCGGGCTAAATGACCTTCTCTTCCACAATTATAACATGCTTTGGACGGCATCGCGCAGTTTGGACTGATGTGCCCCTCCCCTCCGCATTTGAAACATATGATAGGTGGTCGTTCTCCTTCCTTAACGACAGGTGCTGGTGCTGACGTCTTTCCATCATTGTTGAATCTCCTCTTCTTGAAATGTCCATTCTTATTGTTTTGGCCCTGATTACCACCGAAGTGGTTACCATTTCTGGCATGTTGATTCCCTCCACGCTTGTTGTCACCGCTTCGATGACTGCTTTCACTGGTATTATCATTTTGTCGGCTGCTCTCTTTTGGTTGCGTTGTCTCGTTATCGCGCTCCACCAACTGAGCCCTATTTACAACATCTGAATACAAACACAATTTATGAGAAACAAGATGTTGACGTATCTCCGGCTTCAAACCTCTTAAAAACATCCGCGTCATTCTTTCTTCATTATCCACCAGGTGGGACGCAAACCGGGATAACTCCGCAAATTTTGCCTCGTACTGCGACACGGTCATATTATTCTGCTCCAATTTGATGAACTCCACCTCCTTCATGTGACGAATACTCTCGGGAAAGTATTTGTCGTTAAACAGCTCTTGGAACTTCTCCC
The DNA here is from genome assembly GCA_016801055.1 of Panax notoginseng. Lineage (NCBI taxonomy): Eukaryota > Viridiplantae > Streptophyta > Magnoliopsida > Apiales > Araliaceae > Panax > Panax notoginseng. The sequence continues at coordinate 13,987,099 of CM029023.1, read as the reverse complement.
AAGACATCTTCAGTGCGGCAGGTTGAGTACGCTTTATCGATTCCCACCAGTAATCTGCCTCTCCTCGCAACATAAAGGCGGCAAAGGGAACCTTTTGCTCCTCGGAGCAACCCAAGACATCAAATATCTTGGTGATCTGCTTTATCCATGTTTCAGCTACAAGTGGTTTGGGTTCTCCCTTAAACTCCGGTGGTCCCAGCTCCTTAAACTGCTTAGCGGTGACCGCCTGAGAGTTTCCAGTATTTCCACCTACGTTGTGGACAGGAGCCGCTTTCACCTGTTGTTGCATGAATTGCATAAAACCTCTGAACATTCCATCATTCATCATCTGGTCAGTGTTGTTGTTTGCATGAGGATTGTCACCTTTCTGATGAACATTATCCTGATTATTGATATGTGGTGAATCAATAATCGCCTGTGCTCCATTGCTATTCTCAACATTCTCAGATGCCATTTTCAGATACTGCCACAAAATAAAAGTTAATTGATATGTCATATATTATCCTTATATTATGACCGACCCATTAAATACCATGCAAATAAACTTAGGTAGGTCATACTAGCGAAGGAATTCCCCGTCTCTCCCCTCCTAGTTCTATTCTCACATCTTAGCCAGGGATCATATCCCTAAGCTCTGATACCAACTGTGACGCCCCCAAAATTAGGTATACATCACCCATCTTGGGTCGTCAGATACATAGTACAGAATACAAATACAACTTACCAATACAACTGTCGTGTACAATACGACAAAATATAAACTGTGAGTTTGAATACCAATATTATCTTCTAGAGAGTATTCATACTCAAAAGGAGTCCTCATTACATTTATTAACACACTATTACATAGAATAGTGAGGACTACTAACTAATACTATCCTTCGAACCATCACTCCGTTTCCCGACTTGCCCCAGCTACGTTCTCATTTCCTGAAGAGAACAGTGAAAGAAAGGGTGAGCTCAACTAGCCCAGTAAGAAATATTATGACTAAGATAATGCAGAATAAATTATCATTAGCCTTCAACAATGTTAAACTGATAAAATATAATAGACATCAAGTTTAACTGCAGCGGAACAAGCAATCCATTAAAAGAGTCAAGTAGAAAATAAACTCTACTATCTTTTATGATTTAAAAAGTTTTTCAACACTGTGATCGCTGAGACTCAGCTTAATAAAATAATCCACATCATCGAATCACCCCTGCACTACGGCCAAGGATATTCGTGTATTCATTAATGGTCATGATCATGCCAACAACTGTCCATCAATGCACTACGGGCCAATGAGGACTTTTACCACATCATTTGTAACATTACGGTCATGATTATACCGAATAATCCCTGGTCATAATCATACCAAGTCCATCTATGCACTACATGCCACAGATGACTTTCAACATTTTATAAACATGAGGATGATGACAATGATATAAGAATTCAATAAAACAAGTTCAAGAATTAATTTATCCAAGAATTAATAACGTCCAAATTGTCAACATGATACTGCTTTGTGGAGTAAAATTCAAGAATACTTAGAAGAATATTTTTATGAAAAGATACTGGATGAAACGCAATTATCAAGGATATTCCACAAATTTCATGGAGTATAGAAGTCAAAACTTAACCAACTGAGTATAATAAAGAATGGAATAACAAAAGAAATCACCATGCATGCGATAGACCGCACAGACAGGTTATTCCAACAGAATAATAAATAATGGAACCAGGTCCGGCGTAAACGCACAGACAGGATATTTCGACAGAATAATAATAAGACGGAACCAGGTCCGGTGTAAAACACACAGACAGGATGTTCCAACAGAATAATAATAAAAACGGAACCAGGTCCGGTGTAAAACACACAGACAGGATGTTCCAACAGAGTAATAATAAAACGGAACCAGGTCCGGTGTAAAACACACAGACAGGATGTTCCAACAGAATAATAGAAGAATATCACCAAGTATAGGGTAGATCCGCGTATACAGGTTATTTCAACAGAATAATAAGAAATAGAATAACGACAATTCTCTTCATGAATAAGAAAGAATAACACCCCTTACCGTTTTAAAGACGAGCTGAAATAAGGAAGTAGTTAAGTAGCAGAATACTCTTCTTCTCTCTCTCTATAGTTTCTCTCTCTAGAGTTCAGTGAATTCGTAAGAAATAATGAAGGAATGAGCTGCTATTTATAGAAAAATAGAATGCATAGTAACTAATCAATGAACGGTCCAGATTGATTACTTTAATCTGACGGTCCATATTTAAAGAAAAATCTTTTAAATAAAATATAATATATTCTATTTATAGAATAACTTTAATAAAGTATTCTATTTTATATAAAAAGATGTTTCTGTTTTATTACGTTAATAATACGAATAAAACAAAACGTCATTATCGCTAAATAATTCATATTATTAACTGACAATAATTGAATCAAACTGAGTGACTTCTCACATAAGCATTAATAATCAATACCGTGTGCTACTATGCAACCACACGTATTACTGTACTTTTACTACCGAGTAGTTCAACAGTAACAATGGTAAAATTTCCGCCGTTATTTTTAATAAAATATTTTTGTCGTTTTCTCAATCCGACAATAATTCTGTTGTGGGGTCCACCAATGATTGTGTCGTTGTACGAATATTCCCTGTTAAAACATATATTCCCCGACCAATCGAATATTATATAACAACTTGCGTACTTTACAAAATTTATAAATATTACCCACAACTATAACATTATATCAAATTAACTCCATAATATTCAAAAATGATATTTATAGAAAATTCATCTTTATTTATAAAAGTTGGGGTCTTACAGTGAGTCTTCTCTTGACATATCATTATCTCTACTGTCTCTAATTGAGAATTATACTTCAAACAAATACCAAGATTATATAGGTAGTGCTCGTATATATACTCAGCAAGTGGATAAGTACATCCCTGTCTTATGATGACACGAGGTTGTATGTCGTTAGACATCTTGTATGATAGTGGCAAATCACCCTTCCAACGTTGGGTACACCTTACCCTATTGGATTCACCAAATAAAACTACTAAATGAACTTTTCTATACTGTTTCGGGAGAACATCCACAGCTAGAGACCACCATTCTATTTCCCCGTTACCCTCGCTCGACCCAGCTACACTCTTATTACCTGAAAGGAATTGTGAAACAAAAGGGTGAGCACAACTAGCTCAGTAAAGAATATCTTGACTAAAGATAATTAAATTATCAATAGCCTTCATCAATAATAAATCAGAGATTTAGAACATATGGTAAATGATAAATATTTCAACCATAGTTGCAGCGGAACGAGCAATCCATTAGAAGAGTCAAATAGACCATAAAGTCTATTATCTTTTTCATGTTAAAAGTCCACCAATAATATTTTATCCCTGTAACATCAATCAACAGTTCCTTTCCACAATCATATGAATAATTCATAATCATAATTGTGATTCTAAATTTCGCATCCAAGACGAAGATAATTTTCATCACCTGTCTTTACCTGAAACATCAAATATCATGGTTATACCAAATCAAAGTTTCTGTTCATAATCATACTAATAAATTCATCTTTGCACCACGGGCCAAAGATATTCATCAACAGTTCATCTTTACACTACATGCCAAAGATATTCAACAACAAGTCATCTTTGCACTACGGGCCAAAGATATTCATCAACAACTCATCTTTGCACTACAGGCCAAAGATATTCAACAACAAGTCATCTTTGCACTACGGGCCAAAGATATTCATCAACAACTCATCTTTGCACTACAGGCCAAAGATATTCCTCAATAGTTCATATTTGCACTACAGGTCAAATATATTATTATCTCAAAGAAATATATAATCATTTCAAAATTTATATAACCAATAATTATAACCATGTTGATCATTTCACCTTTGTACTTAAGCTAAAGATATTCAATTATAAATTCAATGGTCATGATCATACCAGTCAAAAATTAACTTTGCACTACTGGCCAAAGAGAACCCATAGTCATGATCGTACCAAAAATCTACCCATCTTTACACTCAAGTCAAAGAGAAATATCATCATTAGGGTTATAAAAATGTTATATATAATAATAAAAAATAATATGATCAACATATAGTTTTAATCTCAAGAGTAATATTCATAAATCAACTATAATTTGGTTAGAAAAAGAAACCAATTTTGTCATGAATAGTAACTCGTGAATAGTAACCCATGAATAGTAACTCGTGAATAGTAACTCATGAATAGTAACTCTTGAATAATAACTCGTGAATTGTAACTCATGAATAGTAACTCATGAATAGTAACTCGTGAATACTAACTCATGAATAGTAACTCATGAATAGTAACTCGTGAATAGTAACTCGTGAATAGTAACTCGTGAATAGTAACCCCGACATGAAAAGATAAGATTTTTACAAGAAAAATCTTACCAATATTCTAGTATAATGATATCGAAAGAAATAATATCATTGATAAAAAAAATAACATCCCTTACTATCCCTTACCTCAAAAGAGCAGTACTTCTGACTGGAATAACGCTGAACGAACTTGCACCGTATAGCAACACTCAAAGTATCAAAATACTCACAAGAATACGTTCAATATATCGAGAGAGAAATAGAGAGAAAACTTCAGTTTCTGGTGTGATTTTCAATTCTAACCTAAGCACCCTATTTATAGGAAAATGCTTAGAACACCAAAGCAGAAAATTGAATATAATAATAATATATTTAACAAATTTTCCTTAGCCCACCTTGACCATCTTAATTCAGTCATAACACATGTTAATGATGTCCACAAAATACAAAAAAAACGTTTTTCTAAATAAAAATAATTAAAACTTCCAAAAATCAATTATTTCGGAATTTCGGAACTTCAATAATTCATAATAAATAGCCCTTTCATCAGAAAATTCGAATCTTGCGAGTTTTTATAGGAAATTCAATTCTCTACAACTTTGCAGAAGAAAGTTTTTCCAAATTCCAAATAAAAATTGACCGAAATTCATAAACGGGCGATTTTACAGTCAATAATAAATTTTCGTTCAAGAATTGTGTCCACCAACACACAAAACATGTGTTAATCATTTAATGCCACAAAAATACTCTTCCTCCTCATATACTCATACATCCCACATTCATTGTAAAAATATCACTGTTAATATATTATTAAAATAATATATTTAAATGAATTATTTTATCAGAAAAAGATAAAATATTAAATTTCAACAATTGTCACATTAAAAATTTTCTTCATCTATATCCACATAAAATCAATATTTTCCTCATCATATAAATCAATAATTAATTATACACAAATAATATTACAGAATCACAGTACCGGCAACCAGGCAATTCCTAGGAAAGAGGAGGCTTTCCAATAAGGATTTCTCCTTACTGGCGCGCAATTAGGTGACCAAACCTCTTCTTAGACAGAACTTTCTAGACATTGCCAATAATGTTATCTAATAATATGATTCAGATAATATAAATTATTGCTCCGATAATGGAAAATACTGTGTAGTGACAATTATTGAAACAACAGTAATATAAAATATCCACGTAGCAATTATGGAATCAATAAAATACTGAACAGTAATTACTGTAACCATTATTGAATAGTGTCTTCTTATGTAAGAGTCAATAATTGGTGCAATACCGTGTGCTACTGTGTAACAACGCGTATTACTGTGTTTTAACCACCGGGTATTCCAACAGTATTAACGGTAACAACTACGCCGTTATTTGAAAAAAACTCAATTTTTTGTCGTTATCTTAATCCGACTGTTTTCAGTAATAGGGCCCACAAATAGCTGCGCCGTCGTACGCATATTCCCCGACAGAAAGAATATTCCACGACCAAACGAATATTCCCCGACATCAATAATTATTTTATAACCACTTGCTTATTTTTGAAAAAATTTCATATTTCACCCTTAACTTTAACTTTTTATCAATTTAACCATTTACTAAATAGAAAAATTGAATACTTTTATTTCATAAAATTCGGGGTCTTACATTATGAATTCTTAATCATGTCTTTTGGATTGACTAATGCTCCTGCTGCTTTTATGGATATGATGAACCGTGTATTCAAAGAATATTTAGATCAGTTCGTTGTTGTCTTTATTGATGACATCCTCATCTATTCCAAAAGCCGTAAAGATCATGAGCGCCATTTGAAGCTGGTACTGCAAAGGCTTCGTGAAAATAAGCTATATGCCAAATTAAAAAAATGCGAGTTCTGGCTTGAGGAAGTAGCATTCCTTGGGCACGTGGTGTCAAAACATGGAGTATCTGTCGACTCGGCGAAGATTGAAGCCATACAAAGTTGGGAGCAACCGAAGTCGGTGACCGAAGTACGTAGCTTTCTGGGCTTAGCTGGGTATTATCGGAGATTCGTGGAAGGATTTTTAGATTCGCTACTCCGTTAACTCAGCTGACTCGGAAGGATACAAAATTCGGTTGGAGCGAGGATTGTGAGAAGAGTTTTCAAGAACTCAAGAGGAGACTTATTTCGGCACCTGTTCTGACAATACCATCTGGTTCGGATGGATTTGTTATCTACAACGATGCTTCAGGCAAAGGGTTAGGATGTGTTCTCATGCAACATGGGAAAGTCATAGCCTATGCCTCGCGACAACTCAAAGAATATGAGAGGAATTATCCTACTCATGATTTAAAGTTGGCAGCAGTCGTTTTCGCGTTGAAGATTTGGAGACACTACCTGTATGGGGAGAAAGTGGAGATATATAAAGATCATAAAAGTCTCAAATATTTCTTCACCCAAAAGGAACTCAACATGCGGCAACGACGTTGGCTTGAGCTGTTGAAAAATTACGATCATACCATCCAATATCATCCTGGAAAAGCGAACGTAGTAGCTGACACATTGAGTAGAAGATCATACGCGGGTACGAGTGCAATGGTGTTAACACAAAGGCCCATTTTGTATAATTTACAGAGGATGGAGATAGAGATGAAGGCTCCAAGTACCCACATGATGATATCAAATATACGAGTAGAACCGATTTTAATTGATAAAGTTAAAGCCGCTCAAGCTACGGACATAGAGCTGATGCGTATGAAGAAGAAAGTGCAAGAAGGTGCTATTCCAGAAGCAAGAATCGATGAAGAAGGAATACTTCGAGTCAACTCCAGACTTTGTGTTCCTAACGATTTTGACTTGAAGCATAGAATAATGATGGAGGCACACAACACACCGTTTGCAATCCATCCTGGGAGTACCAAAATGTATCACGATCTTCGACATACATTTTGGTGGAGCAATATGAAAAGAGAGATCGCAGAGTTTATCTCGAGGTGTTTAACTTGTCAACGTGTAAAGGCGGAGCATCAAGTGCCAAAGGGTCCATTGTAACCACTTGAGATCCCGAAATGGAAGTGGGAACACATTACCATGGATTTCGTTACAGGTCTTCCCAAGATTTCTCAAGGCATAGATGCGATTTGGGTCATTGTTGATAGATTAACCAAGTCTGCCCATTTCTTGCCTATACGTGAGACTTATTCCCTTGAACATCTTGCTAGTATGTACGTGAATGAGATTGTGAGATTGCATGGCATGCCAGTATCCATAGTTTCGGATCATGACCCAAGATTCACTTCACGATTTTGGGTTAGCTTGCAGAAAGCTATGGACACGGATTTACGATTTAGTTCAGCATACCATCCTCAAATGGACGGGCAATCAGAGAGGACTATTCAAACCCTTGAAGATCTATTAAGACTTTGTGTTCTAGATTTCAAAGGAAGTTGGGATAAGTACTTGCCACCGGTGGAATTCTCCTACAATAACATTTATCAGGCAAGTATAGGTATGGCTCCATTTGAAGCCTTGTATGGACGAAAGTGTAGTTCTACAGTATGTTGGGACGAGGTGGGTGAAGTAACATTGTTGGGACCAGAATTGGTACGCATAACTACAGAGAAGATCCAAACAATTCGACAACGTATACAAACGGCACAGGATCGACAAAAGAGTTATGCGGATCTTCATCGAAAGGATGTAGAATTCAATATTGGGGATCATGCATTGTTACGTTTTGCACCATGGAAGGGAGTTACAAGATTTGGGAAGAGAGGAAAGCTTAATCCACGATTTGTTGGTCCATTTGAGATTCTTGACCGAATAAGAAATGTGGCCTATAGACTCGCATTACCTCCAAGCATGTCTCGTGTTCATAATGTTTTTCACATATCTGTGCTTCGTAAATATGTGAAAGACCCGAACCACATAATTGAGTTAGAACCAGACGAGATAGCCGAAGATTTAACATACGAGGATGTACCTGTTAAGATCGTGGATAGGAAAGAGCATGTTCTACGCACGAAGGTTATACCACAAGTTAAGGTTTTATGGAGAAACCATGCTATTGAAGAAATGACTTGGGAGTTGGAATCAGAAATGAAAGTGAGGTATCCTCACCTTTTCGAAACACCAGGTACATACGTCAATTTCGAGGACAAAATTTCATAAGGAGGGGAGGTTGTAAGACCCCAACTTATTAATAAATGAAATTAAATTTCCTCTATTTATTATTTTGGAATAGAAATGGTTGATTTGATTAATGTGGTTAGTTATGGGTAAAATGTGCAAATATTTTAAATAAGCAAGTGGTTATAAAATATTTATTTTTGGTCGGTGAATATACGTTTGGTCGTGGAATATTCGTACGACGGCGCAGCCTTGTGTGGGCCCCATAACAGAAAGCGATTGGATGAAGAAAACGACAAGTATAAGTTGTTTATAATTAACGGCGTAGTTGTTACCGTTAATACTGTTGGAATATCTGGTGGTTAAAATACAGTAGCACACGGTATTGCACCAATTATTGATTCTTACGAAGGAAGGCACTACTCAATAATTGTTACAGTAGTTACTGTTCAATATTTTATTTTATTGATTCAATAATTGCTGCATTGATATTTTATATTATTGTTGTTTCAATAATTGTTACTGCACAGTATTTTTCATTATTAGATTAATAATTCATATTATTTGAATAATATTATTAGATAACATTATTGACAATGTCTAGAAAGTTCTGTCTAAGGAGAGGTTTGGTCGTCTAATTACGCGCCAGTAAGGAGAAATTCTTATTGGAAAGCCCCCTCTTTCCTGGAACGGCCTGGTTGTCATAAATGTGATTCTGTAATATTATTTGTGAATAATTAATTATTGATTCATATGATAAAGAAATATTTATTTTATGTGGATATAAATGAGTGATATATTTTTGTGGTTAAAAATGAAGGAGTTAATATTGAGGTTTTTATCAGTATTTTTGTCGGAATGGAGATATTAAAAATTAGGATTTTTGAGATATTTTGCGGGGGTTATAATTTTTAATCCGACCGTTGGATCGTGGTACTTTTTGGATATGTTATACATATATAAGTTGAGTATATGTCCATAAATTTTGAACAGTTAAAAATGAACGTATGATTTATTATGAATTTTACGAGATGACTGGTTCATAAATTGTTGAATTTTCGGAGTTTATCATTTTGGTAGAAAATTCTAGAATTGGTGGACCCCACTCTTGGTTGGTGAAGAAATATGCTGAAATTTTTATTCAAATGTGGTAGGCTTGAATAGTAGCAGGTAAAGCCATCAGGTTGCAGGTTAAGTGTGCTTCGGCGTGCTAACATTTTTCTATAAATAGAGGGCTAAGTTAGAATTGAAAATCACACCAGAAATAAGGTTTCTCTCTTTCTCTCTCTAGATTATTGAGTGTATTTTGTGAGTATTTAGATACTTTGAGAGGTTCTATTCATCAGAGCAAGTTTCTTTCAGCCTTATACCGGTATTCCGACCAAAAGTACTGATATTTTGAGGTAAGGGATATTATCTTCTTCTTAGATGATATTTTTTTCAATATCATTATGCCGAAATATTGATATGAACTTTTTATCAAATTTGAAACTTTTTGTGTTGGGGTTACAATTTACGTATACGTTACTATTCACGTATATGACACTATTCACGAATACGACACTATTCACCGAAAAATAAAATTTTCCCTTTTTGTCCAAGATATCTATTATGTTTACTATCATTGATTGTATCCATATTTTTATCTTTATTTTTGAATTCTGCTTCACAATTGATTATTATAAAGTATTATTGATCTTGGATAAACTGTTATACGAATCCCTACTATTTGTCCTTCTGTCTCACTGGATTCATTTTCTTTAAGATATTTTTCATCATCCTCAGTCCTAAATGATGATATTACTGAATATCTTTGGCCTGTAGTGCAAAGATGAATGATTAACTGATGAATATCTTTGGCCCGTCGTGCAAAGATGAACAGGTGTTGAGATGAACATGACCGACTGGTGATACAAATGAATATCTTTGGCCTGTAGTGCAAAGATGAATATTTGGTTAAAGGTGATTATTAATTGATGTTACAGGGATAAAATATTGATGATTGACTTTTAAATCTTAGAAGATAGTAAAATTCATTCTCTACTTGACTCTTCTAATGGTTTGCTGTTTCCGCTGCATTTGTTGATCTAAAACTTGTTGTCGATTATATTCTATTAGATTTTTCCCTGTTGAATACTAATGATAATTTGTTGTATATTATCTTAGTCATAATATTTTTTACTAGGCTAGTTGAGCTCACCCTTTTTCTTTTTGTTTCATTTTTCTTCTCAGGAAGTGAGAACATAGCAGGATCTAGTCGGGGTATAGAGTGATAGTTCTAGAAAGATGTTTTAGCAGTCCTCACTATTTCTGTAAAATAGTGTTTGAATAATTGGAATGAGGACTTATTTGAGTGTGGATATTGTCTAGAAGACAATATTTGTATTTAAACTCACAATAATTGTGTTGTCGTATTTTGCACGACAATTATTATAATGAAGTTGTATTTGTTTCTGTACCATGTATTCGGCGACTCAGAATGGGTGATGTATACCTATTTTGGGGGCGTCACATCTCCCTTCCTAGTTCTATTCCCCGATCTCCGCCAGAGACTATATTCCTAAGCTCTGATATCAACTGCGACGCCCCCAAAATAAGTATACACCACCCATTCTGAGTCGTCAAATACATGGTACATAAACAAATACAACTTCATTAATACAATTGTCGTGCAAAATACGACAACACAAAAACTGTGAGTTTAAATACAAATATTGTCTTCTAGACAGTATTCAAACTCAAAAGGAGTCCTCATTATAATTATTTAAACACTATTTTACAAAATAGTGAGGACTGCTAACACAACTGACTAGAAACATCACTCCACACCCCGACTAGTTTTCGCTATATTCTCGCCTCCTGAGAAAAATGGAACAAAAAGGAAAAGGGTGAGCTCAACTAGCCCAGTAAAAAATATTATAACTAAGATAATATAAAAAAAATTATCATTAGTCTTCAACAGGGAAAAATCTGATAGAATATAATAGACAACAAGTTTTAGATTAACAACTGCAGCGAAAACAATAATTCATTAGTAGAGTTAAGTAGAGAATGAAATCTATTATCATCTATGAATTTAAAAGTTCATCATCAATATTTTATCCCTGTAACATCAATCAATATACATCTTGAATCAAATATTTATCTTTGCACTACGGGTCAAAGATATTCATTTGTATCACCAGTTGGTAATGTTCATCTCAACACCTGTTCATCTTTACACTACGGGCCTAAGATATTCATCAGGTAATCATTCATCTTTGCACTACAGGCCAAAGATATTCATCAAGTATCACCATTAAGTACTGAGGATGATAAAAAATATTTTAGAGAACGAATCCCGTACGATAAAAGGACAAAGTTTAGAGATTCGTACTTTAGATAATTCAAGTTTAAAAATACTCCATAATAAACATAATGGAGAAAAATTTAAGAATGACGATCAAAACATGAATACAATCAAAGATAGTAACCATAATAGACAGTTGGGGCAAAGAAGAGAAAATTTTATTTTTCGATGAATAGTGTCGTATTCGTGAATAATGCCATATACGTGAATAGTAACCCCGACACAAAAAGTTCCAAATTTGATAAAAAGTTTAGACCAATATTTCGGCATAATGATATTGAAAGAAATAATATCATTTATAAAAAAATAACATCCCTTACCTCAAAGAAACAGTACTTCGGATATGATGCTGAATGAAACTTGTACTGAATAACAACTCTCAAAATATCTAAATACTCACAAAATACGCTCGATAATATAGAGAGAGAAATAGAGAAAGCTTATGTTTCTGGTGTGATATTTAATTCTAACTCAGCACCCTATTTATAGAAAAATGCTAGCACGTCGAAGTAGACCTAACCTGTAACCTGATGGCTTTACCTGCTACTATTGCCACCCACCACATTTGAAATAAAATTTGAGCACATTTCTTATCCACCAAAAGTGGGGCCCACCAATTCTAAAATTTTCACCAAAATGATAAATTTAAAAACTTCAACAATTTCTGAATCAGTCACCTCTTAAAATTCATAACAAATCATGCGTTAATTTTTAATGGTTCAAAATTTATGGACATATACTCAACTTATATATGTATAATATATCCAAAAATCACAACGATCCAACGGTCGGATTAAAATTATAACTCACGCAATAGAGCTTTAAGAACACTGTTTTAATTTTTAAAACCTCCATTCCGACAAAATAGTGATAAAACCCCTCAACACTAATTCTTTCATTTATAACCACATAAATAAATCCATCATTTATATTCACATCAAATAAATATTTTTCTTATCATATAAATTAATAATTAATTATTTATAAATAATATTACAGAATCACAATTGTGACAACCAGGTCGTTCCCAGGAAAGAGAGGGCTTTCCGATAAGAATTTCTCCTTACTGGCGCGCAATTAGGTGACCAAACCTCTCCTTAGACAGAACTTCCTTAGACATTGTCAATAATGCTATCTAATAATATTATTCAAATAATATGAATTATTGATCTGATAATGGAGATACTGTGCAGTGACAATTATTAAAACAACAATAATATAAAATATCAACGCAGCAATTATTGAACCAATAAAATAAAATATTGAACAGTAATTACTGTAACAATTATTGAGCTTCTTACGTAAGGATCAATAATTCAACAATACTTATGCAATACCATGTGCTACTGTGCACCCACGCGTATTACTGTATTTTAACTACCGGGTATTCCAATAGTGTTAACGGTAACTACTACACCGTTATTTATAAAAACTCAAACTTGTCAGTTTCTTTATACGATCATTTTCCATTATGGGACCCACAAATAACTGTGCCGTCGTACGAATATTCTCCGACAGCAAGAATATTCCACGACCAAATGAATATTCCCCGATAAAATGAATATTTTATAACCACTTACTTATTTTGTAAAATTTACACATTTCACCCATAACCAAAGCATTATATCAAATTAACACCCTATTATTCAAAATAATAGTTAGAGGAAATTTGATTTTATTTATAATAAGTTAGGGTCTTACAGCCGGGTTGTCTCTTGCTTAATCAGTAGAATCATCCTTGTCCTGGGCTAATTCCCTGGCTTTGATACCAACTGACACAACGGAAGACGGTAGAGAGAATAGAAACAATCACAGGAATTTAATCTATGAACTCTACAATCACAGGAATTCACAAAATGTGGGATAAATTGACTAAATAGCCAAGTATTTCATAAATCAGAATAATAATAATGAAAGTTGTCCCTAATTACATGGACAATTTAAATATTTGATGTATTTTTACTTATTAATTAGTAGTGAGGTAGTTTTAATTATTATTTAGTAATTTTAGGAAGTTTTTTTAATTCTATTGTAATTAGGAATCTTTTTAGTTAGATTTGGATTCCAAATCAATTTGTTATTTCCTTTTAGGATTAGGATTCCTTTTAGTAGTATAAATATGGTGTAAGGCTGAAGTAATTAGGGACAACTCTCATTATTATTATTGTGGTTTATGAAATACTTGGCTATTTAATCAATTTATCCCACACTTTGTGAATTCCTGTGATTGCAAAGTTCATAGATTCAATTTCTGTTATTTCTATTCTCTCTATCGTCTTTCGCTGTGTCAATGTGTTACTTATATCCAATATTTGTTCTATATGAGAATAAATTATATAAGTATGATCGATAAAATTAGTGTTTTATACTATCTAATAATAATATGTTATGTATGAAATTTAGGAGAAGATTAAGAGATTTAAAATAAAATATAATTGACTAAACAGTTTTACCATGATAAATAGTAATTAAATAATATAGTATAATTCATTTCAAATTCTTTAATCTTTTCCTAAATTTCTTCTTATATGACATGTTATTATGAAATAATATAAAACATTAATTTTACAGGTCATCTTTAAATAATTATTCTCTTGTTATATACATTAACACTTTTGTACTATATGGTAATTGGTAGGAGAACTTGTTGAACCGTACAATAGAGTAAGGTGGATATTCTCTTAATATATTAGAAACTAATTCTGTTCATATCATTTTCAATATAACGACAATTTAAGTCTCAGTTGATCAACAAAATTAAAATTTCTTAATTAGATTCGTTAATATTTAATAATTCGCCTTCTGCCGGTTTCGATTATAGCCGTTTAGTTTCTGTTTATGGCAACATTTCGTGTCTCATTAGTTTATAAAAAATAAAATACATGTCGACAAATATATGACGAAGTTGGATTACGATCAACATGTAAGTCTATGCAATAAGATAAAATAAAATATATTAGATTAAGATTGGATCATTCTTAATTCCCATGTATGCACTTACGTCACAATTATAATTCGGCTGAAAACTATTAACTACAAGAAAGCCGGCTAAATCCGACGGATATATGTTCGACGGACACAGTCCCTCGAAGATAACATTTATTCCGACGGAGTATTCAGTCAAAGATACTTCAGTCGAAAATACTTTAATTTCGACTGATGTTCGTTGAACATTTATGTATCCTATTGGCGCCAATGTTCCCGCCAGCGCGAATATTATTTTCGACTGATTAGGATGTATTCCGATGGAATATTCAGTCGAAGATACCTTACGTACGACGAAAGTATGTACGACGGACATTCTGTCGAAGATAATCCTAAAATCTAATTAATCGGTACTTCTTCCCGGCCCCCTCGTTTCTCTAGACCTTAATTATAATCTCATTTCTCTCTTTCTCTCTCTCTCTCTCATTTCTCTAGATCTAGCTCTCAACCACCACTTCGATCTCTCTCACTTCTCTCACTTCACCAGTTCCACCACGTACTGCCACCACCACCACCACCACCAGTTCCACCACGTACACCACCGGTTCCACCACGTACTGCCGCCACCACCACCACCATCACTGTCGATCGGTTCCACCACCACATACTACCACCATCACTGTCGATCGGTTTCACCACCAGTAAACGCCACCAACACCGTTGGTTGAACCACCATCACTGACACCACCAGCAGCCACCACCAGGCACCACCGTCGGTTAGTTGCACATTAATTCAATTTCAATGTTAGTTTTCTGCCAAGTATTAGATTTTTAGGGTTAAGTTGTTGTAAATTGTGAAATTTGTGGCTTAATTTATTTTAGGTTTAGTTTAATTTGAGTTTGAATATGAGATTAACCCAATTTGGATAATATGTTGTTGCTGTGAATTTGTTGCTGTGAATTTGTGGACTGTATATTGTTGAAATTGGAATTTTGATTTTGGGTTTGTGGACTGCATATTATTTAAGTGCATATTATTTGGAATTTGGAATTTGCAGAATATTGATATCAAATTTGGGTTCTTTATCATAATGTAACTGATTTTAGGACTATTTTTAATCTTGATATATTTGTTATTTACGGCTGAATTTATGACAGAAATTCTGTCAGAATTGTGAAATTGCAGACTTGCATGTATTGTATTAGTAATTAGTTTTCCAATATTAATAAATCATAAACTAAGTACCATTTACTTAGTTTCTTACTACTAAAATAAAATAAAGTAAATATAATTTAATTTAGTTTATTAAATAAAATAAATTTTAAAAATAAAATAATATAATACAAAATAAAGTAAAATAAAATAAAAAATAAATTAAATTAATTTGAATAAAATAAAAAAACTTTGATTTAATCTAATAAATAAAATATAATTCAATAAAAAATAAAATTAAATAAAAATAATAAAATAAAATAAATTTAATTTAATTTAAATAATCTAAATTAAATTTAATTAAATTTAATTAATTTAATTTAATAAAAACATTAAAAATTATATAATATATATATATATATATATATACAAGATTCCATAAAATAAAATAAGATATTATTAATTACGAAATTAAATTAAATTAAATTAAACTAGAACTTTTATAATATAATACAAAATAAAATATAAAGTAATAAAAAATTTAATTTAATTTAGTTTAATAAATAAAATAAAATAAAATGATTTAATTTAATTTAATTTAATAAAGTAAATTTAATAAATATATAAGCCAATTATATAATATACTACAAATTAAAATAATAAAAAATATATAAGTAGTCTCTATAGATTCTAAATAACAATTTTCATAAACTAAGTACCACTTACTTAGTTTATCATCATTGGCAAAATAGAAGTTTATAGCTAGAAGTGAATGTCGAATAGTAGTCTCTATAGATTCCAAATAACAATTCTCATAAACTAAGTACCACTTACTTAGTTTATCATCATTGGCAAAATAAACTAAGTATAGCTAGAAGTGAATGTCGAACAGTAGTCTCTATAGATTACAAATAATTAACAATTCTCATAAACTAAGTACCACTTACTTAGTTTATTATTATTGGCAAAATAAACTAAGTAGCATTTGCTTAGTTTGTCATAATTTTCAATATATAAATGCAATAATACTCTCCCTACATATATGTACTCTTTCTTGTATGCAGGTTTCGACATAGCAGTTGCAGCTAAATAGTACTCCAACCGGTTCCTCGGCAACAATTAAAAAAAAAGGGGTCGTAGTTCCTATTTGTGTCCTATACTCGAATAATAAAGATAATTGAATTACTGCAGACATTCCTCACTATTCCATCATAACAGATGGCAACATCCGGAAGGAGTGCCAGTAAGTTGTTGAACAACGTTCTAGGTTAAGCAACCCTCTAAATGAGCGAACGATCACTTCTCCCATAGGAATGAATCATCTCCCCATATGGGTCCAATCCATGATATAAACAGCTTCTCACCACTCCGAATTCCTCAGATGGGTAGTTCTCTCCGAATGTCTCACCTCTTGAATGAAAACAATCCATTTGAGGAATTCGGAGTGGTGAGAAGCTGTCTATATCATGGATTAGACCTATATGAGGAGATGATTCATTCCTAGCAGAGAAGTGATCGTTCGTTCATCTAGAGGGTTGCTTAAGCTGAAACTTTGTTCAATAGCGTAATGGAACTCCTTCGGGATGTTGTCATCTGTTATGATGGAACAGTGAGGAATGTTTGCAGTAATTGAATTAACTTTATTATTCGAGTATAGGACACAACAGGAACTACGACCCTTTTTTTTTGCCCGGTTGCCGACTCAAGTAGAGATTCCACATAAATTCTCATAAACTATGTACTATACTTTGAAACTTAGAAACCCGTTTGACATACACTCAATAGGGGTGAATGTCGAACAGTCCCCAGTTTGGGACTGTTATTGGATGTTATGTCTCTCACTTAGGCCGGTGCAAATACGAAACGGTACATTTTTTGTTATTTTGAGGATTAGTCGACTGTTATCTCTATATGTTCTCTGAGTGCATACTTAGATTAAGTTATCTTAGTCTATTTCGTGTGCTTGGAGACTATGGGGAGGTGCTGCCGAAATTTTCTTGAAACTCATGAAACGTACTCAACGTGTTTGCACTGGTGATAAGACACATCCAATAACGGGATAGAAGCCTTACCCCTGTCCTGTAGAGATACTAGGTAAATCTAATTCACGTATGAATATCCAAATTAACTTAATGCGTACTTCTGTGTAGTTAAAAATGTCAGCCGACCAGAGTTGGATGTACCGTAGGATACCCATTGATGGGAGGGGATTAGTCTCAGCTTATCGTGTTGGGGTTTTAGATTTCTTGAACAAAGCACTAGAACATATGGATGATCCGCACGGGAAGTGTCAAGTGTAAAAATCTGATTAGGAAGAAAGTCGACGAGATTAAATTCGACTTATTTTCTCGTGGATTTGTAGATGGGTACTTCGTATGGACTCATCACGGGGAATCAGAAGTGATTGAAAATATTGTGGAACAACCAATTCCACGGGATTCATACGTCGAAAAATATGATCCAGTTGAGATGTTGGTTGATGCTTATGGCCCTACTACTATTGACTGGGCTGAATATGAACCTTTTTTAAGCAGTGCGAAGCAAGTGCCAAATGATACAGCTGCTGTATTTTACAAGTTGCTATCTGAATTTGGGGTCGCGTTGTATCCGGGAAATGATACGAACACCAAGCTTTCTGCAGTGACGACGCTCTTACACTTCAAGAATGAGCACGACTGTAGTGAGAGAGGTTTCAATGATTTGCTCGCTATAATTGGACAGTTCTTACCCAAAGATCATACTCTTCCTGTGAATTATTACGAAGTGAAGAGGATGGTCAAGGGGTTAAATATGGGGTATCAGAAAATCGTTGCTTGTGAGCAGGATTGCATGTTATACTATGGGGAGGACAGAGATAAGGGACAGTGTGATATATGCAGCTTATCGCGCTACAAGGTTACAAAATGTGGGGGGAAGGAGAAACATATTCCCAGGAAAATCTTACGATACTTTCTACTTGCGCCGAGACTTCAGCGGCTATTCATGTCGTCTCATACGGCTCAACATATGAGTTGGCATCGAACAAGGGATGTCGTGCCTGGTCAGCTGACTCACCCAGCGGATGGAGAAGAATGGAAGAGATTTGATGTAAATTATCCTGAGTTTGCGGAAGAAGTTAGGAATGTTAGGCTTGGCATGGCTACTGATGGCTTTTGCCCTTTTAATAATTTTAGCTAGCCGTACTCAGTTTAGCCACTCATTCCAGGGGATAAAAGTCCTACAAAAGATCTTAAAGTGTACCTTCGACAGTTAGTGGATGAACTCAAGATGTTGTAGGAGACATGGGTTTAGACGTATGATAAATCGATATGCGAGAATTTTGTGATGAAAGCAGCCCTGTTATGGACTATCACTGACTTTTCAGCTCTTGGGATGGTTAGTGGTTGGTCAACTCACGGGAAGCTATCCTGTCCAGTGTGTATGGGGGATGTGCAAGGCAACCAGTTGCAGCATGGGCGAAAATGTAGTTTCTTTGGTACTGCTCGTAGATTCTTGCCTCTTGATCACAATTACAGAAAGATGTCTATACAGTTCAACAGAAAGATAGAGAAGAAGGGGGTTATTGGTCGGCTGTCGGGCAGTGAGGTCTTGGAGTGGTTGAATCAAATTAATTTTCCTTTGCCGGGGAAGGAACATAGTAAATTGAGAGCAGCTAGGTATGTGAAGACTCATAATTGGACACATTTGCCTATATGGTTTGAGTTGCCGTATTGGGGCACACTTTCAGTTTGTCATTGTATATGATGTCATGCATACCGAAAAGAATATTTTCGAGAACTTGTTTTACACCGTGTTAGATGCGAGTGGTAAAACTAAAGACAATAATAATGCTCGAAAAGATTTGGAGTCATTGAACATTAGGCCAGAATTGTGGCTTCGTCCTAACACTAAGAAACCTAAAGCTCCATTTAGTCTTACTAAGCAACAAGTTGAAGACGTCTGTAAGTGGGTTAGTGGGTTGAAGCTCCCAGATGGATATGCGTCGAACATAACACATTGTAGTAAGGTTGAGCAATTGAAAATTTCTAGATTCAAGAGTCACGATTGTCATGTATTCATGCAGAAGTTGATTACATTTGTATTTCGTGAGATGTTACCCAGAAAAGTTATGGATGCATTGACCGAACTGTCAAATTTCTTTCGAGATATTTGCTCAACTATAATTAAGCACAGTGATGTCGAGCAGATGGAGAAGAATATTGTGCTTACCATGTGCAAGCTTGAAATGATCTTCCCTCAAAGATTTTTTGACTCGATGGAACATCTGCCTATTCATCTGCCATATGAACTCAAACTTGGAGGACCGGTGCAATATCGGTGGATGTATCCTTTTGAGAGGTAATATATAAACTGCTATAATTGCTCTATCCTGCTCATATTAATAATACTTCACTAAGTCTGCATATTATTTATCGTAGGTATATGCGCCGATTAAAACAAAAGGTCAAGAACAAAGCTCGTGTAGAGGGTTCTATTGCTGAACGATATAAAGAGGAAGAGTTTGTCAACTTCTGCTCATTGTATTTTGACGATGTTGTCTCAACGAAGCACAACCGTTTAGGAAGGAATGAGGTTGTTGGTCCAATGACTCATGCTGATGATGAGTTAGCTGTATTCACATATCCGGCTAAACCATTTGGTCTTGAGACCCTGACTTACTTAAGCGACAAAGAGTTAAAGATTGTATCTACATACATGCTTCTAAATATGCCCTAAGTATCATCATACATCACGTAAGTCTAAGCTTATTTGCTCCAGTTAGTACAATTTATAAATGTAGTCATCTCTATATATGTTAAAGACATTTTACTAATATCGCAGTTCATTCGAAGAGGAAGCGTATGCTTCTAACCCAACTTTTACTGCAGCAGACTTGGAAACATTTACTAATGCTAATTTCCAACAATGGTTTAAGAAAAGGGTTGAAGCGGAGAGTATTTCTGAGCGTTTTATAGATGTCATCCAAGGACCTTACAAAGTTGTTAGTTCTTTTCCTGGTTGCATCGTGAATGGGTATAGATTTAGAGTCGATGACTTGCATGAACTCACATAAGTTAATTCTAGGGTTGTGGTGTTGGGAAGCTGCTATCAAGATTCTGAGTCCAATTACTGTGGTCGTTTACAGGATGTAGTTATGCTCAATTATCACGGTGGCAAAAAGGTAGTTACATTTAAGTGTAGCTGGTTTGATACTGAAAAGGGGGTTAAAGTTGATCGTAATAGAATCACAGCCGTGGATATCAAGTCGGTGTTAAATTTTGATGACGTGTATGTGTTAGCAAGTCAAGTGACTCAAGTGTATTACGCTCCTAATGTCGTAAATACTCGAAGCCCCTGGTACACAGTAGTCACTACTAAAACACGCTCATTTAATGCTGATAACATGTTTGGTATGGATGAGGCGTTGCAAGAAGATGTGAGCAACCCATTGGTCGTAATGTTCCATGCTGAAGATGTGGTGAGTACTGATGTCATTGACGTACCTAACGATTAGGATGTCGAGGCCACCGTACACATGAATGATTATGTAGTCGTTGAGGATGATAACGATGACGAAACTGATCTCGAAACTGAGGATGAGGAAGATACCGAATCCAAGAATGATATATACGTTAATTCTAATGGGTTTGATGACGTGCGTAATTGAAAATGAGATTTCATATTAGTCCTAACCACATATTGTTAAACCTTATATATTCGTAATCTACCAATTTTGTTATTACAGTAGGATATTCATGGCTAGACATAGCGGTGGAGGTCGCCGAGGTGGTGGGCGATCCGGTACTGGAGACGGTAGCGAAGATGGAGGCTCTTCTTCAGGCGCGAGTAAGTTATCTTAACTAGGATTTAAATATATCTCAAGCTGCATTAATTACAATGATTATTGAAGTGCTATGTTAAATACAATTATTACAGATGCACCTCGTCGACGACACCGAGGGACGAACCTCGGTATCTTTGGTCGTCCGCCGGCAGTGCCACTTACAGTACCGGTGGATGTCATTTCCCAGCAGTAAGTGTTAATATATTCGTACTATTTCTATCAGTTTTTGCAAAACACAATTCACATAACACATATTGTTATACTTTTTCTGTAGTATACTAGACCCGGTGGCTAAGCACACCCTATATGCGATTTGTTTGATGCATCTCCCGAGAGGGTGTATACGGTTCAGTTAGTATGCGCGGTACGATGCCACTTTTATGCAAACCGTCTTGCGGGAGTTCCACGTAAGTTAAGCATATTATCACCATATAGTTGTATTGGGATGAAATCAAATGTTCTTAATTTTAAATAATCTTTTGTTATAGGTTTATTATCAATTTGACCCGAGCAACTCTCAGTCAGCTGGCGATGCTGTGATTGAACATCACGTCACTGCAAATTACTCTAGATGGCTGTATGAGATGCGATAGAAGGCAGCCCGGGCAGTTGTGGACCAGCCCGGAACCACCATCAGAGATCATCAGCCCCGCATAATCTTCGATTTAGCCTGGGAGGCTATGTGTGTGCACTTGGAGGCTGATGACTTTAAGAAAAAGTCCGAGCAGGCAAAGAAGAACCGTGGTCAGCTCCGAATAGTACACACCACTGGTTCTTAGTCGTTCGAGGAGGCGAAGACGGTAAGTGCGTTGTATTTAGTTATTTATGTGTTAAGTTCTCACACAAATACTTAAGACCTATTTTATGAATGTTTGTATTAGGCATTGGGGAGGACCTTGGGCCGAGATCCTACCATGCTAGAGTTTTGGGATCTAGCCCACACGCCTAAGGACGAGCATGCTTTGTCTCAGGCAGCTTTATCTATACGGGTAAAACGCATCTTACTATTTAGCTTTTAATAATATTCAATCGTAAATAAAATGATATAATTAGCATACGTATACGGAATACATTACAGGACCGATTTCAGAAGCTTCGGGACGAGCGTATAGCTGAGCTAGAGACTATTAGGAGGGGTTCTGAGCCGTTAGATTCTGTCACCCCTCTTTCCGATATTGTATTAGATCTGGATGAGGAGCTGAGACTATGGGTCGCGTCTCAGGATCCCTCTACTAGCAGTATCGGCAGATATCGAGTGTTAGGTCTGCCGAGGATACCCACATATACACTTCTTGGAGGTAATATTTTTTTATGTTTCACGAAATTATCCGAATTTATCACATTATATAAATTATTATTAGTAATCGAATTTGTATCTCTTTATAGGCTCCAGCCAGCGCCAGCGTCCGAGAGCACATGTCAGACCATCTCATACGGGCGCTGGCTTGGATGACGATATCTTCCAGCGGCTAATAGGGGCCATGTCGGATAGGTTACATACCGATCCGGTCTTTCGACGTCAGCAGTTGCCTTCCAGTTCTCGTCTTCACCAAATTGCTCAGGATATTATAGCAGGGGCCTCTGCAGAGAGTACGGGATTACCACGGGAGCAATTCGACGCTTAGAGCGCCGAGATGCTCCGGATGGTGTTACCCTCTTGGAGGAGGCTTTTCGTCCGCCCCCACCTACTCAAGTATTCTTATTATTTATGTTTTTCAATTAAGGCTAGCTAGTTTGTTAATTCTCCCATATATATATATATATATATATATATATATATATATATATATATATATACGGACTAATGATTTATATTTTTGATTCTATCAACAGGGTGGCGATGGCGACCAGGCTGGCGATGATGAGCAGGAGCACGAGGCTGATGATGATACTTTTACTAGTTTATAGTTCATTTGTATATATATTCATGTTATTGTAGAACTTTTGTATATATTGTATTGTCTAATTTGTTGGTTTGTGATTTTATGATGTTTTGAATGATGACTAATTTAAGTATATTAGACATGTGCATGGTTCATGGTTTGTTATAATATTATAATTAATATGCATGGGTTATGGTTATTACATGAACACTTGTTGCTGATTTTCTTCCGTTGGTAAGTTGGAATGTTTTAAAATTAAGGAAGATTTGATTTGGAGTTTATTAAGGATGATTTGAATTTGAGTTTATTAAGGAATATTGGTATTTATAATTTTTAATGCTATCAAATATTATTAGATGGGTTTATATATGTTATTCCAGCTGGCTCAAATTTCCTTCATCTATTATACAGAGTATTTCGTGGGTACTATAATTTATTTAAGGATATACTCTTGCTTAGTGGGACCCATAACTGTTAGTGGTACTTTGTATTCTAATTGAGAAAGGAGTCTTACTGAAGTTGTTTAGAGTTGGTGGGTCTCATCTTATCTTATCTCCTTATTCCTTTATTTAAGGTGTTTTGGTTTGACTTGAAAACATATCATTGATTTACCAAATTTGTTGTACTCTTTAATTGCTAATATCTTGGGGTATGCCATCTTTGATATGCGTTTCCTATTCTATCTCTTGTTCATAACCGTTGGTCAATATTGTAGCTAATATTATGGGATTGAAATCATCTGATTTCTTGCTATGGGATTTAAATCATCTGATTTATTGCTAACAATTATTTTATAGCCGTTGGGTCTCTCTTTATATATAGTCTTATTTTTCACGGCTAAGTACATGAGGATACAAGAAGCTAATTCACGTTGCTATACAGAGAAGAATCCTATTGAGAGCTTTCATTATTTTTTTCCAGCTATTCATTGTACTGTCTATAATTCTTTGTGGCTGGAAAATAAGAAGTCTATTGTAATTTCTTATATCATATTCAAAGTTCAAAGCTTGTTTGGCTTGATCGATCTAGTAGTGGATAGGGTATGTTCAAAGAGAGGTTTCAAGGTTGCAGAGGTGCAAAGGTCTCAGTGGTGAGAAAGGTTGCAGAGGTGTAAAGAGGGCAGAGGTGTCCATCAGTGGAAAACTTCTTTGTAACAGGGAGTTCTTTTTATTGTATTTAATTGAATATTAAGTTTAATAAAAAGAGTCTCCAATCCTAGTTAGAATTGGACGTGGATTAGGCCACTAGATTAGAGGATAGGGGCTGAACCACGCAAAAATCTTGGTGTGATTTTTACTTTTGTTTATCTCTTTAATTGTCATTCACGTTCTGCACTTTTTGTTATTCACGCCACTAATCTAGACACTAAAGCAGACAGGTCTAGCTGTCTGATAATAAGAAACGAAGAACATAAGCTAAAGCAGACAAGGGTTGTGACGCCCCCAAAATAGGTATACAACACCCATTCTGAGTCGCCAAAATATATGGTACAGAAAAAACTACATCTTTACTGTTACAACATAAGAACTGTGAGTTTAAATACAAATATTGTCATCTAGACAATATCCACACTCAAATAAGTCATCATCACAATTATTGATACATTATTTCACAAAAATGGTGAGGACTACTAAAATAACTTCTAGAACCATCATTCCATACCCCGACTAGTACTCGCTACATTCTCGCCTCCTGAGAAAAATGGAACAAAAGGAAAAGGGTGAGCTCAACTAGCCCAGTAAAGAACATTATGACTAAGATAATACAGAACAAATTATCGTTAGTCTTCAACAGGGAAAACTCTAATAGAATACAATAGACAACAAGTTTTAAATCAATAACTGCAGCGAAAACAGCAAATCATTAGAAGAGTCAAGTAGAGAATGAGTTCTACTATCTTCTAAGATTTAAAAGTCCATCATCAATATTTTATCCCTGTAACAACAATCAATAACCATCTTTAATCAAATATTCATCTTTGCATTACAGGCCAAAAAAATTTATTTGTATCACCAGTTGGTCGTGTTCATCTCAACACATGTTCATCTTTGTACTACGGGCCAAAGATATTAATCAGTTAATCATTCATCTTTGCACTACAGGCCAAAGATATTCAGTAATATCATTATTTAGGATTCGTATTTCGATTTATCCATGTCCAAATATACCTTATAATTATTCATAGTGAAGTAAAATTTAAGAATGATCAAAACATGGATACAATCAAAGCTAGTACCCAGAATAGATATTTTGGACGAAAAGAAGAAAATTTCATTTTTCGGTGAATAGTAACTCGTGAATAGTAACCCCGACGTGAAAAGTTCTAAATTTGATAAAAATTTTCATCCAATATTTTGGCATAATGATATTGAAGAAATAATATCATTTTCGAATAAAATAACGTCCCTTACCTCGTAAAGACAGTACTTCTAGTCGGAATACCGGTATAAGGCTGAAAGAAACTTGCTCTGATGAATAGAAACTCTCAAAGTATCTAAATACTCACAAAATACACTCAATAATCTAGAGAGAGAAAGAGAGAAAACTTGTTTCTGGTGTGATTTTCAATTCTAACTTAAGCGCCCATTTATAGGAAAATGCTAGAACGCCAAAGGAGACTAAATAATAAAATATTATTATTACAAAACTCATTTCTACGCATGCCTAAAGACCAATTCAGCCACCAGCCATCCTTGACCCAAATTAGCAGCCCACATGCGTTAGAATAAAAGTGGGTCCCACCCATAATTAATAAAAATTATTTTATTTTCTAAAACTTCAATAATTCATAGAAAATAACCCTTTTATCAGAAAATTCGAATGTCACGACTTTTTATAGGAAATTCAATTCTCTACAACTTTGCAGAAGAAAATTTTTCTAAATTTCAAACAGAAATTGACCGAAATTCACAAACGGGCGATTTTACAGGCTATAATCAAATTTCAGTCAAGAAATGGGGTCCACCGACACACAAAACTTATGTTAATCATTTAATACAATAAAAAATTCTCTTCCTCCTCATATACTCATATATCACACATTCATTGTAAAACTATCACCATTATTATATTATTAAATATAATAATAAATTATTTTATCAGAAAAGATAAAATATCATTTTTTAATAATTGTCACTTAAAAAATTTTCTCCATCTATATCCACATAAAATTAATATTTTCCTCATCATATAAATCAATAATTAATTATTCACAAATAATATTACAGAATCACAGTACTGGCAACCAGGCCGTTCCCAAGAAAGAGGGGGCATTCCAATAAGGATTTCTCCTTACTGGCGCGCAATTAGATGACCAAACCTCTCATTAGACAGAACTTTCTAGACATTACCAATAATGTTATCTAATAATATTATTCAAATAATATGAATTATTTATCTAATAATGGGAAATACTATATAGTGACAATTATTGAAACAACAGTAATACAAAATATCAACGCAGCAATTATTGAATCAATAAAATAAAATACTGAACAGTAATTACTGTAACCATTATTGAGTAGTGCCTTCTTACGTAAGAATCAATAATTGGTGCAATACAGTGTGCTACTGTGCAACAACGCGTATTACTGTGTTTTAACCACCGGGTATTCCAACAGTATTAACAGTAACAACTACGCCGTTATTTATAAACAACTTATACTTGTCGTTTTCTTCATACAATCACTTTTCGTTATGGGGCCCACAAAAGACTGCGCCGTCGTACGAATATTCCCCGACAGAAAGAATATTCCACGACCAAACGAATATTCCCCGAAAACAATGAATATTTTATAACCACCTGCTTATTTGAAATATTTGCGCATTTTACCCATAACTAACCTCGTTAATCAATTTAACCCTTACTATTTCAAAATAATAAATAGAGGAAATTTAAATTTCATTTATTAATAATTTGGGGTCTTACAACCTCCCCTCCTTATGAAATTTCGTCCTCGAAATTGACGTATGTACCTGGTGTTTCAAAAAGATGAGGATACCTCGCTTTCATTTCTGTTTCCAACTCCCAGGTCATTTCCTCAATAGCATGGTTTCTCTACAAAACTTTAACTTGTGGTATGACCTTCGTGCGTTGGACATGCTCCTTTCTATCCAAGATCTTGATAGGTACCTCCTCGTACGTTAAGTCTTCAGCTATCTCGTCTAGTTCTAACTCAATAACATGGTCTGGGTCTTTCATATATTTACGTAACACAGATATATGAAAAACATTATGAACACGAGACATACTTGGAGGTAACACGAGTCTATAGGCCACATTTCCTACTCGGTCAAGAATCTGAAATGGACCAATAAATCGTGGATTGAGCTTTCCTCTCTTCCCAAATCTTGTAACTCCTTTCCATGGAGCCACACGCAACAATACATGATCCCCAATGTCAAATTCCACGTCCTTTCGATGAAGATCCGCATAACTCTTTTGTCGATCCTGTGCCGTTTGTATACGTTGTCGAGTCGTTTGGATCTTCTCTGTAGTCATTCATACCAACTCTGGTTCTAGCAACGTTGCTTCTCCCACCTCATCCCAACATACTGGAGAGCGACACTTTCGTCCATATAATACTTTAAATGGGGCCACACCTATACTTGCCTGATAACTGTTATTGTAGGAGAATTCCACCAATGGTAGGTACTTATCCCAACTCCCTTTGAAATCTAGGACACAAAGTCTTAATAGATCTTCAAGGGTTTGAATAGTCCTCTCTGATTGTCCGTCCGTTTGAGGATGGTATGCCGAACTAAATCGTAAATCTGTGCCCATAGCTTTTTGCAAGCTAACCCAAAATCTTGAAGTAAATCTTGGGTCACGATCCGAAACTATGGATACTGGCATGCCATGCAGTCTCACAATCTCATCTACATATATACGAGCAAGACGTTCAAGGGAATAAGTCTCCCATATCGGCAAGAAATGAGCAGACTTAGTTAATCTATCAACAATAACCCAAATAGCATTTATGCCTTGAGAAACCGTGGGAAGACCCGTAACGAAATCCATGGTAATGTATTCCCACTTCCATTTCGGAATCTCAAGTGGTTGCAGTGGACCCTTTGACACTTGATGTTCCGCCTTTACACGTTGACAAGTTAAACACCTCGAGATAAACTTTGCAATCTCTCTCTTCATATTATTCCACCAAAATGTATGTCGAAGATCACGATACATTTTGGTAGTTCCAGGATGGATTGCAAATGGTGTATTGTGTGCTTCCATCATGATCTTGTACTTTAAATCAGAATTGTTAGGAACACAAAGTCTGGAGTGGACTCGAAGTATTCCTTCTTCATCGATTCTTGCTTCTAGAATAGCACCTTCTTGCACTTTCTTCTTCATACGCATCAGCTCCGGGTCTGTGGTTTGAGCAACTTTAACTTTATCAATTAAAGTTAGTTCTATGCGTATACTTGACATCATCGCACTCGTTCCTGCATATGATCTTCTGCTCAACGCGTCAGCTACCACGTTTGCTTTTCCAGGATGGTATTGAATAGTGTGGTCGTAATCTTTCAACAGCTCGAGCCAATGTCGTTGCCGCATGTTGAGTTCTTTTTAAGTGAAGAAATATTTGAGGCTTTTATGGTCTGAATAAATCTCCACTTTCTCCCCATATAGATAGTGCCTCCAGATCTTTAGCGCGAAAACGACTGCTGCCAACTCTAGATCATGAGTAGGATAATTTCTCTCATATTCTTTAAATTGTCACGAGGCATAGGCTATAACTTTCCCACGTTGCATGAGAACACATCCTAGCCCTTTGCCTGAAGCATCGCTGTAGATAACAAATCCATCCGAACCAGATGGTATGGTCAAAACAGGTGCCGAAATGAGTCTCCTCTTAAGCTCTTGAAAACTCTTCTCGCATTCCTCGCTCCATACGAATTTGATATCTTTCTGAGTTAGCTGAGTTAACGGGGTAGCGATTCGAGAAAACCCTTCCACAAATCTCCGATAATAACCAGCTAAGCCCAGAAAGCTACGTACTTCGGTCACCGTCTTTGGTTATTGCTTCAATCTTTTCCAGGTTAACAGATACTCCATGTTTTGACACCACGTGCCCTAGGAATGCCACTTCCTCAAGCCAGAACTCGCATTTCTTCAACTTAGCATATAACTTGTTTTCACGCAGCCTTTGGAGTACCAGCTTCAAATGATGTTCATGATCTTCACGGCTTTTGGAATATATGAGGATGTCATCAATAAAGACAACAACGAACTGATCCAAATAATCCTTGAATACTCGGTTCATCATATCTATGAAAGCTGCAGGAGCATTAGTCAATCCAAAAGACATGACTAGGAATTCATAATGCCCGTACAGAGTTCTGAAGGCAGTCTTTGGAATATCCTCAGTTTTAACCTTCAGCTGATGATATCCAGAACGAAGATCGATCTTTGAAAAGAATTGTGCTCCTTGTAACTGGTCAAACAGGTCATCAATACGAGGTAGCGGATACCTATTCTTAATAGTGACATGGTTTAATTTCCGGTAATCAATACAAAGTCGCATACTCCCATCTTTCTTCTTTGCAAATAAAACAGGAGCACCCCAAGGAGATGTACTAGGACGAATGAAACCGATGTCCAACAACTCTAAACCTTTAACTCCTGAAGTTCAATAGGAGCCATTCGATATGGAGTTTTAGAAA
Source organism: Panax notoginseng (assembly GCA_016801055.1). Classification (NCBI taxonomy): domain Eukaryota; kingdom Viridiplantae; phylum Streptophyta; class Magnoliopsida; order Apiales; family Araliaceae; genus Panax; species Panax notoginseng. The sequence continues at coordinate 13,956,821 of CM029023.1, read as the reverse complement.
TGGGCTTTGTACCAGGTTCAAGATCAATAAAGAATTCAATTTCACGTTCCAGAGGTAGACCGGGAAGTTCTTCAGGAAATACGTCAGGAAAGTCAATAACAACATGAATATTATTCAAATTTGACGTGTCTTTATTCAAATCCATAACATGGGCTAAGAAAGCTTGACATCCATTTTTTAATAAACGAATGGCTTTATGGCTTGATATAACAGTGATTGATTTTAATGGCTTAGTTGCTTGAATTCGTACAACAGGTTGGTTAGGAATATGAAAACTAACAACCTTACGAAAACAATCAATTTTGGCATGATGAGTAGTTAACATATCAATCCCTAAAATCACATCAAAAGCAAGTATCTTTAAAGAGATAAGATCAACAGGTAATGTGATGGTGCCAACTTGGATCAAACAAGATTTATAAACAGTGGATGTGATGAAAGTTTCTCCTAACGGAGTCTCCACAGATAAATCAAAGTCTAACTTCTCCGGAGTCAAGTTTAAACGTTGCGCACAAGCAGGAGAGATAAAAGAATGGGTAGAACCGGTATCTAATAAGGTATAAACTTCGCATGAATTTATGATTAGCTTACCCGTGATCACCTTGTTTGGGTTCCTCGCATGTTGACCAGTCACGACAAACGCTCTTCCAGGAACCGTTGACTTTATCTTTTCTGGGACAGCTTTTTGAGTCACCATCCCCGCTGGACTTGGTTTTGCTACAGTGCAATCTCGAGCGATATGTCCTTCCTTTCCACAATTATAACATACCTTAAACTATTGTGGGCAGTTTGGGCTGATATGTCCTTCTTTTCCGCACTTATAGCATATAACCGGTGGTCGTTCTCCTCCCTTGGAACCAGTTGCTGCTGGTGCTGACGTCTTCGTATTGTCATTGTTGAATCTCCTCTTTTTAAAATCTCCTCCCGACTCGCTTCTTCTATTTTCATAGCCACGATTACCACCAGAGTGGTTGCCGTTCTTGTCTGTATTTTTCTTTCTCCGCTGGTTATCATTGTTCTGATGACTGCTGTCACCGATATGTTCCTGGTTGTGGTCCCTCAGTTGACCGTACTCGTTATCTCGCTCTAATAATTAAGCCCTGTTGACAACATCTGAATAGAGAGAAAATTTATGAGAAATGAGATATTGACGTATGCCGGGTTTTAAACCTCTCAGAAACATCCTCGTCATACGTTCCTCATTCTCCACCAAATGGGGTGCAAACCAGGACAACTCTGCAAACTTCGCCTCGTACTGAGATACCGTCATATTATTCTGCTCTTGTCTAATAAACTCTACCTCCTTCATATGACGAATACTTTCAGGAAAGTACTTATCATTGAACAGTTTCTGAAATGTCTCCCAAGACATGCTGAGTGCGGCTGGATGGGTACGCTTCACAGATTACCACCAGTAGTCTGCCTCGCCACGGAACATAAAGGTGGCGAATGGAACCTTCTGTTCCTCCGTGCATCCCAAGACATCGAATATCTTGGTAATTTGCTTAACCCATGTTTCCGCCATGATCGGATCTGGCTTTCCCTTAAATTCTGGTGGTCCCAATTCTTTGAACTGTTTGGCTGTGAAAAACCGTGAATTGCTATCATTTCCTCCTGTATTTTGAACACGAGTCTCCCTCGTCTGGTTTTGCATGAATTGTAAAAAACTTCTAAACATTCCATCGTTCATCATCTGCTCATTGGTGTTGTTCACATGAGTTACATTGCCAGCCTGTTGCACGTTCTCCTCGTTGGTAAGCACCGGTGTCTCCACGGTCTCATTTACTCCACTGTTAACATTCTCAGTCGACATTCTCAAATACTGCCATAAAACAAGGGTTAATTAAATAAATTAACAAATCACATAATACCCCTATATTATGACTGACCAATAAATAAGCTTAGGTAGGACACACTAGCGAAGGATTTATTCGTCTCTCCCCTCCTAGTTCTATTCTCCGATCTCCGCCAGAGCTCATATCCCTAAGCTCTGATACCAACTGTGACGCCCCCAAAATAGGTATACAACACTCATTCTGAGTCGCCAAAATACATGGTACAGAAACAACTACATCTTTACTGTTACAAAATAAGAACTGTGAGTTTAAATACAAATATTGTCATATAGACAATATCCACACTCAAATAAGTCCTCATCACAATTATTGATACATTATTACAAAAATGGTGAGGACTACTAAAATAACTTCTAGAACCATCATTCCATACCCCGACTAGTACTCGCTACATTCTCGCCTCCTGAGAAAAATGGAACAAAAGGAAAAGGGTGAGCTCAACTAGCCCAGTAAAGAATATTATGACTAAGATAATACAGAACAAATTATCATTAGTCTTCAACAGGGAAAAATCTAATAGAATACAATAGACAACAAGTTTTAAATCAATAACTGCAGCGGAAACAACAAATCATTAGAAGAGTCAAGTAGAGAATGAGTTCTACTATCTTCTAAGATTTAAAAGTCCATCATTAATATTTTATCCCTGTAACAACAATCAATAACCATCTTTAATCAAATATTCATCTTTGCATTACAGGCCAAAGATATTTATTTGTATCACCAGTCGGTCATGTTCATCTCAACACCTGTTCATCTTTGCACTACGGGCCAAAGATATTAATCAGTTAATCATTCATCTTTGCACTACAGTCCAAAGATATTCAGTAATATCATCATTTAGGACTGAGGATGATGAAAAATATCTTAAAGAAAACGAATCCAGTGAAATAAAATAACAAATATTAAGGATTCGTATTTCGATTTATCCATGTCCAAAAATACCTTATAATTATTCATAGTGAAGTAAAATTCAAGAATGATCAAAACATGGATACAATCAAAGCTAGTACCCAGAATAGATATTTTGGACGAAAAGAAGAAAATTTTATTTTTCGGTGAATAGTAACTCGTGAATAGTAACCCCGACGTGAAAAGTTCCAAATTTGATAAAAATTTCCAACCAATATTTCGACATAATGATATTGAAGAAATAATATCATTTTCGAATAAAATAACATCCCTTACCTCGTAAAGACAGTACTTCTGGTCGGAATACCGGTATAAGGCTGAAAGAAACTTGCTCTGATGAATAGAAACTCTCAAAGTATCTAAATACTCACAAAATACACTCAATAATCTAGAGAGAGAAAGAGAGAAAACTTGTTTCTGGTGTGATTTTCAATTCTAACTTAAGCGCCCATTTATAGGAAAATGCTAGAACGCCAAAGGAGGCTAAATAATAAAATATTATTATTACAAAACTCATTTCTACGCATGCCTAAAGACCAATTCAGCCACCAGCCATCCTTGACCCAAATTAGCAGCCCACATGCGTTAGAATAAAAGTGGGTCCCACCCATAATTAATAAAAATTATTTTATTTTCCAAAACTTCAATAATTCATAGAAAATAACCCTTTTATCAGAAAATTCGAATGTCGCGACTTTTTATAGGAAATTCAATTCTCTACAACTTTGCAGAAGAAAGTTTTTCTAAATTTCAAACAGAAATTGACCGAAATTCACAAACGGGCGATTTTACAGGCTATAATCAAATTTCAGTCAAGAAATGGGGTCCACCGACACACAAAACTTATGTTAATCATTTAATACAACAAAAAATACTCTTCCTCCTCATATACTCATATATCCCACATTCATTGTAAAACTATCACCATTATTATATTATTAAATATAATAATAAATTATTTTATCAGAAAAGATAAAATATCATTTTTTAATAATTGTCACTTAAAAAATTTTCTCCATCTATATCCACATAAAATTAATATTTTCCTCATCATATAAATCAATAATTAATTATTCACAAATAATATTACAGAATCACAGTACTGGCAACCAGGCCGTTCCCAGGAAAGAGGGGGCTTTCCAATAAGGATTTCTCCTTACTGACGCGCAATTAGATGACCAAACCTCTCCTTAGACAAAACTTTCTAGACATTGCCAATAATGTTATCTAATAATATTATTCAAATAATATGAATTATTTATCTAATAATGGAAAATACTATATAGTGACAATTATTGAAACAACAGTAATATAAAATATCAACGCAGCAATTATTGAATCAATAAAATAAAATACTGAACAGTAATTACTGTAACCATTATTGAGTAGTGCCTTCTTACGTAAGAATCAATAATTGGTGCAATACAGTGTGCTACTGTGCAACAACGCGTATTACTGTGTTTTAACCACCGGGTATTCCAACAGTATTAACGGTAACAACTACGCCGTTATTTATAAACAACTTATCGTTTTCTTCATCCAATCGCTTTCCGTTATGGGGCCCACAAAAGACTGCGCCGTCGTACGAATATTCCCCGACAGAAAGAATATTCCACGACCAAACGAATATTCCCCGACAACAATGAATATTTTATAACCACCTGCTTATTTGAAATATTTGCGCATTTTACCCATAACTAACCTCGTTAATCAATTTAACCCTTACTATTTCAAAATAATAAATAGAGAGAATTTAAATTTCATTTATTAATAATTTGGGGTCTTACAAGCGTAGCTGTCTGAATTATATCTATTGCAGAAAATTTTAAAAAGTTTTCACCGTTTATCACTTTTAACTTAAACACCTATTCACCCCCCTCTAGGTGTGCACATACATAGAATTACATTTGGTATCAAAGCAAGGCTCTACTAATATTGATCGTTGCAGGTCGTAGGGAAAGATCCTATGGTACACCTAAACTTTCAAGAAGGTCAGTCCACAAATAGGCCACCACTGTTGTTCAGAAGTGAAAACTTCAACTTTTGGAAGTTCAGAATGAAGATCTTTCTAAACCGTGACCCATGATTATGGCAAGCCAAAGAATCTCATGGAAATGGACTCAAACGAATCTTATATGGTATCATATGATTCCAAGGCCATGAATACACTTTTAAGTGGCATGGTTCAGTCAGAGATAGATAAGGTCTCTTCTTATACTACGGCTAAGGAAATTTGGGACACAGTCATCATGAGCCACGAGGGTACTACTAAAGTGAAGGAGGTCAAGCTAAGCATGCTAATGCACGAATACGAACTATTCAAATTGGAGAAAAATGAATCAATTAGAGATGCCCAAGCAAGATTCCTCACTCTAATGAATTCTCTAAGCATGCTCGGACGAAAGATTGATCAAAAGGAAATCAACCGAAAGTTTCTTAGAGTCATGCCAAAGAGATTTGCACCAAAGGTTACTACACTTCAAGACTCAGTCACAATCAGCACAATGGAAACTCTTACCTTATTTGGAGAACTTGAAGAGTTTGAAAACCAACTAAAATTGTATGATGAAGAAGATGAGCACCTAAGAAGAAGACCTTGACTCTACAAGCTGAAAGCTGCATAGAAGGCAATGATGAAGATTTTGATGAAAAAATTAAAATGCTCTCAAGAAAACTCGAAAGATTACTTCAAAGAAAGAAACAAAGGAAGAATCAAAAAGGTATCTCAACTCCAATGAGCAAGTCCAAAATGAAACAAGAAGAAGAAATTAGCCAATTATGTTTCATGGGACTAGAAGACGATAATCAACTTGAGGTAACGAATTTTCATAAAATTTTTGAAATATCTACATCTGATTATCTTGCTTTACAAAATAAAAATCAAAGGCTTAAAAAGAAAATTGCTTATTTTAAGAACTGCGTAAATGAGCTAATGAATGAAGTTGAGTCACTTATTGAAGAAAGAAAAGAAAATGAATATCTGAAAAATGAAAATCAAAGTTTAAAAGAAAAATTAAAAATGAGAGATGTATGCATAGATGCTTTCAATGATGGAAAAATTATGAATATGCAACATGATGATAATGTAATAAATGCAGAAATAGCATCTTTAAAAAATGATCTTGCTAAATTTGTGCAAGGAGAAGAGAACCTAAATGTTATATTAGGGGCACAAAGGTCCAGTCTTGATAAACAAGGGATTGGGTATAATCCTATTAAAAATATGAAAAATAGGACTAATAATAATATTAGAATGATTAATAGTAAATCAAGGCATAAACCACTTTATTGTTCACCGTTTGTTACTTGTAAAAAATGTGATTTTAAAGGTCATTTTGATTCTAATTGTAATAAAATTAGAATAAAATAAATTTGGGTAAAGAAATGTGATTTATATGCTACTAACCCAAATGAACCCAAGAAAATTTGGGTACCAAAAAGGTAGAGAAGATTTGTTTATTTTGTAGATATCTCAAGGTCAAAATGGAGACGAATGATACTTTACTTTGAGAGACTACACTAAGAAGCTCAACTATCAAGCTTATTATTGGTAAAAAAATGTTGATATATATATATATATATATATATATATATATATATATATAACAAATCGCAAAGGTATGATCATTTTATTTACTTGTTATATGTGGTTGTGTTATAAACTTGCTCTAATGATATTCTTTATTTTTGCACTTATTCTTTTAATGTTGGCAAATGGGGAGAGATAACTATTTAGCTAAATTGATATATGAATTATTTTTTGTTGATGACAAAGGGGGAGAGATATAACTTGATGATTTATGTATAATGACAAAGGGGGAGAGATATTTGGGTATATTTAAATTGGTTTGAATTGGCATTCATGTTGATATTAATTTTTTTCTGCTCCTTAATATGCATAAATTTAGGGGGAGCCATATACTTAGGGGGAGCATGTTGGTGCGTAAATTGTCATCATCAAAAAGGGGAGAATGTTGGTTTGTGATTTTATGATGTTTTGAATGATGACTAATTTAAGTATATTAGACACGTGCATGGTTTATGGTTTGTTATAATATTATAATTAATATGCATGAGTTATTCGGAGCTGTCGTTTACACTCCTAAATTAACCTCACTTTCACTTTACAAATTTAAACAATTAACACAATAGTAAGCAAGGATCGATCCCACAGAGAGTGATTTGTTTTATATTTATCCTATGGTTTCTAATGAAAAGGGAATTTTTAATTAATTAACTAAATTAACAAGAATAAAGTAATAAGAATAAACAATGAATAAAAATCTTCAGTTCTTAAGTTTAGTATCACCTTTTTACAATAATAGATTAATCAAGTGTAACATTATTTACCCTTCAATGAAACTAATAGCCCTAGGTAACAACAAACTCTGCTACCCGAAACTCCCCTTAGATTGTCACTCAATGAAACAAGCTCTTCACAAGATTCTAACAATTATATAACCTAGAACAAGCTCTCTAGATTTAATATAATAGCAGTATTAAGAACTAGGGAGTTAGACTATTCCAAGCAACAAACACATAAACTCGAATTGTTTAACTTGTCTTCTGATAATCATAGCAATACTCAAAAGCTTGTCCACAATCATGTATTACTAATTACTACTTGTGATTAGAAATAATATCAATTACACGTAATATTATTCCTTGATCTAGCATATGATATTCGTTAACCAACTCAATCCTGTAGAAATCAAATCAGTTAAGTCAAATAGCATTCAGAAATTAAATCAGATTATCAAGAATGAATTTCATGTGAGAAGGAATAAATAATGAATACTCAATTAACCATTAATTATAAATAAGGTTCAACATCCCTTAGAACTGAATAAAAAGAACTTAGCTCATGTCTTCAATCCTCCAATATTGTAGATGAGAGAATGTAGTAGATGATTGAATGAATAAAACCCTGACTCTCATCCTCTATTTATAGTGCTAGACAAAGTCCTAAATCCTATAGGAAGTAGAAATCCAAATCCTAAAAGGAATTACAGATTACACCAATTTCCATAAAGAAATAGAATTCAATTTGGAAATAAATCTTAGTCTAAAAGAAATCCTAATTACAATAGAATTGTAAAAACTATTCTTCTAGAATCTAAAATTCAGATTTAAAATTGGAATTAAATCCCACAATTGTCATGTGCTTAAACTCATTGCCGCGTGAATCCAAATCCATTTATGATACTAATTGTTGAATCCTTGATTTGTTAGGAATCCCGTAAACCTCCTCTAATTTATTTCCAAAATCATGAAACCCCTTCAATTGTATCTAAAATAAAAATATAAGAATAATGAGTTTATTTAGGCACAAAATAAATACAAAAGATTAAGTATTAAGGAATAAAAATATAACATATTTCATACTCATCAGTTATGGTTATTACATGAACACTTGTTGCTGATTTTCTTCCGTTGGTAAGTTGGAATGTTTTAAAATTAAGGAAGATTTGATTTGGAGTTTATTAAGGATGATTTGAATTTGAGTTTATTAAGGAATATTGGTATTTATAATTTTTAATGCTATCAAATATTATTAGATGGGTTTATATATGTTATTCCAGCTGGCTCAAATTTCCTTCATCTATTATACAGAGTATTTCGTGGGTACTATAATTTATTTAAGGATATACTCTTGCTTAGTGGGACCCATAACTGTTAGTGGTACTTTGTATTCTAATTGAGAAAGGAGTCTTACTGAAGTTGTTTAGAGTTGGTGGGTCTCATCTTATCTTATCTCCTTATTCCTTTATTTAAGGTGTTTTGGTTTGACTTGAAAACATATCATTGATTTACCAAATTTGTTGGACTCTTTAATTGCTAATATCTTGGGGTATGCCATCTTTGATATGCGTTTCCTATTCTATCTGTTGTTCATAACCGTTGGTCAATATTGTAGCTAATATTATGGGATTGAAATCATCTGATTTCTTGCTATGGGATTGAAATCATCTGATTTATTGCTAACAATTATTTTATAGTCGTTGGGTCTCTCTTTATATATATTCTTATTTTTCACGGCTAAGTACAGGAGGATACAAGAAGCTAATTCACGTTGCTATACAGAGAAGAATCCTATTGAGAGCTTTCATTATTTTTTTTCAGCTATTCATTGTACTGTCTATAATTCTTTGTGGATGGAAAATAAGAAGTATATTGTAATTTATTATATCATATTCAAAGTTCAAAGCTTGTTTGGCTTTATTGATCTAGTAGTGGATAGGGTCTGTTCAAAGAGAGGTTTCAAGGTTGCAGAGGTGCAAAGGTCTCAGTGGTGAGAAATGTTGCAGAGGTGCAAAGGGGGCAGAGGTGTCCATCAGTGGAAAACTTCTTTGTAACAGGGAGTTCTTTATTGTATTTAATTGAATATTAAGTTTAATAAAAAGAGTCTCCAATCCTAGTTGGGATTGGACGTGGATTAGACCACTAGATTAGAGGATAGGGGCTGAATCACGTAAAAATCTTGGTGTAATTTTTACTTCTGTTTATCTCTTTAATTGTCATTCACTTTCTGCACTTTTTGTTATTCACGCCACTAATCCAGACACTAAAGCAGACAGGTCTAGCTTTCTGATAATAAGAAACGAAGAACATAAGCTAAAGCAGACACTAAAGTAGACATGCGTAGCTGTCTGAATTATATCTGTTGCAGAAAATTTCAAAAAGTTTTCACCGTTTATCACTTTTAACTTAAACACATATTCACCCCCCTCTAGGTGTGCACATACATAGAATTACATAATTGCGTCTGTACAACTATTGTAAATTATATTGTTTAACATTTATGGAACATTAGCTTATATTTGTAATTGATTAGATTATAATACGTTTTGGTAGATATTTGAATGTGAATGTGAATGATAATGAGTTAAAAATTACGTTTTAGTGCTACGTTGCATATTTGAATGTGAGATACATGTTTATATTACTGTGTATTGGGTTGTGACAGGTTACAGGTATATTAATGGGTTTAAACACCTGGAAACTGAACTTTTAAAATCTGCAGTAAAAAAAATCAATTATTTCCGACGGAATAAAGTATTTTCGACGGTACTTCCCTCGGAGATAATAAATAACCAATTTTTAATAAATACCGATATGACCCAGTTTTCAGTCGGACATAAGATAAATTCGACGGAATATATCCGTCGTACTAATTATATCTCCGACGTAATGTCCGTCGAAGTTAATAAATAGACAATTATAATAAATATCAACTGAATTTAGTTTTTCGTCTGAAATAGTTTATGTTCGAGGGAAGTAATCAGTCGGACATAGCTACTGATATATTCGACGAAAAAGTTTCGTCCTATATATTCTGTCGAAGATAGGGTAGGTTCGACGAACATTCGTCGGAGATAAGTTCGTTGTAGATAATAAAATATCCGATGGATGTTTTGACGGAACTTATTTTCGACTCGAATATTTACGACGGAATCTCTGACGACTATTTCCGTCGCAAATAAACTAGTTTCGACTGAATAGGATTATGTACGACGGAATATTCCGTCGGAATTAGCCAGTTTTCTTGTAGTGATTGTAATACATAAAAAACTCTTAGTTTATTAAAAGGGTAATATTATTAGGTATATTAATTTTTTTAACAATTATAATTCGACTAAAAACTTTCGCAATATATAGTGTAACTTGTAATTTATTAAAAGGGTAATATTAGGTGTATTAATTTTTTTGACAAGTGATATTGCTAAAGTAAAATTTTTAAGAAGATTCGGGATTACTTCCCTAAAATTTCTTTTTTTTTCCTCCTCTCTACATAAAAACCTTAGTCTCCATATTTTTAGGTACGGGGAGGGTCCAAAATCTATACTAAAGAGACCCTTCCTCAATTTTTTTTCATACGTTCTTCCATTTAATTGTTCTTATTTTCTCCTTTATGGAGTTTTATTTCTCCTAATTTGTATTTTTTTAATCTATATATGGAGCCTTTCTTCTCTTAGTTTAATTAAAATTTCTTAATGAGTTGCGTTAACATTTTATAATTCCCTTTCTGCGAGTTTCGATTATAGCCGTTTAGTTTTCGTTTATGGCAACACTTCGTGTCTCATTAGTTTATGAAAAATAAAATACACGTCGATAAATATATGATGAAGTTGGCTTACGATTAACGTGCAAGTCTATGCAATAAAATAAGATAAGATAAAATAAATTAAGTTTGAGTCCTTAATTCCCATGTGTACGTCACAATTATAATTCAACTGAAAACTTTCGCGATACATAGTAAGACTCTTAGTTTATTACAAGGGTAATTATATATTAGGTATATCAAATTTTTTGACAATTATAATTCGGTTGAAAATTTTCGTAATACATATAAGGACTCCTAGTTTATTAAAAGGGTAATATTAGGTGCATCAATTTTTTTGAGAATTGATATTGCTAAAATGAAAATTTTGTTGTTGAACATATAGTGACAACCACTTTAAACAATGAGTATTTATTTCTTTTTTAATATAATTTTTACTTTGATAATATCAACTTTTTTTTAAATCTCAAATAGTGTTTCGAATGATGTGATAATGAATAAGATAAATACTGCTTTATGATATAACAAATCAAATAAATTATATTTAATCAATATGATGATGCTATATTATTTAAGACACTCTTTTAGACAATTTTTTTTTATAAAAGAACTGATATTTTCACATGAATTTTTGTTTTGATATTTTTATATGATTTCTTTCGATAACGAGTAGGTCTCGAGTCTATGTGAAAGAGACTTAAACAGACATTATTTTTTTCATGTAAAAAATCAATTTTCAAATTTTAGACTCGTATCAATTTCCAAATTTTAGCTTGACCTTTTGATAAAACAGAATGAATATCTATATATGTATAATCTAATGAAATGAAGGGTAAAAATGAAGTTCATCATAGTTAAAAAAAGAAATAGAAAAAGAAATTAAAACTTAGTATAATAAGAGTATATCCTCATATATATGCCTGTAGCATATACGGTATAGAAGTATATTTGTCAACCCTTGACACACCCAATGTTTAATTTGTCCAAATATTAACTGCATGCAAAAGTCTTTAACTCTCTCTCTCTCTCTCTCTCTCTCTCTCTCTCTCTCTCTCTCTCTCTCTCTCTATATATATATATATATATATATATATATATATATATATGCATGCTTGCATGCTTGCATGCTTACATGCATCTGGCAAATGCATGGCTATCAAGCTGTCTATCTGAATCAGATTTCTGTTGGCATTTAGCAAATGCATGCAAATATATATTTAACTAATTCTTATTTCTTATTCCTGCTCTTCTACTTATTAGTTGTAGCCTTGTAGGGGCTCTCTGAGTTCATAATTTCTACTATTATTCAGAAGGAGCTAGCTAGCTAGCTAATTTGTTTCAAGCTGTTCATTTCTTTTGAGGTATGTTTACATGCACTAATCTCTCTCTAAGAATTAATTTTAATTAATTGATATTCAAATCTGCGGTTCATTTTTCTGTCTCATTAATGCAATGCTCCATCGACGTATCAGTGTTAGATAATACTTTTCCGTTTGAAATTCTGAAACAACTTATATTAAGGAACAAAAATAATTTTTTAAAACGATTTATATTAAGGAACGGAAGGAGTAACTAGTATTACCTTCATTCCATAATAAGTGTCTTTTTAGCTTCATGCACATGAATTAAAAAACTCATTTAATACTATCATTTAAGAATTAAAATTTATAGAAAATTCCATCACTACCCCTTTATACGAAATTGAAAACTATTAATACAAGACAGAAAATTTTTTGGGATAATAAGAAAAGTTAGGGGTAATATAGAAAAATAAATAATTTATTCTCTTAGAAAGTCGTGAACGACAAATAAATTAGAACAAATTTTTTCTTTTAAAAAGATAGTTATTATAGAACCGAGGGAGTAACAAATATTTTTCTTGGAATTTTTCATCTATAGTCCAAATTTTTTGGATTATAGATGTTTCCAGAAATAAAATTCTTTTGTCGTTTGCTAAAAAAAACATGAGTAAATCTACATGTACATCACATCTACTCCTTGCTTGCCGAGACGCAGAGATTAAAGTCGTTTTGAATTTTTTTTTACTACAGTTGCTTTTGCTTCTCCACTTTTGTCGCCCAAATATTTCTCTCCTCTTGATTTCCCTACTTGCAGCACAAAGCAGATTCGCCCAAAATAAAGCTTCAAAGTGCAAAGAAAGGGGCCCCAGAAATCAGGAGAAACCAAATCAGCTGGAATCAGATACCCAAGGCTGTCGGACAAACCCCACGAGCAGCTGGAGCCGAGAAGCCAAATCGGCTAAACAATGGGTCGTTGGAGAAATCCAATGCTCAGCAAAAAAAGAGGATTCTTAAAACACCCATCATCAAATCAGATCATCAAACAAGAGAAGAATTAAAAGCAAATATGGTTTAATTATGGATACACAGACCAATATATAGCCACCAAACGTAGCTACAACAGATCACAACATTGATTAGATACAAAATGAATTAGATACCATATGCCATTTTATGATGTAGATACAATCTTGCTAGATCAAGAGTTTAAACTTAAATCATCAATCAAGAGGAAAGGATTGCTTAGTCAAAATTTTCGAAATATTGAATGGGATAAAACTGATTGATTAGCTTTGCACTGCTCGACTTTTGACTTTGGGGGCACACGGTTTTGGATGGTTGTTTGCAAATGGGTTTCGGCAAGCAGCTCTTGAGAGAAATATTTGGGCAATGAAAGAGGAGAAGCAAAAGCTTCTTGAATTGTTGAAAAAAAAAAATTATTTCAAAACGACTTTATTCCCAGCGTTTCGGCAAGCAGGGAGTAAACGTGATGTATATGTAGATTTAGTCAAAAAACATAAGACTAGAAAACAAAATAATGAGACGGAGAATGTAACAGAAGATTTGGACTCGGTTGATGGTGATAGGTTGACTCATAACTCATTCATCATCTAGAGGCTTGTTATGCAATTTATTAGAATTATAACTTCAACCAGTTGAAAACTCACAAGTCATTGCTCTCCTCTTCAAGTAAGAAAGTTTGATTGAGTCCAATTTAACAATTTTTTATCCAAATTTATCAAGTATTATAAAGGAGAGTTACTTTTTCTCCCCTACACTTTTGAAATTAAAATTTTTATAATACTAAAAATTATAATATGATAATGCACTTTGAATATACTCGAAGTGGGATAAATTTTATGACAAATAGAGTCAAAAAGTCAAACCTGTGATCCTAAAGAGATAGACACCTCGTTAGGGCTGAGCAAATAACTAAATTAGAACCGAAACCACATCAAAAATTACACGAACCGCACCGATTAAAACCGCACCAATAATTCCGGCGTATGTGACGATTTTAGGTGGGTTAAATAACTAAATTTACGGTTCCAGTTTGGTTACTAGTCAAAACCGCACGCATAAAACCGAAACCGCACCATGTGTGTATGTATGTATTATCTCTAATAAATTCTAAAATTACTTTTCATTTGAACACGCTGAGAGAAAACTTCAGTCTTACATTGTCATTTTTTCACCAATTGAAAGAAGATTGTTAGAGGTAATAAAGTCAAAAATTAAGCAATTGAGTTTTGAAATTTTGAATTTGTTTAATGCATTATTGGAGGGGCTTATAGCTGAGGGGCCAAATTCGTTGGTTCGAGCACTTGATGCATTGGTTAAGGTCAATGCTATAATAGTAATAGTCTAATAGATTATTTTTCAAATTAGGTATAGTTATGATTATATTCTATAAGTCCTCCCTGCAATATATGAGATATAATTTCATTCTATTTTCAGTATATACTTTTAATTTTTGGGAAACTAGATAAACCTTCTTGTTTGTTATCGAATATATAGTTTTCGTGGTTTAATATAGCGTATGTTTTAGTTTTAAAGCATCATTCCTTTATTATAAACTAAAACTATTTTACGTGTCTCACTGTTCAATGATTTGATGATGAATTTGACATGTTTGGCAGAAGGAACTTTAGTTCTATGCTTGATATTATTTCCATTGCCGACTTTGTCACTAAGTTAATTGCTCGATGTAAGTTTCACTACAAGAAAAATGTTTATCAGCGACCGCTCATCAGCGACCGTATATAGTCGCAGATAGATATCAGCGACTGCATACGGTCGCTAATCGGCGTCGCACAAAATCTGGTCGCTAAGGCGCGCATCAGCGACCGCTATATCTGCGACCGATAAGAGCGACCGAAATGATAAATTCGGTCGCTGAGCTGAGTCAGCATGGACTATGAACATAGCTGACGTGGTCCACGTGTCAGCGACCGATATCAGCGACCGGATGCGGTCGCTGATAGTCTCAAATATTAGATCGGTCGCTAATAAGTATCAGCGACCACATGCGGTCGCTGATATGAAAAAAAATAAACAGATTTTTGTTGTTTTGCAAAATTCCCAAAAACCTGTACCTGTTTTGTACCTGCTTTATCCCAACCCACATACACAATAAAATAAACATCCATTGTACCCACCAACACATACACCAAACTAGTTTCAAAACTAGTTTAAATAACATAACTGAATATACAAGTTATGAACATACAATAAGTTACAAAAGTGATATATATATATAAAACAGGTACGTCAAGCATCATTGCCTCGTCGCTATCCCCATGCTGTGATGCTGCTGCCGCCGCCACTGCTTTAGCTAACTCCTCAGGATCCAGAGCCCCCAGATGCCCGCCCAGTATCGTCAGAAGATTTCGATCTTGACATATAGCTCTAACACAGTCAGCTGGAGTATGAACAGCTGGATGGCTCGATGACTGTGTAGACTGGGTAGAAGAGCAGCCTGAGCCACTGAAGGATGGGCGTCGTCGTTGTCCTTGACCTTTAATGTAGTTCTTCTTCACAACAGACGCCCTCTCCCACAACTCTTGATCAATAGACGGACGTGGAGTGCCTTCAGGATAGCGTTCATTCAATAAACGCTTATAAGTGTCCTGTCATCACGTTAACAATTAAATAGTGAAAAATAAATTAATTCTGTAAGCATTGATAAACAAGATCAAGTTGTTAAAATTTATTACCGCTATCTGGATAGCCTCAGGCAGACCATCACGGGTGGCCACGTACACATCCAGCCAATGGATAGGTGTACCATGAGACTGAGATTCCTATACAAAAAAAAGCATAATATTACTAAGTAAAAATGTGATATATTTTCTACAATTCATGATTTTAAACATATTAAAACTTGTAATTAAATACGTACTTGGGCAGTGATATGCTGCAACTGTGAAATACTACCGCCCTTGTATGTCCCTTTAGCCTTTTCGCCTTCGGGTACACCCGAGGATCTGTTGCTGGCGGCAGTCTTTTGTCTTTTCACCCAGCTCTCAGCCCTCCATTGAGCACACATCTCAGCCCATATGGCATGGGTGCACCACCAGGGACTATGCTCGTGCATGTAATCTTCTCCCTGGCCTGGATGGTCGATCTCTGCATTGTGAAGGGCTTTTTGTCTTTCTTTATTCAAATTGTCTTTGGTGTGGACCGCGCACTTCTGCCAAAATAATGTCTGTATCACTGAAGCCTGCGCGTCCTCCCATCTATACCGTTTCTGCAAATAAAACAACAATAAAAATATTACTAAATAATTATCCTTCGAATACTAAATAATTATGTCATAATTAAAAAAACATACCTGAAATTCTGCCCAAACAGCATTCTTGTGGGCGATAGGTGTACTCGCCCACGTAATCACAGGTGTAGGCCAATTCTGTAAACACAGCTGTGATATACACTTGACGATCTTATTATCTGAAAAATCACTATAATATACAACATCAATTAGCATATATTAAAGCAAATTATATCTAAGTTATAATACTTATGAACATTTTTCAAACTTATACTTAAAAAAAATTCGCCAGAGTCTCCCCTGTAATATAGACTAGCCACATGCACGACGACATGCATATATGGACATTTCTAGGCACCTAATACACAAACCAAGAGAAATATACAAACTTTCAATACAATATATAAAACCAAAACAATAACGATTGAATGCAAATTAAAGCAGTAAAAAATTCAAACCCATATACATTACCAATATAATATCAATCAAAACATTACCAATATACAATAAATGGAATCTTAAATGATATATGCAGGACGTATGTGCTATTCGGAGGAGGGCGAATCTGAATAAGAATTCGATCATCTGGATTACTAGGGGCCTTGGGCACATGATTAGGCCCCCTACCCAAGCCACGCTTTTTCTGCGCTGCTTCAGAAGCCATCTGACAATAAACATGTATATATGAGTCATGTTATTATGAGTCATGTTTGATTACATGTATATATGACAATAAACATGACAGTGATATAAACATGTATATATATGAATATAAAATGACAATAAACAAAAGTTACATTTAAATAGTTTAGTACATAAACATGCATGACAGTGATATAAACATGTATATATATGAATATAAAAAAGTGTAATGCTAAACATACATTTCAAGTGTCAGTGTCTGATTCAGAATTAATTTTTATACGTGTTGCAGATTCATAACCATCATCTGCTTCAGATTCAGTGTCAGATTCAGTCAATAACTCTTCCTCCTCAGTATCAATGTCATCTGACACAAGTATTGACTCAGGATCTAATTCATGTGGTTCATCTCCACCATCTAACTGGATTACTTCATTGTCGTCCTCCACATTTATTATAGTTTGACTATGAAGTACCTGCTCTTGGTAAATCTCCCCATCAACTAATTCTACACGACTACGCGCGGGAGTATGAATTACAACTTGCCAATCTGTAGGCGGTCTATCCCTTTTCCTAACAGGACTAGGAGTGTAGTATACTTGTACTGTTTGAGTTGGTAAAACAAACGGTTCGTTGGAGTACGCAGACCTATGGAGGTCAATATCGACGATTCCATGTCTGTCAATACGTATCCCTTTTTCTGAATCAAACCATCGGCACTTGAACAAGTGAATATAACCCCCGTAAGTGCCCTTGTACGACAACTCTACGATTTCCTCCAACTCCCCATAAAAGGCACGACCAAGCTCATTGTAACAATCTCCTGGGACACACACTCCAGAGTTCGTTGTTCTTTTACAGCACCCATATGCCTTTGTGTGAAATTCACAACCATTTATTTTGTAACCATTGCGGCTGACTTGGTCCCTGTCTGGTCCCATAGCTAGGACTTGTACATTAGCCGGAATCGTTGATACCTCAGTAAAAGCCTACAAAAACTCCATCTTATTAAATGAAGTCATAGTTAAAAATTGAACTACGTGCTTAAAAATTGAACTTACTTTGTCCTTTAGCCAAAGTGCAAAGTTTTTATCCCGATTGATTTGAATATCTTTATCAGTTATGCCGGTATGCTTCACTTTTAACTCGTCATCGTACAATCTATACCATGTTATAAAAATTAACATATTGGAATAAATTTTCAACTTAAAAGATAAATTATCAAGTTTACATGTGTACCTCACAAATTCGTCAATCTCCTCGCAATTGAGAAGAATGTAAGTATGTGCAGCATGCAATTCTTGCTCAGAGAGGAATATGCGCTTCCCTTTTCCATAAGCGCGGCCCGATAGACCAAATACAGAGAGCCGGCCATTTAGTTCAACATTTCCCCCATCATCATGTCTCGATACTCGATTGGCCTTTGTCAAGACTTCGTTCGAAAAATAGTCTAAGACAAACGTAGATATCTCATCGAAACTGTATGCCTCGCATATCGACCCCTCAACATAAGCTCTATTCTTCACCTTCCTCTTAAGGTTTCCCATCACCCTTTCGAAAGGGTACATCCATCTATATTGAACTGGACCCCCAACACGAGCTTCATAGGGAAGATGGATTTGCAAATGCTCCATGGAGTCAAAAAAACCAGGTGGGAATATTTTTTCCAATTTACACGTGATCTCTATGATGTTCTTCTCAAGTACAGACATGTCCTTCTCGTTTAATGATTTTGAATATAAGTCTTTGAAGAAACGACTAAGATCCGTCAAAGCATACCATATTGGTTTATCAAGCAAATCTCGGAATGCTATAGGCATGAGTCTCTCCATGAACACATGACAGTCATGACTCTTCATCCCTTGCAATTTCCCACCCGTAACACACCTTGCAATGTTTGACGCATATCCATCTGGTAGTTTCAAAGACTTAACCCATGTGCACACATCTTCAACTTGCTTTTTGGACAATGTGTACCTTGCATGCGATTTGACAATCTTACCATTAGGAGATTCATAAAGTTCTAATTTGGGACGCTTACAAATATCTTTCATGTCCAAACGTGCCTTATCGTTATCTTTTGTCTTCCCCGTAACATTCATCACAATATTAAACACATTGTCAAACACATTCTTCTCAATATGCATCACATCTAGATTATGACGAATCAAATTTGTAGACCAATAAGGCAATTCCCAAAAGATACTTCTCCGAACCCAGTTATGAGATTCGCCAAAACCATTGATTATGTTTGTGGCATCAACCTTACCAAATGGGATAACCGGCAATCTCATCACACGATCTCGCATCTCCGTTCCCGACAATCGCGGTGCAGGCATATCATTGTCTACTTTCCCTTTCCTGAAGTGTTCTCTATTTCTTCGAAACGGGTGATCTACCGGTAAGAACCGACGATGACAGTCAAACCAACAAGGCTTTTGACCTTTTGATAGATTAAACGACTTTGTATGCTCCATACAATACGGACAAGCCAACTTCCCGTGTGTACTCCATCCAGCTAACATACCATAAGTTGGGAAGTCACTTATAGTCCACATAACCGCTGCCCTAAGGTTAAAATTTGTTTTCGTTGCAACATCCCAAGTCTGTACTCCATCCTCCCACAATACCTTCAACTCGTCTATAAGAGGTCTCAAGTAAACATCTAAGTTCTTTCCAGGACTCTTAGGACCAGGAACCACGAGTGAAAGAAACAAGTATGGCTGTTTCATACACATCCAAGGAGGTAAGTTGTACGGAGTAACAATCACAGGCCAACATGAGTACGGAACAGCTGAGTGGCCAAACGGATTGAAACCATCGGTGGACAATCCAAGCCTCACATTTCTAGGTTCCAATGCAAACCCAGGATGTGCTATGTTGAAATCTTTCCAAGCCTGCCCATCTGCGGGATGATTTAGTTCTCCATCTTTAGCTGGAGATTTCGCATGCCAACTCATATGTTCAGCTGTTCTTGAAGACATGTACAATCTTTTTAGCCGATGTGTTATTGGAAAATACCTTAGAATCTTAAACGGTATACTTGATTTTTTTGTAGTCATACCCTCTTTATTAGGCCTAAACCGATCATGACTGCAAAACGTGCACCTTGTCATCTGTTCATTTTCTTTATAAAACAACATGCAATCGTTGGGACATGCATCGATCTTTTGGTATCCAAGACCCAACTTCTTCACTATTTTCTTAAAAAAATAATAGTTATCAGGCAATTTCTCACCGTCAGGCAACATACTCTTAATAGCCTTCAAGAGCGACTCAAAACACTCATGACTCATGTTGTGATCAGCCTTGATGTTAAGTAATGTCGCCACTGCAGACAATGTAGTGTGTTTGGTGCAACCATGCCACAATGGCTCGCTACCCTCGTCTAACAACTTAAAGAAGTTTTTGGCATCAGAATTCATAGGTTGTTCTCTGCCTTGTTCCCAATCAAAATCTGGCCCTGCAATATCATGAACCATTTCATTCATACGATGAGTACTACTGCCCGAATTGTGTACTTCTGTGATGCCACCACCTCTTCTCTGTCCATGTGCCCACCAGCATTCTTCGTAATTTCTCATGAACCCATAAACAAGTAAATGATAGTTTATCACGTCTCTGTCCATATAATTTACATTCTTACACTTCAAACATGGACATCGTATCTGCGACTTACCATTCATACATTCCGGGTGACTATACGCATAATCCAAAAACACTTGGCAACCAGCTCTAAATTCAGCTGTAGCACCTATCTGGGCACTTGACTTTCGTCGTGCCATCCAACTACGGTCTGAATAGAGGTCTGAACAGGGAAAAAATATTTACAATACAGAACCTGAATGAACAGTTACAAGTTTATCATATTGCTCGGGAAAATACCCAAACAATATAATCCAGGATGCATAATAACACATAAACAAGTCTCTGTAGAAACTTGGCAATTCCTATGAAAAAATAGGTTATCAAACTAGTGGCGGACTAAGGAAATGATACCCAAACAATGGTTGAAAATAGATGATATCTCCACTTTAAAAGATCCGGAATCCACTAAAAATTATTTTCATGTTCCAGTCCAAAATGATGTTACCTCTTTATTACAACTACATACCCACAGGAGTTAAACATAACAAATTAATCT
Source organism: Panax notoginseng (assembly GCA_016801055.1). Lineage (NCBI taxonomy): Eukaryota > Viridiplantae > Streptophyta > Magnoliopsida > Apiales > Araliaceae > Panax > Panax notoginseng. The sequence continues at coordinate 13,935,634 of CM029023.1, read as the reverse complement.
ATTTGAATGTGTACTTAGATGCTCACATTCAGAAAATACATAAAGATCTCAACGGTAGCCATGTGTACTGATGAACCAGCTAGCAGGTTACATCTATTGTTGACAAACCCAAATAGTAAATGCAACTCCTTTTTCTTCACAAGATTTGAAAAAAGGGTACGTGTAATTTAACTAAAGTAGGGCTCTTGCAAGGTATATATAAGCGAAAATGCACCAAACTTATGCTTATAAGAATCTGATTTTTAGAAACTTAATATTTTATTTTCCAAAGATTTTTTTTACATGTTTTTACTCCCCTTGTGCATTTATAACAATTGATATTGATAGAAAATTAACATTAAGCACTAAAGCTATGTTTTACCTCAGCCCATAGGTGGTATAACTTATGAGAAATGGATTTGTAATCAGAAATAGTTTGGAAACTTTCAGTAGAGTTTCTGTCAGGTAATGTTTCAGACAAAAAAAATGTAGATTGGTAGCTTTATAAACTAGAATTGAACCATAACAATAAGTTATATATGGATACAACAATTTTGAAAAATGGGTAAAATTACTTATCACCTTGGGCTCAAGAACTCATAATATGAAAATACCCAAAGGTAAAATACCAATAAGGTAAAATACCAATATGAAAATACCCATTGTATACTACCAATAAGGTAAAATACCCAAACTCGAAGAATAATGCAGTGGGGAAAAAATTTCATCAATAAAATAACATCTGACCTTGCATTAACAGTTTAATAAGCTGAAATTGACACTTATGATTCAGTTAGAACCCTTTCTTTTTGCTGCCCTGCTATCCAAATTTAACATGGGTCAGTTTATATTTAAACTATCTTGCTCCAATTCAGAAATACAGAGAATTAGGGTTACCTGTGGCGGTGGCAATGGCAGTGGGTAGTGGTGGCGAGCGAAACTCCTATTCTCCCCCTTTCTCCCTCTTCTCTCTGAGCTCCCTCTTTTCTTTTCCTCCCGTCTGTTGTGTCGTGCGAATACCTGGAACTGATTACATTTAGTTTGATCAGCGACCGGCATCTGCGACCGCATGCGGTCGCTAGTTTTTAATGACTTGGACTTATCAGCGACCGCAAGCGGTTGCTGATTTTAAGTGGTCGCACAAAACCTTGGTGCCAACATTTCTTGCCAAATTTTGGGAGGCAAAATTATGATAGCGACCGATCAGCGACCGCATACGGTCGCTGATATATAATAGCGACTGGATTAAATCACGGTCGCAGATATCGGTCGCAGATATTAGTATTAGCGACCGCATGTGCGGTCGCTGATAGTAGTGGTCGCTGTTAGGCCTTTTTCTTGTAGTGTTTTATGTTAAATTTTATTGAAGGCTTAGACTTTTTTGTTGTTTCAATTGGTTTTGGAACCGAAACCGCACCAAATAAAATCGTACCGCACACTTTAAAACCGCACCGCACAAATCACAAGCGATTTCGTGTGCGATTTTAAATTTTTCAAACTACACCTAAGCGGTTTCGCCAAACCGCACCATACTCACCTGTGTAGTCAATTTTGACTTTTGGTCTTTCTAATTAAAAGGAACTAGCCAAAATTTAATGAAGTTGTTGAATCGATGGAAAATTTTCATATAATTTGGAGTAATTCCAAATTGCTCTCATTGGACCTCACTCCAAAGTTCTTTTCTAAGAACAAAAAATAATAAGTCTCCTATCACATAAAAATCGTTCACATACACTCACATACATATTGGTATGACCCACGTGCAGAGCAAGTCATGTGGGTCATACCAATATATATGTGAATGTATGTGAGCGATTTTATGTGATAATAGTATTACTCAACAAAAAAAGGGGCAAAATGATGGTGTCCTACCTAAATTGGTCTTGACATTAATCATTTTTAACAAGCCAATTCTTGTTCTTTTAACGCGTTCCTTAATTCTTGTTTGTTAGACAAATAACAAGTCATGAAAGAGTTTAATCGTGGTGTGGTTAAAATTGAGTAATTAAGATCTCAACGGTTTGTATATTTTAATAAATTAGACTATTAGAGTGAAATATTATCTGAATTTAAAAAATTATTTGATAACTAAAAAATATAAAAATATCTGAATGACTTTTAAATTTAAAATATCAATTTTAAATTTAAAAATATCTCAAATTTACTTTTAAAAAATTAATAATGATCTTAAAATTTGGAATGGATGGAGTACAATATTAATAGAAAATTATTAAACCCACAACAGAAAATGTTATTTTCACAACAAAGTATCGCTATAGATCCTATAGCGACGGATTTCACCGTCGCTATATATACATCTACAACTACACTTTTATTGTGAAAATAACAAAAAGTGTTGTGAATTTAACAATTTCCTATTTATAAAGGATCCATAGATTTAAATTTTTTTATTAAAATGCAACTCTTAATGATTTAGATATTTATATCTTTCTCTTATCAATTAAGAGACAATAAGAGACAAACAAAATTTTACCATCTTACCGAATCAGATATGGAGTTGTTAAAATGTATTAAGATATAAACAAACACCACCATAATTAAGGCCGTAAAATAAGCAAATAATTCAGGTTAATTCGATTCGTACTCGTTCGACCAAAAATTAGATTCGAGCTCGACTCGAAATATAAATGAGTCAAATATGAACATATTTTAAAGTTCAATAAATTACTCAAACCTCTTAAAATTGTAATTTTCTATTGATACTCGGATCATAATCGTTCGAAAAGTTCAAACTGCTCGGGCTCGATTCGAAATCGTGCTCAACTCGATAGCTAAGTGAGCCTCAATCAAACTTTATTTTATATTCGATAAATTTTGTGAATCAAATATGAACAACTCAATACTCGGATTGACTCGATTCGTTTACACCTTTAACCATAATGCATGTTTGGTTAAGAGCTTTTCAAATGCATCTTTCTTAATTCACAAACACGACTTTTTATCCCAAACTCACTGCATCAAAAATGTTGCAATGAGTTTAGGGCTTAAAAGTCACCCAAACGAATTTTTCAAACACCCAAAACGAACAAGCTCATAAGGGCAAACTACGCTTCATTTTGTTCTAGGAGGCACTTAATAAAATAAGGTTCTCGAATGACACCACAATTGACCTTAGATTTGTCTTTTTCAAGACTTTTGTCCTTGCTTCATGCATGCAATTATTACTATTATTTCGTTTACTCAGTCTCAAGATCAACAATGTGTTACAGAGATTTAATCAACTTTGGAACGAGACTCCAATTAATATAAATTCCATGAACTTCTATATCCTGATCATCCATTACTAGTACATCTCAAAATTTGGAAAATAGAGAGAAAGAAGCTACTAGTACTTATTACCAGAAGTTCTAGCTTAATTTTAAGGTCAGTTCGAGAGTATATATACATTATTAACTCTTTCATGCATATAATGAAGTAATTAATATAAAACTCTCTCATGCATATAATGGAGTATTCTCTTAAAACATTGAAATTTCATGCATAATTGTACCTCTCAATATGCAAAAGCGGATAACATTATTTTACATGCATGGAATTGTATGTGCAGATATTGGAGTTCTTTCAGAGGCTGTCGAACTTCCTCCACTTTATACTATTCCCACCTTTCAGGTATGTTTTTTTTTTGGAAAATGATATTTTCACATGCAGGGTCCACATATTAGTTAATAAAAATTTGACACATATACATGTGAAAATATCAAAAAATAATATAAAAAATATAGATTTACTTCTTTTTTCCCCCTAAAAGATAGAACTAGCAAAGCATAATACTAACAATAAAGATGGACCCCCAAATGTTTATCCTGCAAAAAGTACGTATACAAATTTTTTTTCTATACAATATATTTATCTTGTATAGATGTATAGAAAAAAGTTGCACCCGAATATATTATTTTTTGTACAATATCTCACATGCAATTTTTTTTCCAGTGGCGTATTTAATAGGGGGGAAGGGTGTTCACTTGACCACCCTTAAATTTGTAATAACTCCAATTAGTAAGAGTTATTATGGTAAATTAAGTGATAACCCTTAAAGGGACAAAAAACAAAAAAAATACTTGCAACTTGTACAAAATTGGAGTCTCAAGTCATAATAGTATTTATAATTTGTACAAAATTCAATTGCAATTTCAATTTTAAAAAGTAGGTAGGTATATATGTCCTATTTTAAATTTCAATTTAAATTATAAATTATAAGTATGTTGATGCTTCTTTTCTATGATATTCAATTACTCTCAAATTCTATGATATGTTTCTTTATATTTTAATTTTTCCTTCTAATTTTTCCTACATATTGTCTTAAATTGATTTTATTTACTGGATATTTACATATTATTTTTCCTATATGTATTATATATGGAGTATATATTTTTAGGAGTAAGGCTCTTTTTCCTTTCTTTCTTACTTATTTTTTTTCCTAATTATACTTGATATTATTTCTTGTATTTTCGCTTGCTTCTTTTTTTAATAGGACGTAAAAAAATATTCGTAGTTATTTTACAAATTCCAGGACTAGTAAACTTTCTCGATTCAATTCTACTTAAGAGTCGATAAATGGGGTGATCGTAAAAAAAAAAGATAAAGAAATTGTACCTCAAAAAATAATTTGTAATGATTAATGTAACTTTAATGAACTCTCTATATTTGGTGAATTATATTAATTATTAATACTTTTAATTACCTATTAATTTTTTTAATTATATTTAAATATAGATTGACCACCCTTAATAAAAATCTTGAGTACGCCACTACTTTTTTCTATACAAGATAAACATCATGCACAAATATATAGAAAAAAGTTGCACCCGAAAGACGCGAATCATTTTCTTACAATATCCCACATGCAACATGCAGCATGCAACTTTTTTCTAGACGATATAAGCAAAAGGTTGCATCCATTTCGAGCATCTACAATTCAGTCAATCATAACACATTTTTCTTCTTCTTTTCATATTTGTGAAACAATAGATTTTCAACAGGTAGTGCAGTGCTAGTAAAGAGAGGTCGAAAAATGGGCCGACAAATGTCAATAGAAGATGAGTTCTCAAAGCTGCACCCTTGCTTTCCTATACAAACAAGGATTGGGATTGTGGGAGCAGGACCAAGTGGTTTATCTGCTGCATATGCACTGTCTAAGCTTGGCTACTCTAATGTGACTGTTATAGAGAAGCATCACTCCGTTGGAGGCATGTGTGAATCAGTTGAAATTGAAGGTAATTAATTTATAAAAAATATATATAGCATTTGAATTATTTTTATTTTTATTTTTATTTTTCTTCTTCTTGCATTTACATTTCCTTCATGTAAATATATAAATAGAAAGAAGTATAAGACTTTGGTATTAACATGACATGTTTTCACAGGAAGAATTAATCTATGATTTAGGAGGTCAAGTTGTTGCTGCAAACAGTGCTCCTACTATCTTTCACTTGGCAAAAGAAATTGGGGCTGAAACAGATGAATTGGACACTCATAAGTTTGCAACCATTGATAGCTCTACCGGAAAGTATAATGACTCAAAAGTTGTAGATGATTACGTATCCGTGATCTCTCTAACATTGAAACTCCAGGTCAGTTTCTTTCTGTTACAGCAAATATGGTCAAAAACAGAAATCAAAGAAAAAAACAAAGACAACAACACCAAGATTTACATGATTGGAAAACTCAAATCGGGCGAAAAATTAAGATCAATAGCAAGCGAGAGGCAGAAAATATTACTATCGTCAAAGAGTGAAGAATACATTCTGTGCAGAAAGCTCTCATATAGAAACACTAGTTGTAATAACGTGTGTATATATATATATATATAGCTGAGCTAAAACATAATAGGCCCATATCCACCTCAGTCCTCCGTACCAGTACTAAACCTCATCTTTTTTTTTTTTTTGGATTGTCGTCGGATAATCAAAATATTATTCAGGTCAGGTCAAATGATGGATCTCGAACTAGAATCCAAAGACAAACATCACTTTCTCCTAAACATTAGCTTCAATACTTTTTTTCTTTTTTTCTTTATTTTCTTAATATATTCCCCATCTTTTTTTAATGCTCAACTGCTCAAGTAGTTCTAATCCCAACTGCTTCCACAGGATGAGGTCAAAGATTCAGGCCGTTTCGGGGTCCATGCTGTGAGTGACATAGCTTCAGATTTAACTCCTGTGTTTCTCGAGGCTCACGGGTTCAAATCAGTTCCAAAATCAGTGGCCCATGGCTACACTGCTTCTGGTTATGGATATGTCCAAGACATGCCTTATGCTTACATTCATGAATTCACAAGGACTTCAATGGCCGGAAAAATTCGCCGTTTTAAAGGAGGTTAAGTGTTTGGCAGAGAATAAGTGATTCTCTACCTATAGAAGTTCGATGCAACACTGAAGTACTAAAAGTCAGACGTGATTCGAGTTGCATAGGTATTGATGTCAGGGTTAATACCGGTGAAATGGAAGTATTGGAATTTGATAAAATCATAATCTCGGGTAGTATTCCATTCAATAGTGGCAAAACTTACAGATCACCATCTTCAATAACTACAGGTATGTTAAACCTTTTGAATTGTTCTCTGTATAATGTTAACATGAAAATAAAATTATATATATATATATATATATATATATATATATATATATATATATATATATATATATATATATATGCCGGCTACGGTATGAACCGTCGGCATAGCATGGACTGGCTATGACGACATGAACCGTCACCATAACTCAACCGTTGCTATATATAACCACATACCTTTTCATACTACTTTCAGGTGTTTTCTTGGGTTTTTTAGGGATACCCAAATGAGCATATGCATGAATTTTTTAGGAAAATTTGTTGCCGGAATTTGTATATGTTAACGCCAAGTTTCGTCTGCGCGTCCAATCACAGAATCCACGCGCTGAAACCTGCACAATAACAGATCACACAGAAGCTTGACAGCCGTGCCACCGGGGGATAGCTCCGGTGTGAGAATAAGTATATGCCGTTCACAAGGTTTAACAACGGATGTTATGTGCTTAGTGCTCAAAGTATGTCTTACCTGTTAATTGTAACATTGGCCTTGTATTTATAGAGCTCCCACCACCTTGGTATCCTCCTCCGAGTTAGAGTAGGACTCCTAAATATGTTAGCTACCATATTTGGATCCAACACAATTTCCTTAAAAGGTGCAAGTGGAATCCCTTTCCACCACTACCTCCAGAGTTGCCTTGTTAGCGTATGATTAGGGTTAATACCCTTAATCACGTAAACTCCTAATCACACCAACTCTGCATGTGGACTGCTCACATGTTCAGGCCCAAACCAATAGCTAAGCCCAATAGGCCCGAACTCAACCCTCACGATGACCACGGGGCCCCGGCCTATTGGGATCGGGTAACCGACCCCGATCTTATATATCCGAACATACGAGCCCGACCTCCTCGGTTCCGGTCCAGGCCTTCAGCCCAATAGGGGATCGGTGAAACACTCCCGAACATTGCCCCCCCAGTCTCTTGTTATAAGATATTTATGACATGAGACTTGAAAGGACATGAATTTGGGTAGTCACGCCATAATGATGAGCTGTCTCGGGAACCCAAGCGGTTTCTCCTCGGTCAGCGAGCTGGTACACGTTTTTTCAAGACTGGGCCCCACCTGCCATAAATATCCGTCTTTGGAAGCCGTGCCAGACGGGCTATATAAGCTCCCCAACATTCATCACTGTCACTTTTTCGAGCCTTCAATATTTTGAATCTCTGTCAAATTTTTCCGGCAAGGGCGATTTCCGGCGAGACACTCATTTCCCCAAACTTCTTCGATTCCTGCCATTCCCTTTCTAAACTCTTGCCTTTGTGCCTTACCTCCTTTTAAGTCACCACAAATGGCCGATTCTAGCATTCCTCCTCCCACGACGGTCACAGCCACCGGTACTCCCACCCTCACCGCCGACGACCTTCTCCAGGTTGAGGTTCCCACGGCTCCGGCTAACATTCCTATCGAGGACGCCGATGCTAGAATTCGCCACCTCTATGCTTCCGAGACCGACTATGCTGTCATCAACACCGTTTCCACCATCACCCACTCTCAGCTATCCGACATCCGAACAGTATTCAATATTCCCCAAGAGTACAAGCTTCGGGTGGCTGAACCGAATGAAAGGATGTTCTGGCGTCCCGAAGGGGGTTGGGTGGCCGTCCATCTCTATGCCCTGAAATATGGGGTTCGGTTCCCCCTCCACGAATTTATCTCCTCCTTCCTCTGTCTGGTCGGGATCGGGTTCTCGCAGCTGGCCCCAAACTCCTACATCCAGCTTGTCAGCTTTATTGCTTTGTGTCAAGAAGCTGGCATATCCCCAGGTTTTGACTTCTTCTTTGTCCTATTTTCTATCGGCCGATCGAAGGAACCAGGCCTTCGCCATCTGAACCGTGTATCTGGCCGTGCCGCCTTCATGAAGACCCCCTCAAGCAATAAAGGTTGGCATTCACAATGGTTCTTCATGAGGGGAACCGACCTAAACCTTTTACCGAACTGGGCCTGTCCCGAAGAACAGCCCTTGAAGGTAACCAGGTTCCCGAAGGGTCGTGCGGCTGCCTTCAAAAAGTTTTATGCCCTTCTGAAGCAGACCAGCTGGAGCCTGGGGATCGTATCCAACGAATCTTGGCTCTACGAACACGGCTGTAAGTTGTCATATCCGAACGCATTCATTTGTGTTCCCATTCCTTTGTTACGGTTTCTTTCTTATGAACTTCTTGTCTTATGTTGTAGTGACTATCTTCAAGCCCGATGGTGCTGAAGTAGATCTGACCCCACTGCAGGTCATCGCCGAGCCCATCCACCCTCCTGCTGCTGATGACTCTCCTTCAGACGAGGCTGTCCCTATTGCCGAACTGTCGGTTGGTTCGTCAACCGGGCCTCTACCCAAATCTTCCAAGGCGGACGTTCCTACAAAAAGCGTGTTGCAGATGAAGGGGGCCGATAAGATGGCTTTGCTAAAGAAGTCAAAGAAGATATCTTCCTCTACCCGAGCTCCCCTCAAGACCATCGCTTCGGTCCCCCCGAAGCCAGCTGCAAAATCGACCCCTCCTCCTCCTACCATAACGACAGTGGACGAGGAAAGGGCCAAGATCCAGCAGTCCCACCAGACCACGCAGGTGAGGGGGTCGGTGAAGGACCGATTGGGGTCTAAAGTTCGGGAGGTGGAAGAGATACCGGGCCATGATCTTCAGCGGAAGCTCCTCCACGAGAGTCAACACACGCCTCATCAAGCGAGTCAGGCCGACGAGAGACACTCTCAAGCCCTCGTGAGGCAAGACCGAGGAGCAGGTAGCCGGGACCAACGAGAGTTTCTCCTGCAGAAGAAACTGGAGCAGAACATGACATCTTTGTTCTGCTCCAGTTTCTTCTACAGGAGAAACTCTCGTTGGTCCCAGCTACCTGCTCCTCGGTCTTGCCTCACGAGGGCTTGAGAGTGTCTCTCGTCGGCCTGACTCGCTTGATGAGGCGTGTGTTGACTCTCGTGGAGGAGCTTCCGCCGAAGATCATGGCCCAGTATCTCTTCCACCTCCCGAACTTTAGACCCCAGTCGGTCCTTTACCGACCCCCTCACCTGCGTGGTCTGGTGGGACTGCTGGATCTTGGCCCTTTCCTCGTCCACCGTCGTTATGGTAGGAGGAGGAGGGGTCGGTTTTGCAGCTGGCTTCGGGGGGACCGAAGCGATGGTCTTGAGGGGAGCTCGGGTAGAGGAAGATATCTTCTTTGACTTCTTTAGCAAAGCCATCTTATCGGCCCCCTTCATCTGCAACACGCTTTTTGTAGGAACGTCCGCCTTGGAAGATTCGGGTAGAGGCCCGGTTGACGAACCAACCGACAGTTCGGCAATAGGGACAGCCTCGTCTGAAGGAGAGTCATCAGCAGCAGGAGGGTGGATGGGCTCGGCGATGACCTACAGTGGGGTCAGATCCACTTCAGCACCATCGGGCTTGAAGATAGTCACTACAACATAAGACAAGAAGTTCATAAGAAAGAAACCGTAACAAAGGAATGGGAACACAGATGAATGGGTTCGGATATGACAACTTACAGCCGTGTTCGTAGAGCCAAGATTCGTTGGATACGATCCCCAGGCTCCAGCTGGTCTGCTTCAGAAGGGCATAAAACTTTTTGAAGGCAGCCGCACGACCCTTCGAGAACCTGGTTACCTTCAAGGGCTGTTCTTCGGGACAGGCCCAGTTCGGTAAAAGGTTTAGGTCGGTTCCCCTCATGAAGAACCATTGTGAATGCCAACCTTTATTGCTTGAGGGGGTCTTCATGAAGACGGCACGACCAGATACACGGTTCAGATGGCGAAGGTCTGGTTCCTTCGATCGGCCGATAGAAACTAGGACAAAGAAGAAGTCCAAACTTGGGGATATGCCACTTCTTTACACAAAGCAATAAAGCTGACAAGCTGGATGTAGGAGTTCGAGGCCAGCTGCGAGAACCCGATCCCGACCAGACAGAGGAAGGAGGAGATAAATTCGTGGAGGGGGAACCGAACCCCATATTTCAGGACATAGAGATGGACGGCCACCCAACCCCCTTCGGGACGCCAGAACATCCTTTCATTCGGTTCAGCCACCCGAAGCTTGTACTCTTGAGGAATATTGAATACTGTTCGGATGTCGGATAGCTGAGAGTGGGTGATGGTGGAAACGGTGTTGATGACAGCATAGTCGGTCTCAGAAGCATAGAGGCGGCGAATTCTAGCATCGGCGTCCTCGATAGGAATGTTAGCCGGAGCCGTGGGAACCTCAACCGGGAGAAGGTCGCCGGCGGTGAGGGTGGGAGTACCGGCCGCCGTGACCGTCGTGGGAGGAGGAATGCTAGAATTGGCCATTTGTGGTGACTTAAAAGGAGGTAAGGCACAAGGGCAAGAGTTTAGAAAGGGAATGGCAGGAATCGAAGAAGTTTGGGGAAATGAGTGTCTCGCCGGAAATCGCCCTTGCCGGAAAAATTTGACAGAGATTCAAAATATTGAAGGCTCGAAAAAGTGACAGTGATGAATGTTGGGGAGCTTATATAGCCCGTCTGGCACGGCTTCCAAAGGCGAATATTTATGGCAGGTGGGGCCCAGTTTTGAAAAAACGTGCACCAGCTCGCTGACCGAGGAGAAACCGCTTGGGTTCCCGAGACAGCTCACCATTATGGCGTGACTATCCAAATTCATGTCCTTTCAAGTCTCATGTCATAAATTTCTTATAACAAGAGACTGGGGGGCAATGTTCGGGAGTGTTTCACCGATCCCCTGTTGGGCTGAAGGCCTGGACCGGAACCGAGGAGGTCGGGCTCGTATGTTCGGATATATAAGATCAGGGTCGGTTACCCGATTCCAATAGGTCGGGGCCCCGTGGTCATCGTGAGGGTTGAGTTCGGGCCTATTGGGCTTGGCTATTAGTTTGGGCCTGAACATGTGAGCAATCCACATGCAAAGTTGGTGTGACTAGGAGTTTACGTGATTAAGGGTATTAACCCTAATCATACGCTAACAAGGCAACTCTGGAGGTAGTGGTGGAAAGGGATTCCACTTGCACCTTTTAAGGAGATTGTGTTGGATCCAAATATGGTAGCTAACATATTTAGGAGTCCTACTCTAATTCGGAGGAGGATACCAAGGTGGTGGGAGCTCTATAAATACAAGATCAATGTTACAATTAACAGGTAAGACCTACTTTGAGCACTAAGCACATAACCTCCATTGTTAAACCTTGTGAACGGCCTATACTTATTCTCACACCGGAGCTATCCCCCGGCGGCACGGCCGTCAAGCTTCTGTGTGATCTATTATTGTGCAGGTTTCAGCGCGTGGATTCTGTGATTGGACAGACGAAACTTGGCGTTAACAGTATATATTTATAGTCACACATATATACATATGTTAGGTACTTGAATATATATATGTTAATTATGCTCATAGATATACATCTATTCTTTGAAATACACAATTTTCATAGAGAAAGAGCGAACTTATAATGCAAGCATTTCCCTCAATCATGTTCCGAATTCCTAACTAGATTTTCTTTGTGCAGAAAATGTAAGGGAGCTTATGGACATGAGTGAGCTAGAAAATGAGTTGTTCGGGAAAGTAAAAACTGTTGATTACTACACTACTGCCGTGAAGATAAAGGGGTTTGAGCATATTCCAATGGGTTTTTATTACTTTGGGGAGTTCATGGATGATCCGGGAGCTATAAGGAATCCAGTTGCAATGCAGAAATTCTACGCAGAGACAAACATTTTCTTGTTCTGGTCTTACGGAAACTCTGCAGATATTAAAGGGACAAAAATAACGGAGTTTGCAAGCAATGTAGTAAGAAGTATGGGTGGCGAAGTTGAGGAAATTATTTTGCAACGACGATTCAAGTATTTTCCTCATGTTAATGATCATTATATTGTTCAAAACTCGATAGAGTTTTAATTCACATTTAACTGTAGATAATTAGTAAACATTCAAAATTTTGAAATGTAGATATGAAGGATGGGTTTTATGATAAGCTGGAATATAAATTGCAAGGTCAGCGTAATTCTTACTTTGTTGGCGGACTAACAGCGTTTGAGCTGACAGAGAGAAATTCAACCTATGCAATGGCTCTAGTCCGCAAGCACTTTGCAAATGATAGCCTGCAGCCAAAGTTTCCATATGTCAAGGTATGAAACTCCAAGTTCACCTTACAAAGTATCTAACTTAATCTGCATTGTTTGAAATTAAAGTACCTTTACTTTCTTCATTGTATATCATAAAAATAAGGAAAAAGAAAGTAACACCAATTCATAGGTCATTTCTACCCTTGTTGGAACTTTTGGCTCATATGATGCATGTGTATGGGAGGTATTGAGAAGTTCTTGAAAAAGGCTAGTGTCGAGCGAAGCGGAGAGGACCGAGGCACTTGCCCATCGCAATTTTAGCTGTTCGGGTTGGACTGAAAGGTTTTGGGGGTGGGGGGTGGCCTCCTACGGTATGGTACGATGTTACAGGGCATTATGAGTATTTTGGGTATAATGCGGATTTAGGGTTGAGATAGAAGTAGTGGTTATATATATTCTTTATTGTAAAAATCATATGTACTCAGATCATAAATAAAATACTTCTCTCCACTCCCGTGGACGTACCAGAGTTTGGGGAATCAAGTAAATTTCTGTGTCTTTACTGTTGTGTGAGTGTGTGATCCAATCCTAACATCCCTTAATTATAGATACAAATAATTGAACAGTTTTAGTTTAGAAACAACAGTTTTGTTAACATCAAGCATGTCTTTTGCAGAGGCTTTTCACATTGCAATCAAATAGCCAACCATGCATCTCTAAGCAATTAGATGAATCTCCTGTGATGGAGTTTTCGGATCTTTCTTCTCTTGACGATTTTCTGCGACACTGGGGAACTCATGGTATCGTGCAGGAAAAGATCCTTTACAATTGGATTAATGACAAAGGCGAAGTAGTGTATAAAAGGTGTTAACGCCAAGATCTTTGATGACGTCCCAATCACGTAAGACGCCCTAATCCTGCACAGAAAACACGATCAACACCAAAAGCTTGACGGCTGGACCGTCGGGGGATAGCTCCGGCGTGAGAGTCAATACAGGTGTTCAAGGTTTAACAATGGAGGGTGTAAAACGTCTAGTGTGTTGAGCCTGATCAAAAGTGTATGCGTGTGTGTTTTGTTACCTCCTTTTCTTTTGTTAACCTTGCCCCATACGTTCCTCAGACCAGGTTTACTGTGCCACCCACTACCTCCTGACACCTCCTCCCATCCCCGGTCATCTCAGCCGAAAGTGTGTAGCTTATTTTCCTACCTGCTACCACTGTTACCTCCCGCCGGCAATCGAAGTCCCATCCTCATTAATGCCATGCAGACCGGTGGCAGACGTAACAGTCAACTACTGCTTTTGTGATGATTACTGGTCAAAGATAAGATAAGTAATACCTTACGTAATGGATCAACCCCGTGACTAAGCCCAATATTATAGTCAAGTAGCGAGGCCCAAGTTGTTTGACCCAATATGGTAAAGGTGATATAATCCAGAAGACAAGCCCATCCGGCCTGGCCTAGTAGGAAAAGTATTCTGGCCCAACATTGCCCCCCAGTCTTTTATTAAACAGGATGTTTAGTGGAAGACTGACTGTAAATAGCGCGAGTCCACAGGAAGAAAGGGCCCATTGAGCGCCGGCCCACCTTGGATAACCCACCAAAGCCAAAATCGGACGTTACCTTTTCCTCTCCCTCATCATTATCCCCAATTAATGCGCCGCCCTTGGCTCTCGTGCAAATTTTGAAAAAATCACTCGCTATAAAAGCCGCTGCCCATTCTCCTTGGAGGGTTCCCTGCTATTTCGAATTCATAAGAACCTATTGTCTTTTCCTCCTCAAATTTCTTTATTTTCTCTGCAAATTCTCAACAATGGCATCCCAGAACCCCAATACAAGTTCTCCCCTTCGTGTCGCCCCCATCTCCACCGTGACCCCTCACTCAAATCCTGACAAAGAGGTTCCGGGCTCAAACCCCCAAGTCGGTGCCGCGAGTAAGGAAGCTCCGCCCATGGAATCACTTCCCAACCCATCTGATTTTTTCCAAAACGAGGAAGACTTTCCTCATGCCAACACCCCTTCCACTGTCAATGAAGCTGAGCTCTGCAACATTAGAGCTCGCTATCAAATACCGGATACCCACAGGGTACGTATAGCGGCCCCTCACGAAAGGATGTACCAGCGTCCCGACGGCTGGATCGCCGTTCCGGTAACTTTTCTGGAGAAGGGGGTGAGGTTCCCCTTTCATGCCTTCCTGATCACCCTCCTAGGGTTTGTTGGAGTGGGGTTCGCCCAATTGGTGCCGAACTCGTACATCCATATACTGGCTTACATAGCCTTCTGCTACGAGATAGGAGTTCCTCCTGCTGTGGATTCCTTCTTTACCCTCTTCTCGGTGGGGAAATCTCGGGAGAAAGGCTTCAAGGTGCTAAGTAAGATAGCCCCCAAGCCCAATGCCAGGATCGAGAAGCGGTCACTAATGGACACTCCTTCGAGCAACCGAGGATGGCATAATAAATGGTTCTTCGTCAACGGGCCCAAAATCTCCTCTGTCCCTGACTGGACCACTTCTGATCGCGTCTCTGCAGACTTCGGAGATATATCCGAGGAGCGTATAAGAGAAATGACGCACATCATAGAGAAGATACCCCTGAAGGAGTGGAGCTTCGGCCTCTTGGGCAAACAAGCCTGGTTATATGACCACAAGTTGTCTCTCATCAATCCGACTTCGATCGATCGGAAGGACTTGGATAGGTACCTTTCTGGCAAGCCTTCATCCCCTTCCACCGAAGTTCCCCAAGAAGAATTTCCGGCCTCGGAGGCCCAGGATGCAGAAGTCTTCCGCGGATCAGAACTTGCTGAGGAGCCTAGCCGACCTCGACAGAAGAAGAGGGCGGTTCGAAAAGTCCGGTCAAATCCTCAAGGAACTCAATCAACTTCTACAGCGAGTTTGATTGACTTGCCTGCGACCGAGCGAATGCAGGCTCTCCGGATTAAGAAAAGGAAGACCCACGTGACTCCTCTGTCTGCCGATGAGCTTCGAGTTCCTCGTCCTGCTGCAGTTGAGCCTCCCCCCGTCATCCTCGTGGAGATCCACGTTTCAGAAGATGAGCTCGAAAACCTGAACGAGTCTCCTCTTCTGTCTCGTAAAAGGAAGCAGTCTTCCGAGGATCAACCAGCACCGCCCCCCGAACCATCAGTGCCTTCTCCGCCGAGACCCTCTTCCTCCACCTTCCGGCGAGAAGCTGCATCTTCTCCCACTGTATGGCCGGATTTTAACGAGAACTTTCCTTTTCAGCTGTTCGACTCCTTTGTTCGGGAGACCGATGACCATCGGTTCGGAAACAGCTCGATCAGAGATTTGATCGAAGAGGGCATGAGTTACCAGGCTAAGGCGAGTTGGTTCAATTGAAATATTTAAGAATCATCTGTTTCTTCTACTAATTCATTTTAAATGTCTGCAGGCAAATGCTGTCTTCGGGAGACTTCTTCCCCGATACAGAGAGTCTGAAGCCGAAGAAGATGCAGCCAGGCGAGAGATGGCTACTATGACTTCTGCTCTGGAGAGGGAGAGAAGGGCTCATGGAATCACTATCTTCAATAAAGAATGCCTTCAGAAGGACTTAAATAAGTTGAAAGAACAGTTGGAGACATCCGAGGCCACCCACCAGCTGACCGTTACTACGAACATAGACCTGGTTCGTCGGAATGAGGTTCTTGTTGGGAAGAACGAGACGATGGTGAAGACCAATAAGAGCTTGGCTATACAAGTACACGACCTTGAGGCCAGGGATCTGAGACATCTGAAGGAGAGGGCAAAACTCGAAGAGGAGCTCCGCGAACTTCGGGCTCTGAGAGACTTGGGTCCTCCTCTAACCGGAGATCTTCGGAGGGAAATCCAGCAAGAATATCGGAAATCTGCCGAGTTGAACGAGGAGATCATCCAGATGTTTTCGGATGGATACGACGAATGCCGAAGCAAAGACAAGGCAAGACTTATCGCTGCTAAGGTTGAACCGACCATCCTGGACTCTTCGGAAGACGAAGTCGATCTCTGAAGATGGTTCTCCTTCCCTTAGCTGTAGTATTTTTGTAAAGCTTCTATTGCTTTGTAAACATCATTATGTAAATAAAATATCAGTATTATCAGTACCATCCTTTATGACCTCGGTTTTTTCACTGTTTACCAACACTTCAATATGGATTTAATTTGAAAAATGTACAAGCTCCTCCGTGGGCTTAACTTTAAACTGTTAATTAACAACTAAGCAAGTCGTATAACAGATAAGATGAAGCTAAATAACATGGCCTTCCGAACTCAACACTTAGAAAGATTTAGGCAATAATAACAAAGTAAAGGAATACTTATTCGTTACCGAAGTGTGAGGTAGGTGTCGCGAGGGATCGGACGAAGTCTGAATGACGATACTTGCCTACCCCGAAGGGCCTGACAAGGTTCTTAGGATCACCTGCCGATGAGGCTATCATCGAATGGTCAGCGAGTCCGCCCGAACCTCCTTACACCGGTGACCATTGATTTTACCACCCTTGGTAAAAAACAATATAGGATCCAGGATTTGACTACCACGCGGGGTATCAAATAAATTGGCTGCCATCGAATGGCCAGCGAGTCCTACCATACCTCCTTACTTCGGTGACCATTGATTTTACCACCCTTGGTAAAAAACAATATAGGATCCAGGATTTGACTACCACACGGGGTATCAAATAAATTGGCTGCCATCGAATGGCCAGCGAGTCCTACCATACCTCCTTACTTCGGTGACCATTGATTTTACCACCCTTGGTAAAAAACAATATAGGATCCAGGATTTGACTACCACACGGGGTATCAAATAAATTGGCTGCCATCGAATGGCCAGTGAGTCCTACCATACCTCCTTACTCCACTGTGACATTGGGACAAATGCGAAGATCAGTTGTGAAAAAAGTGACTTTTTATTGATGATGAACGGTTATGTACAGACTCCCACTGGACTGACTTGGTTTCTATTGAAAGTACTTTCGGAGCCTGCCTGCGTGCCATGTGTTCTGAATTTCGGATCCATCCAAAGCCTTCAGCCGATACATCCCGGGCTTCGGTGCTTCGGCCACTTCATACGGTCCTTCCCAGTTCGGCATCAACTTCCCAGTGTTCTGCGGTGTAGACGCTTCGGCCTCTCTGAGAACGAGGTCTCCCACCTCAAATCTTCGGAGCTTTACCCCTTTGTTGTAGTGCTTGGCGACTCTTCTCTGGTAGGCTGCTAACTTGATCATAGCCACTTCTCTGACTTCCTCTAACAGGTCCAAGTTGGCCTTTAGTCCCTCGTCATTGTAGATCTCACTGAACTGACTAACTCGAAGACTTGGAGATCCAATCTCAACTGGGACCAAGGCATCAGTGCCGTAGGCCAGTCTGAAAGGCGAGTCCCCTGTTGTTGTCCTCGGCGTAGTCCTATAAGCCCACAATACGCTGAGCAGCTCCTCCGGCCATCTTCCTTTGGCTTCGTCCAATCTGCGCTTGATCCCGTTTAAAAGTGTTCTGTTAGTCACTTCGACCTGCCCATTTGATTGCGGATGAGCCACTGAAGTCTTCCTGTGCTGGACTCCCAGTTCCTTCAGAAAGCCTTCAAATTTTGATCCCACAAACTGACGTCCGTTGTCTGATATCACCACTTGAGGGATCCCGAAGAGAAACACTACGAATTCTTTCATAAATTTCAGACACTCCTGTTCCGTTATCAGCCGAAGTGGTTTCGCCTCGACCCATTTGGTCATATAATCAATGGCGACGATGACGAAGCTGACCTGCCCCTTAGCCTTCGGTAACGGACCCAGTATATCAACCCCCCAGACAGCGAAGGATATAGGAGATAGAATCGAGTATAGCTCTTCCGGTGGCTGATGTGGGATCGGACTGTTGAGCTGACATTTATCACATTTTTTCACGTATTCCGTAGCTTCCTTGAAGATCGTTGGCCAGTAGTATCCCTGCCGAAGAACTTTGTATTCCAGCGACTTAGCCGCCATGTGATCACCGCAGATACCCTCATGAACTTCCCGAAGGGCGTACTCTGCTTCGGACGGGACCAGACATTTCAATAATGGTGACGAAAATGCCCTCCGATAAAGATCCCCGTCAATAAGAACGAAGTTGGCACTTTTGTATTTGACCTTTTTTGCTAACATCTGATCCGAAGGAAGGACGCCATCTGCCAAATAATTGATGTAGGGAGTCATCCAGCAGTCAGATCGCTCGATACACATCACTGAGTCATGTTGAACACTCGGCTGCTATAAAACCTCCAGATAGACTGACCCATTGAAAACGACAGCATCTGTAGTGGCTAACTTTGATAAGGCATCGACAATAGAATTATCGTTACGCTCTATGCCTTGAAATTCGTGAAAAGCAAAGTATCAGAGTCTGTCTTTCAACTCTACCAAATACCTGATCATCCTCGTCCCCTGGGCTTCATATTCTCCTGATAACTGCTTGACGACCAACTGGGAGTCACTATAAATAATCAACTTCTGGACTTCTAGGCTCTTCGCCAGCCGAACCCCAGCTAGAACGGCTTCATACTCGGCCTCGTTGTTAGTCGCCTTAAACCCGAATCTAATAGCTTGTTGTACCTTGAACCCCTCCGGACTGGTCAGAATAATCCCTGCTCCACTGACACTTACTGTGGAAGACCCATCTACATACAGTGTCCATGCATTCTGACCGTGCTGAAGAAGTGTAACAGTTCGATCAAATGTCCCCGTTTCCTGTGACTCGGCATCTGCCTCGGTGAAGGAACATTCTACCACAAAGTCGGCCAAAGCCTGTCCCTTGACAGCGGTTCGGGGATGGTATTCGAGGAAAAACTGGGACAATTCCATGGTCCATGCTGCCAATCTCCCCGAAACCTCCGGTTTACCCATTACCTTCTTCAGCGGTTGATCTGTGTAGACGATCAGGAGCCTACCCTGAAAGTATTGCCGAAGCTTTCGGCTAGCAATTACTAAAGCAAAGGTAATCTTTTCAATATTTGGATACCTGGTTTCGGCGTCTCGTAGGACGTGACTGACGTAATAGACCGGGTGCTGCTTTCCACTGATCTCCCGAATCAACACCGCTCCAACGGCTAAGGGACTCGCTGCAAGGTAGAGATATAAGGTCTCTTTCGGAGTGGGTTTTACCAATAGGGGAGCAGAGGACAGATAGGTCTTTATGCCTTGGAAGGCTTCTTCACAGGGCGAAGTGTGACGCCCCCAGAATAGGTATACAACACCCATTCTGAGTCGCCAAATACATGGTACAGAAAGCAAACTACAACTTCAATAATACAATTGTCGTGCAAAATACGACAACACATACTGTGAGTTTAAATACAAATATTGTCTTCTAGACAATATCCACACTCAAATAAATCCTCATTACAATTATTCAAACACTATTTTACAGAAATAGTGAGGACTGCTAATACATCTTTCTAGAACCATCACTCCATACCCCGACTAGATCCTGCTATGTTCTCACCTCCTGAGAAGAAAAATGGAACAAAAAAGAAAAGGGTGAGCTCAACTAGCCCAGTAAAGAATATTATGACTAAGATAATATACAACAAATTATCGTTAGTCTTCAACAGGGAAAAATCTGATAAAATATAATCGACAACAAGTTTTAGATCAACAACTGCAGCGGAAACAACAAACCATTAGAAGAGTCAAGTAGAGAAAGAATTCTACTATCTTCTAAGATTTAAAAGTCCATCATCAATATTTTATCCCTGTAACATCAATTAATAATCATCTTTAACCAAATATTCATCTTTGCACTACAGGCCAAAGATATTCATTTGTATCATCAGTCGGTCATGTTCATCTCAACACCTGTTCATCTTTGCACTACAGGCCAAAGATATTCATCAAGTAATTATACATCTTTGCACTACAGGCCAAAGATATTCAGTAATATCATCATTTAGGACTGAGGATGATGAAAAATATCTTAAAGAGAACGAATCCAATGAGACAGAAGGACAAATAGTAGGGATTCGTATAACAGTTTATCCAAGATCAATAATACTTCATAATAATCAATTGTGAAGCAGAATTCAAAAATAAAGATCAAAACATGGATACAATCAAAGATAGTAACCATAATAGACATCTTGGACAAAAAGGAAAAATTTTATTTTTCGGTGAATAGTGCCGTATTCGTGAATAGTGCCGTATACGTGAATAGTACCGTATACGTGAATAGTAACCCCGACACAAAAAGTTCCAAATTTGATAAAAACTCATATCAATATTTCAGCATAATGATATTGAAGAAAATAATATCATTTAAGAAGAAAATAATATCCCTTACCTCAAAATATCAGTACTTCTGGTCGGAATACCGGTATAAGGCTGAAAGAAACTTGCTCTGATGAATAGAAACTCTCAAAGTATCTAAATACTCACAAAATACACTCAATAATCTAGAGAGAGAAAGAGAGAAAACTTGTTTCTGGTGTGATTTTCAATTCTAACTTAGCCCTCTATTTATAGGAAAATTTTGGTAGGTTTGACCTGCAACCTGATGGCTTTACCTGCTACTATTCCCACCTACCACATTTGAAATATAATTCAGCACATTTCTTCACCAACCACAAGTGGGGCCCACCAATTCTAGAATTTTCCATCAAAATGATAAACTCCGAAAATTCAACAATTTCTGAACCAGTCATCTTGTAAAATTCATAATAAATCATACGTTCATTTTTAACGGTTCAAAATTTGTGGACATATACTCAACTTATATATGTATAACATATCCAAAAATTACCACGATCCAACGGTCGGATTAAAAATTATAACCCCCGCAAACTATCTCAAAAACCCTGATTTTTAATACCTCCATTCCGACAAAAATACTGACAAAAACCTCAACATTAACTCCTTCATTTTTAACCACAAAAATATATCCCTCATTTATATCCACATAAAATAAATATTTCCTTATCATATGAATCAATAATTAATTATTCACAAATAATATTACAGAATCACATTTATGACAACCAGGCCGTTCCCAGGAAAGAGGGGGCTTTCCAATAAGGATTTCTCCTTACTGGCGCGCAATTAGATGACCAAACCTCTCCTTAGACAGAACTTTCTAGACATTGCCAATAATGTTATCTAATAATATTATTCAAATAATATGAATTATTGATCTGATAATGGAAATACTGTGCAGCAACAATTATTGAAACAACAATAATATAAAATATCAATGCAGCAATTATTGAATCAATAAAATAAAATATTGAACAGTAATCACTGTAACAATTATTGAGTAGTGCCTTCTTACGTACGAATCAATAATTCAACTATACTGTGCAATCCGTGTGCTACTATGCAACCACGCGTTATTACTGTATTTTTAACCACCGGGTATTTAAACAGTATTAACGGTAACAACTACGCCGTTATTAATAAACAACTTATACTTGTCGTTTTCTTCATCCAATCGCTTTCCGTTATGGGGCCCACACAAGGCTGCGTCGTCGTACGAATATTCCCCGACAGCAAGAATATTCCACGACCAACCGAATATTCACCGACCAAAAATAAATATTTTATAACCACTTGCTTATTTTGCAAAATTTGCACATTTCACCCATAACCAAAGTATTATATCAAATTAACCCCTTATTATTCACAATAATATTTAGAGAAAATTTGATTTTATTCATTAATAAGTTGGGGTCTTACAACCTCCCCTCCTTATGAAATTTCGTCCTCGAAATTGACGTACGTACCTGATGTTTCAAAAAGGTGAGGATACCTCGCTTTCATTTCTGATTCCAACTCCCAGGTCATTTCTTCAATAGCATGGTTTCTCCACAAAACCTTAACTTGTGGTATAACCTTCGTGCGTAGGACATGCTCTTTCCTATCCAAGATCTTAACAGGTACCTCCTCGTACGTTAAATCTTCAGCTATCTCGTCTGGTTCTAACTCAATAATGTGGTTCGGGTCTTTAACATATTTACGAAGCATAGATATGTGAAAAACATTATGAACACGAGACATGCTTGGAGGTAATGCGAGTCTATATGCCACATTTCCTATTCGCTCAAGAATCTCAAATGGACCAACAAATCTTGGATTGAGCTTTCCTCTCTTCCCAAATCTTGTAACTCCCTTCCATGGTGCAATATACATGATCCCCAATATTAAATTCCACGTCCTTCCGATGAAGATCCGCATAACTCTTTTGTCGATCCTGTGCCGTTTGTATACGTTGTCGAATCGTTTGGATCTTCTCTGTAGTAATGCGTACCAATTCTGGTCCCAACAATGTTGCTTCACCCACCTCGTCCCAGCATACTGGAGAACGACATTTTCTTCCATACAACGCCTCAAATGGAGCCATACCTATGCTCGCCTGATAACTGTTGTTGTAGGAGAATTCCACCAATGGTAGGTACTTATCCCAACTCCCTTTGAGATCTAAGACACAAAGTCTTAATAGATCTTCAAGAGTTTGAATAGTCCTCTCTGATTGTCCGTCCGTTTGAGGATGGTATGCTGAACTGAATCGTAAATCCGTGCCCATAGCTTTCTGCAAGCTAACCCAAAATCGTGAAGTGAATCTTGGGTCACGATCCGAAACTATGGATACTGGCATGCCATGCAATCTCACAATCTCGTTCACGTACATACTAGCAAGACGTTCAAGGGAATAAGTCTCACGTATCGGCAAGAAATGAGCGGACTTGGTTAATCTATCAACAATAACCCAAATCGCATCTATGCCTTGAGAAACCTTGGGAAGACCTGTAACAAAATCCATAGTAATGTGTTCCCACTTCCATTTCGGAATCTCAAGTGGTTGCAATGGACCCTTTGGTACTTGATGCTCCGCTTTTACACGTTGACAAGTTAAACATCTCGAGATAAACTCCGCGATCTCTCTTTTCATATTGCTCCACCAAAATGTATGTCGAAGATCGTGATACATTTTGGTACTCCCAGGATGGATTGCAAACGGTGTGTTGTGTGCCTCCATCATTATTCTATGCTTCAAGTCAAAATCGTTAGGAACACAAAGTCTGGAGTTGACTCGAAGTATTCCTTCTTCATCGATTCTTGCTTCTGGAATAGCACCTTCTTGCACTTTCTTCTTCATACGCATCAGCTCTATATCCGTAGCTTGAGCAGCTTTAACTTTATCGATTAAAGTCGGTTCTACTCGTATATTTGATATCATCATGTGGGTACTTGGAGCCTTCATCTCTATCTCCATCCTTTGCAAGTCATACAAAATGGGCCTTTGTGTTAAAAACATTGCACTCGTACCCGCATATGATCTTCTACTCAATGCGTCAGCTACTACGTTTGCTTTTCCAGGATGGTATTGGATGGTATGATCGTAATCTTTCAACAGCTCAAGCCAACGTCGTTGCCGCATGTTGAGTTCCTTTTGGGTGAAGAAATATTTGAGGCTTTTATGATCTGTATAGATCTCCACTTTCTCCCCATACAGGTAGTGTCTCCAGATCTTCAACGCAAAAACGACTGCTGCCAACTCCAAATCATGAGTAGGATAATTCCTCTCATATTCTTTGAGTTGTCGTGAGGCATAGGCTATGACTTTCCCATGTTGCATGAGAACACATCCTAACCCTTTGCCTGAAGCATCGCTGTAGATAACAAATCCATCCGAACCAGATGGTATTGTCAAAACAGGTGCCGAAATGAGTCTCCTCTTGAGTTCTTGGAAACTCTTCTCGCATTCCTCACTCCATACGAATTTTGTATCTTTCCGAGTCAGCTGAGTTAACGGAGTAGCGATTCGAGAAAATCCTTCCACAAATCTCCGATAATAACCAGCTAAGCCCAGAAAGCTACGTACTTCGGTTACCGACTTCGGTTGCTCCCAACTTTGTATGGCTTCAATCTTCGCCGGGTCGACAGATACTCCATGTTTTGACACCACGTGCCCAAGGAATGCTACTTCCTCAAGCCAGAACTCGCATTTCTTCAGTTTGGCATATAGCTTGTTTTCACGAAGCCTTTGCAGTACCAGCTTCAAATGGCGCTCATGATCTTCACGGCTTTTGGAATAGATGAGGATGTCATCAATAAAGACAACAACGAACTGATCCAAATATTCTTTGAATACACGGTTCATCATATCCATGAAGGCAGCAGGAGCATTAGTCAATCCAAAAGACATTACTAAGAATTCATAATGCCCGTACCGAGTTCTGAAGGCAGTCTTTGGAATATCCTCAGTTTTAATCTTCAGCTGATGATATCCAGAACGAAGATCGATCTTTGAAAAGAATTGTGCTCCTTGCAACTGGTCAAACAGGTCATCAATGCGAGGTAGCGGATACCTATTCTTGATGGTGACATGGTTCAATTCTCGATAGTCAATACAAAGTCGCATACTCCCGTCTTTCTTCTTTACGAATAAAACAGGAGCACCCCAAGGAGACGTACTAGGACGAATAAAACCGATGTCCAACAACTCCTGTAGTTGGACTTTTAACTCCTGAAGTTCAATAGGAGCCATTCGATATGGGGTTTTAGAAATGGGCTTTGTACCGGGTTCAAGGTCAATAAAGAATTCAATTTCTCGTTTCGGGGGTAGACCGGGAAGTTCTTCAGGAAATACATCGGAAAATTCTCTAACAATAGAAATATTATTCAAATCTGACTTGTCTTTGTTCAAATCCATAACATGGGCTAAGAAAGCTTGACATCCGTTTTTCAATAAACGAATAGCTTTGTGGCTTGATATGACAGTGACTGATTTTAGTGGTTTAGTAGTTTGAATTCGTATGACAGGTTGGTTAGGAATATGAAAACTAACAACCTTACGAAAACAATCAATTTTAGCATGATGAGTGGTTAACCAATCAATTCCTAAAATCACATCAAAAGCAAGTATCTTTAAAGAGATAAGATCAACAGGTAATGTGATAGTGCCAACTTGGATCATGCAAGATTTATAAACTGTAGATGTAACGAAGGTTTCACCCAACGGAGTTTCAACAGATAAGTTAAAGTCCAATTTCTCCGGAGTCAAGTTTAAACGTTGAGCACAAGCAGGAGAGATAAAAGAATGGGTAGAACCGGTATCTAGTAAAGTATAAACTTCGCAAGAATTCAAGATTAGCTTACCCGTGATCACCTCGTTCGGGTTTCTCACGTTTTGGCCAGTTACGACAAACGCTCTTCCAGGAACCGCTGATTTCGCCTTATCCGGGACAGCCCTTGGAATCACCACTCCCGCTGAACTTGGTTTCGCTATAGTACAATCTCGAGCGATGTGGCCTTCCTTCCCACAGTTGTAACACACCTTGGATTGTTGTGGACAGTTTGGGCTGATATGTCCCTCTTTCCCGCATTTGTAACATACGACCGGTGGTCGTTCTCCTCCCCTAGAAACAGTTGATGTTTGTGCTGACGTCTTCACGTTATCATTGTTGTACCTTCTCTTCTTGAAATCTCCTCCCGACTCGCTCCTTCTATTATCACGACCACGATTACCACCAGAGTGGTTACCGCTTTTGTTCGTATTTTTCCCTCCTCGTTGGTTATCATCGCTCTGATGATTGCTGTCACCGGTATGACCCTGGTTGTGGTCCCTCGGTTGAGTATACTCATTATCTCTCTCTAATAATTGGGCCCTGTTGACAACGTCTGAATACAGAGAAAATTTATGAGAGATAAGGTATTGACGAATCTCAGGTTTTAAACCTCTCAGAAACATCCGTGTCATTCGTTCCTCATTTTCGACCAAATGAGGTGCAAACCTGGATAACTCTGCAAACTTCGCCTCGTACTGGGACACCGTCATGTTGTTTTGTTCCAGTCTAATAAACTCAACCTCCTTCATATGACGAATACTTTCAGGAAAGTACTTGTCATTGAACAGTTTTTGAAATGTTTCCCAGGACATGTTGAGTGCGTCAGGCTGGGTACGCTTCACAGACTCCCACCAGTAGTCTGCCTCACCGCGGAACATAAATGTGGCGAATGGAACCTTCTGTTCCTCCGTGCATCCCAAGACATCAAATATCTTGGTAATTTGCTTGACCCACGTTTCCGCCATGATCGGATCCGGCTTTCCCTTAAATTCTGGTGGTCCCAATTCTTTGAACTGCTTAGCTGTGACAAACCGCGCGTTGTTATCATTTCCACCCGTATTCTGCACACGAGTCTCCCTCGTCTGATTTTGCATGAACTGCAAAAAGCTCCTAAACATTCCATCATTCATCGTTTGCTCGGTAACGTTGTTTACAGGAGGAATATTGCCTTCCTGTTGCACGTTCCCCTGGGTAGTGATCAAAGGTGTCTCCACGGTCTGATTTACTCCATTATTAACGTTCTCAGCTGCCATTCTTAAATACTGCCATAAAACAAGGGTTAATAGTCATGTCATATATTATCCCTATACTCTGACCGACCAAATAAACACCAAATAAACTTAGTCAGGTCATACTAGCGAAGGAATTCCCCGTCTCTCCCCTCCTAGTTCTTGTCTCACATCTCAGCCAGGGATCATATCCCTAAGCTCTGATACCAACTGTGACGCCCCCAGAATAGGTATACAACACCCATTCTGAGTCGCCAAATACATGGTACAGAAAGCAAACTACAACTTCAATAATACAATTGTCGTGCAAAATACGACAACACATACTGTGAGTTTAAATACAAATATTGTCTTCTAGACAATATCCACACTCAAATAAATCCTCATTACAATTATTCAAACACTATTTTACAGAAATAGTGAGGACTGCTAATACATCTTTCTAGAACCATCACTCCATACCCCGACTAGATCCTGCTATGTTCTCACCTCCTGAGAAGAAAAATGGAACAAAAAGGAAAAGGGTGAGCTCAACTAGCCCAGTAAAGAATATTATGACTAAGATAATATACAACAAATTATCGTTAGTCTTCAACAGGGAAAAATCTGATAAAATATAATCGACAACAAGTTTTAGATCAACAACTGCAGCGGAAACAACAAACCATTAGAAGAGTCAAGTAGAGAAAGAATTCTACTATCTTCTAAGATTTAAAAGTCCATCATCAATATTTTATCCCTGTAACATCAATTAATAATCATCTTTAACCAAATATTCATCTTTGCACTACAGGCCAAAGATATTCATTTGTATCATCAGTCGGTCATGTTCATCTCAACACCTGTTCATCTTTGCACTACAGGCCAAAGATATTCATCAAGTAATTATACATCTTTGCACTACAGGCCAAAGATATTCAGTAATATCATCATTTAGGACTGAGGATGATGAAAAATATCTTAAAGAGAACGAATCCAATGAGACAGAAGGACAAATAGTAGGGATTCGTATAACAGTTTATCCAAGATCAATAATACTTCATAATAATCAATTGTGAAGCAGAATTCAAAAATAAAGATCAAAACATGGATACAATCAAAGATAGTAACCATAATAGACATCTTGGACAAAAAGGAAAAATTTTATTTTTCGGTGAATAGTGCCGTATTCGTGAATAGTGCCGTATACGTGAATAGTGCCGTATACGTGAATAGTAACCCCGACACAAAAAGTTCCAAATTTGATAAAAACTCATATCAATATTTCAGCATAATGATATTGAAGAAAATAATATCATTTAAGAAGAAAATAATATCCCTTACCTCAAAATATCAGTACTTCTGGTCGGAATACCGGTATAAGGCTGAAAGAAACTTGCTCTGATGAATAGAAACTCTCAAAGTATCTAAATACTCACAAAATACACTCAATAATCTAGAGAGAGAAAGAGAGAAAACTTGTTTCTGGTGTGATTTTCAATTCTAACTTAGCCCTCTATTTATAGGAAAATTTTGGTAGGTTTGACCTGCAACCTGATGGCTTTACCTGCTACTATTCCCACCTACCACATTTGAAATATAATTCAGCACATTTCTTCACCAACCACAAGTGGGGCCCACCAATTCTAGAATTTTCCATCAAAATGATAAACTCCGAAAATTCAACAATTTCTGAACCAGTCATCTTGTAAAATTCATAATAAATCATACGTTCATTTTTAACGGTTCAAAATTTGTGGACATATACTCAACTTATATATGTATAACATATCCAAAAATTACCACGATCCAACGGTCGGATTAAAAATTATAACCCCCGCAAAATATCTCAAAAACCCTGATTTTTAATACCTCCATTCCGACAAAAATACTGACAAAAACCTCAACATTAACTCCTTCATTTTTAACCACAAAAATATATCCCTCATTTATATCCACATAAAATAAATATTTCCTTATCATATGAATCAATAATTAATTATTCACAAATAATATTACAGAATCACATTTATGACAACCAGGCCGTTCCCAGGAAAGAGGGGGCTTTCCAATAAGGATTTCTCCTTACTGGCGCGCAATTAGATGACCAAACCTCTCCTTAGACAGAACTTTCTAGACATTGTCAATAATGTTATCTAATAATATTATTCAAATAATATGAATTATTGATCTGATAATGGGAAATACTGTGCAGCAACAATTATTGAAACAACAATAATATAAAATATCAATGCAGCAATTATTGAATCAATAAAATAAAATATTGAACAGTAATCACTGTAACAATTATTGAGTAGTGCCTTCTTACGTACGAATCAATAATTCAACTATACTGTGCAATCCGTGTGCTACTATGCAACCACGCGTTATTACTGTATTTTTAACCACCGGGTATTTAAACAGTGTTAACGGTAACAACTACGCCATTATTAATAAACAACTTATACTTGTCGTTTTCTTCATCCAATCGCTTTCCGTTATGGGGCCCACACAAGGCTGCGTCGTCGTACGAATATTCCCCGACAGCAAGAATATTCCACGACCAACCGAATATTCACCGACCAAAAATAAATATTTTATAACCACTTGCTTATTTTACAAAATTTGCACATTTCACCCATAACCAAAGTATTATATCAAATTAACCCCCTTATTATTCACAATAATATTTAGAGAAAATTTGATTTTATTCATTAATAAGTTGGGGTCTTACACGAAGTCCATTGGAAAGTCTTCGCATTCTTCGGCCCATTCAGTGTGTCGAAGAATGGTAGACACCTCTCTGCGGATTTGGACATGAACCTCCTCAGAGCTGCAATCCTACCGGTCAGACGTTGGACGTCTTTAAATGACTGAGGAGTCTTCATGTCAAGGACGGCTTGAATTTTCTCTGGATTAGCTTCGATGCCCCTCTGACTGACCAGATACCCCAAGAATTTTCCCGCACCGAGGCCGAAGGTACATTTTGCGGGATTAAGCCTCAATTTGTGATGTCGGACAATCTGAAAACATTCCTCCATATCATCCAAATGTTTCTGAACCTGCATGCTTTTAACGATCATGTCGTCGACATAAACCTCCATATTCTTTCCCAGCTGCTTGTGGAAGATAAAATTCATCATTCTTTGGTAGGTTGCTCCAGCATTTATAAGGCCAAAGGTCATCTTCTTATAGGCGTATACCGAACGGTGTGTAATAAATGCTGTCTTCGGGATATCTTCCCTACACATGGATATTTGATGATAACCTGAAAAAGCATCCATAAAGCTTAGTAGAGCATAACCCGAAGTTGCATCAATAAGTTGATCAATATGGGGCAAAGGATAAAAGTCCTTCGGACAAGCTTTATTTAGGTCGGTGTAATCAATGCAAACTCGCCATTTCTGGTTCTGCTTCTGCACCAATACTACATTGGCCATCCACTGTGGGTAGTCGATCTCAAAAATAAAATCAGCAGCCAACAGCTTGGCGATCTCTTCGTCAATTATCTTCTGACGCTCGGGTGCGAATATTCGCCTCTTTTGCCGAACAGGCTTCTTCGAGGGATCTACCTCCAATCGGTGCTCAACGACCTTTCTGCTAATCCCAGGCATGTCCTTTGGTTTCCATGCAAAAATGTCCGCATAGCAGCGAAGGAGTTCCATGAGATTTGTCCGAAGAGGCTCTGGTAGACCCAAACCAATTTTCACTGTCTTGTCTGCCTTCCCGAGGATCAACTCGATCTCCTCCATCTCCCCCGCAGGTGTTACCAATGGCTCGGAACTGCTTTCAGTGAAGGGCTCAATCTCGATTGCCATGGTTTGTTTCTGTTTGCTAACCCCTACTCCGGAAGAGATGCACGCATTTCGATAACAGCGTCGGGCTAGATCCAAATCCCCAGCCACCTCTCCGACTCCGTGCGCTGTAGGGAACTTGATTTTGAAATGGGGGATAGAAGTCACGGCCTGGAGAGCTGTCAGGGTAGGTCTTCCCAGTATGGCGTTGTAAGCCGAGTCTACATGCACAACATAGAATTTACACATTATTTCTGTCTGCTGAGGGGCTGTGCCGAAGACCACTGGGAGCTCGATAGTGCCTGCAACTTTGACCGGATCATTGCTGAAACCATATAGAGGAGCCTCCTGCCCAACTTCCATCTTTCGCCCTTCAAGATGCATTCTTTGGTACGCGTGGGCGTACAGAATATCCACTGAGGACCCGTTATCTATCATCATACGTTTCATGTCTACCGAGCCCACTTGCGCGGTGATCACTAACGCTCCTTCATGTGGATCAATGGGCTCCAAAGGATAGTCTGCGTCTGTAAAGGATATAATAGTTCCGGGAAATGGTCTATCCATCTTTGGAGAGGCACCTGATATGGACATAACCAAATCTAGATACCCCCTTCTCTTCCTTCCTACCAATTTCCCCGACGTTCCCCCTGTTATTACGTTGATGACATGCCTTGGTGGCGGGTTCGGGATGGGCTGCACAGGAGGATCCGTTTGAACTGTTTGAACGGTGCGGTCGGCACCTTGGTGACTTTTTTCGGCCACATACTGGACTAACAGACCGCTCTGGATCTTTCTTTCGACAAAATCCTTCAGATTACAACACTCATTGGTGCCATGGCCTGCGGCTTGATGATAGTTACAATATTTTCGAGGGTTGCCCTGCCCGGTCCTATAGTTGTCCCTCGGTGGCTCAAAGAACGGCTGGTTCTGGATTTGGTCTAGAATCACCGATCTGTCTGTGTTCAGTTTGGTATAAACCTTATTCACCTTCGGGGCGGAAGCAGGCGGACGAGTATCTCTTTGTCGCCATGAGTTGTTGAACTTCTAGGAACGGCTCTCCGATCTATCATTGTACCCCCCAGTCTTCTTCGGATCATCCCGGGTTTTAGGGACATCTGCCTCTTTCATCTGTTCCGTAGAGGAACGCTTCAAGCTACTCATAGCCTCTTCCACAACGATATAACCTTCTGCCTTATCGAATGCCTCTGCCAGGCTCTTCGGGTGATTGAACATCAACTTCTTCACCAGCTTCTCCGACTTTACTAGGTCCAGACCGTTCTGAAACAAACCCACGGCCTGGAGATCGTTCAAATCTGACACCTGACCAACGGCCTCTCGGAACCTCTTCACATACTGACCCAAATACTCGTTGGTGTACTGCCTGACCTGTGCCAAAGAGCCCGTGGGCTTCCCTCTCCTTCGGTTACTCCCAAAACGAGCGTGGAACTTATCGCAGAGTTCGGACCATGAAGAAATTGAATCTGCTGGTAAATTCCCCATCCACTGCCTCGCATCCTTTCTCAACGTCGTAACAAACATGTGACATTTAGCAGCGTCAGTGAAATCCTAGTAGTCCATCAACCGGTCAAATGCTTGGCTATGGTCGTAAGGATCTCCCGAACCATCGTAACTTTCCATGTGAGGCAACTTCTTAGAGGTGTCCGCCTTCTCCTTAAGAATATCCGAGAAAAACGGGGATGCTTTCTTTCCCGGAGTATTCTTCACCTGCTGGACCTCGGCCAACTGCTTCTGGAGTGCCTTCAGTTCTTTTACGAGGTACTCTACTCCTTCCGGCTGTGACGACACTTCCTTCTCCGACGACTCTCTCTTTCTTTGAGTAGGTCGGTCGTTGATCATAATACCCCCAACCTTCGAAGGACTTTCGCGACGACGGTCTTCTGAGAAAAGTACCCGACTTTCGGGTGCACGGCCCCCAGATCTGCTTCGCCTCTGGGTCCGATGACTGTGGTGGGAGTGTGCGACAATGAGTGCCCTTTTCATGCTCTCTGGAGTTCGTTCTCTGGATCAGCCTTTCCTACCACTTCGGATCTGCCCCGTAGGTACGTCACGACGGAGTGCTTCCTTCGACCTTCGAGGAGTAGGGATCCTCGATCTTTCTCTCTCTCGATGTTGGCTTTGAAGCCCACGTTCTGAATGAACCGGCTCCTTCCCGCTGCGATGCACACGCCTTTCAGACTGGACATAACTGGATGCTTCATCCCTCAACTCTTCCATCTGGGACATCTGCTCAGCTATATCCTGCCTCTGCTTCATGAGTGACTCCATGGCCCTATCTGCCTCTTCTGCCATCTTAGCCAATCGGGAGGTCTTCTCGTCGTGGTCTAGCTGTTTCCGGCCGCGACCGGACTCTTTATCCGTCGTGAAGATTAACTTTCTCTTAGCTTTGCCCACGGCCCTTGGACGAGAATCTCCATGCGATCGCTTAGAGGCTGTGCTAGCATGAGCACTTAGTGTGGGCCCCAAACGATCTCTAACAGAAACTCGTGGTGGTGAATCACCAACAGTCATCGGTTGTCCTTCAGGCGTGTCTGCTCTGCTCTTCCCCATCCTTGAGAGCGTGGAACAAATGAATATTTGTGATTGAAAGCTCTGGAACACTAGAACTCAGCCCTCCTTCTAGCGCCAATGTTAACGCCAAGATCTTTGATGACGTCCCAATCACGTAAGACGCCCTAATCCTGCACAGAAAACACGATCAACACCAAAAGCTTGACGGCTGGACCGTCGGGGGATAGCTCCGGCGTGAGAGTCAATACAGGTGTTCAAGGTTTAACAATGGAGGGTGTAAAACGTCTAGTGTGTTGAGCCTGATCAAAAGTGTATGCGTGTGTGTTTTGTTACCTCCTTTTCTTTTGTTAACCTTGCCCCATACGTTCCTCAGACCAGGTTTACTGTGCCACCCACTACCTCCTGACACCTCCTCCCATCCCCGGTCATCTCAGCCGAAAGTGTGTAGCTTATTTTCCTACCTGCTACCACTGTTACCTCCCGCCGGCAATCGGAGTCCCATCCTCATTAATGCCATGCAGACCGGTGGCAGACGTAACAGTCAACTACTGCTTTTGTGATGATTACTGGTCAAAGATAAGATAAGTAATACCTTACGTAATGGATCAACCCCGTGACTAAGCCCAATATTATAGTCAAGTAGCGAGGCCCAAGTTGTTTGACCCAATATGGTAAAGGTGATATAATCCAGAAGACAAGCCCATCCGGCCTGGCCTAGTAGGAAAAGTATTCTGGCCCAACAAAAGGACATGTAAAGAACTTCACGAAAACGCTTCCTGTATTGCTCATAACCTCTTGACAAGCCAGAAACCAGCTATCAAACCTGGTGAAAGAGTTCTTTTGATTTACGTCCCCGGCCTTGAGTTTATCGATGCTTTCTTTGGGTGCCTAAGAGCTGGAGTCGTACCAGTTCCAGCTATTCCTCCTGATCCATCGCAAAAAGGTGGACAAGCTCTTCTCCATATTCAGAACATTGCAAACAAATGCAATGCAGTGGCAATTCTGTCAACCAAGCGCTACCATATATCCGTTTGTGCATTTTCTGCAAAGAACATTATATTATTGGCAGGGAAAAATAAATCCTCCCCTCGATGGCCTGACTTGCCGTGGTTACATACCAACTCTTTCTTCCACAAATCTAATGTTGTCACCCATCACCAAGACATAGCTCAAGTATCCAAACCTCTGCCGGATGATTTATGCTTTCTCCAATTCACATCAGGTTCGACTGGCGATGCTAAAGGAGTTATGATCAAACATGGTGGCCTCATCCATAATGTGAGATTAATGCGAAAGAAATACAAGAGCACATCAAGGACGGTACTTGTAAGCTGGCTGCCTCAGTATCATGACATGGGACTGATTGGGGGGCTTTTCACTAGTCTGGTGAGTGGTGGATCCGCAGTTTTATTTTCGCCAGTAACATTCATCAAGAACCTGTTGTTTTTTATACAAAATAAAATATTACAAAGTTAAATAAAATATATATAATAATAGAGATTTGTAACTGAATATATATTAATATCTATTATTAATATATTACCGTTGTTGCTTGGAATATATTACCGTTGCTATATATTAAAGTGAGATTACCGTTCATGATGTTACCGTTCTATATTAATAGAGATATTACAGTTCATGATATTACCGTTGCAATTCTTTCCTATAAAAGGCTGAGTTCATTTTGTTTCACTTAACTTTTTGGCTGGAACATATCTATATAATATATTGAGTGCTTCTGTCAACTTTGAGTTTTTGACAAAAAGCTGTTACCTTTTACCTACTAGGCATATTTATATATATTATATAAATAAACAGTAATTTCCATATATATATATATATATATATATATATATATATATATATATATATATATATATATACACGACTTATTTTTGAGTTCGAGTAAAGAAAAATTAGAAGTTGTTCCTGGATCATTCAACTATTTCAAGTGCTGGTTAGTTGGGTGAAGAGCCGTTGAATCCTGGAGTAGAATTTTGTTAGTGACCTTAGCACCGAGAAAAGTTCTCCGAGGGACGAAATTTCTACTTAAGGACAGTGCACTGCACGCCTCTGCTCAAAATTATTTGCTCTAAATCGATAAGTTTATTTCTGCCATTCTTTTATTTGATAGTTGAATCCTATATTTTGTTCATATTTTTCCTACAATCTTAAGTAGAAATTCTATGGATTCTGCTATGCTTACCGCCACTAAATATGTCCCTGACTTGACCAAAATTGAGCCTTTTAATGGAACAAATTTTAAACGTTGGCAAACCAAATTACTTTTGATTATGGACATTGCTAAAGTTGACCATGTCTTAACCAAACCAAAACCAGTTGAACCCCTTCTGATGCTACCGATGAACAAAAGAAAGAATATGAATGTTCTGTTAGTACTTGGTCTTCTGCTGATAAAATTTGCAAGGCTATCATTCTCAACTCTTTGTCAAATGAACTTTTTGATATCTATTGTCTACATAAACATGCTACTGAAATTTGGGATGCTTTAGTTTTGAAATATGTTGTGGAAGATGCTGGTGTCAAAAAGTATGCAATTGGGAATTTTCTTAATTTTTACATGACCGATGAAAAAGATGTCTCTTCTCAAATTCATGGCTTTCATCTTGTCGTAGCCGAACTTAATAATGAAGGCATGAACTTACCCGCTCCTTTTATTGTTGGCTCCCTTATTGGGAAATTGCCCGATTCTTGGAAAGATTACAAGAATACTATGAAACATACAAGGAAAGACATGACCTTAGAGGAGTTAATTGTTCATATTCGTATTGAGGAAAAGAACAGAAATTTAGATAAAACTGCCAAAGCCAAAGAGATGTCTTCCAAAGCAAATTTGGTTGATGATCGCAAACCTCGTCATTCGTTTAACAAACATCCTAAACATGGGCATAAGTATAACCCCGGTCCGAAGGCAAAATCGAATCAGTTCAAACCCAAAACCACAAAACCTAAAGGTGATTGTTTCGTGTGTGGAAGGCCAGGTCATTATGCCGCACAATGCAAGTTCAAAAAAGGAAACAACCAGTCTGTTCTTCCGAGAGCTAACTTAGCTGAGGCAGACAATACTATTGTGGCGGTTGTCTCCGAGGTGAACATGGTGACTGACAAAGAGGCATGGGTAGTGGATTATGGTGCTACCAAACACATTTGTGCGAATCGTGGTGCATTCATCTCTTACACTCCCCTTGAGGGAAAAGATGAACATGTATACATGGGCGATTCGAGGCCTGCACCAGTGTTGGGTAAAGGGAAAGTAAATTTAAAATTGACTTCTGGGAAGATCCTTTCTCTTACCGATGTGCTTCATATTCCTAAGATTCGCTACAATCTCGTATCTGTTGGAATACTTGGAAAAGTTGGGGTTAAGGTTATGTTTGAATCTGATAAGGTAGTTTTAACCAAAAATGGGGTGTTTGTGGGAAAAGGGTATCTTAATTCTGGCTTATTTCATTTGAATGTACTTGAACTCATAAATAATAATGCTAGTACTTCTTTTGCTTACTTGGTTGAGTGTGATGATATTTGGCATGCTAGATTAGGCCATGTGAATTATTCTTATATAAAAATAATGAAAAGTTTGGGAATTTTAAAAGATGTTAAAATTTCAAATACCAATAAATGTCAAGTGTGTGTAGAAGCCAAAACTACTAGAAAAACATGTAAACCAGTACTAGTTAGAGAATCTGAACCTCTCTGTTTAATTCATTCAGACTTAGGTGAGATGTCTAGAAATACTTCTAGAGGAGGGAAAAATTATTATGTGACTTTTATAGATGATTATTCTAGATATACTAAAGCTTACCTTCTTAGAAATAAAAATGAAACTGAAGATAAATTTCTAGTTTATAAGGCCGAAGTTGAAAATAAATTAGAAAAGAAGATTAAAAGACTCAGGTCCGATAGAGGTGGAGAATATGACTCTGGACCCCTTAGTAAATATTGTGAAGAATAAGGAATTATACATGAGGTAACACCTCCCTATTCTCCAGAATCTAATGGGGTTGCTGAAAGAAAGAATAGAACACTAAAAGAAATGATGAATGCTTTGTTAGTAAGTTCTGGGGCTCCACCGAATTTGTGGGGGGAAGCTCTTCTTTCTGCTTGTCACTTGCAAAATAGAATCATTTATAAGAAAACTGGAAAAACACCTTATGAGCTTTGGGAAAATCATTTACCTAACTTGAAATATCTTAAAGTGTGGGGGTGTCTTGCTAAGGTAATGTTACCTGACCCTAAGAAAAGGAAAATTGGTTCTAAAACTGCTGATTGTTTGTTTATTGGTTATGCTGAACATAGTGCTGCTTATAGATTTCTTGTTTTAAAAAGTGATGTATTAGATCATAATACAATCATTGAGTCAAAAAATGCTGATTTCTTTGAAAATATTTTTCCTTTGAAATCTAAAGTGGATCGACCAGTAGCAGAGCTTCATACGAGCTCGTATATAGTTCCAATTGAGGAATCTGAAGTTGAACCAAGGAGGAGTAAGCGTACTAGAAAACTCACTAATATGGGAGACGACTTTTTTACGTTTCTCTTAGATAATGACCCATTAACTTTTAAAGATGCAGTTTCTTCTCCCGATGCTCCTTTTTGGAGAGAAGCCATAAATAGTGAGATTGAGTCTATTATGGCTAATCACACTTGGGAATTAGTGGACCTTCCTCCTGGTTCTAAATCTATTGGCTGTAAATGGATTTTTAAAAGGAAATTAAAACCTGACGGATCAATTGATAAATTTAAGGCTAGGCTTGTTGCTAAAGGAAATAAACAAAAGCAAGATCTTGACTTTTTTGAGACTTATTCACCGGTTGCAAGAACATCATCCATTAGAGTTTTAATTGCTCTAGCCGCTATTAAAAATTTAATAATTCATCAAATGGATGTTAAAACTGCGTTTCTTAATGGAGATTTAGAAGAGGAGATTTATATGGACCAACCTGAGGGATTTATTTCCTTAGGCAATGAGCATAAAGTTTGTAAATTAGTTAAATCTTTATATGGTCTTAAACAAGCTCCTAAGCAATGGAATGATAAATTTGATAGTGTGATGACTTCTAATGGATATATAATAAATGATGGAGATAGATGTATATATACCAAATTTAATAATGAGAATTGTGGTGTTATTGTATGTCTTTATGTGGATGATTTGCTTATTTTTGGAACCAATATTGATGTTATATATGAGACTAAAAATATGTTATCCACTAAATTTGATATGAAAGACTTGGGAGAAGCAAATGTTATTCTCGGAATTAATTTGAGAAAAGTGTGTAATGGGTATGTGATTTCTCAAGATCATTATGTGGAGAAAATGCTTAAGAGATTTGGACATTATAATGTTAATCATGTTAGTACTCTGTATGATTCTTGTTTACATTTAAAGAAACATGAGGGACCTAGTGTATCTCAATCTGAGTATGCTCAAATCATAGGTTGCTTAATGTATCTTACTAATTGCACAAGACCTGATATTTCTTATGCAGTTAATAGACTCAGCAGATACACTCATAATCCAAATAAGGATCATTGGACTGCTTTATGTAGAGTACTCAAGTATCTGCGAGGTACTATTGGATTTGGCTTGTATTACTGCTGTAATCCTGCAGTTCTTGAGGGCTATAGTGATGCCAACTGGATCTCTGATTCAGATGAAATCAAATCCACGAGTGGCTACATATTTACCTTAGGTGGAGGAGCAGTGTCTTGGAAGTCTTCTAAACAGACTTGTATAGCTCGCTCTACTATGGAGTCTGAGTTTATTGCCTTAGAAAAGGCAGGTTCTGAAGCAGAGTGGCTCAGAAATCTTTTAGAAAATATTCTTTTGTGGACGAGACCAGTTCCATCTGTGTCTCTACATTGTGATTGCCAAGCTGCTATAGGCAGAGCTAAGAATAAGAGCTATAATGGCAAGAGTAGGCATATACGCCTAAGACATAATATTGTGAGACAGCTGTTATGTGACGGGATTATATCCCTTAATTTTGTTAGGTCAGAGTTAAATCTTGCGGATCCTCTGACAAAGCCACTAAGCAAGAGGCTAGTGAGCAATACATCGAGGGGGATGGGACTGCTGTCTATTACAGAAATCAACAATGATGGTAACCCAACCTATATGAATGGTAATCCCAGGAAGTAGGTTCATATGGGTAACAACAAGTCATTGGTTGATTGGTTGAGACACTATCCATTTTTTAAATATTTGAGTTCATCCCTATGGTGTAGGATAGTGTAATTCTACAGTGTTAGAGGTTGAGTTATATACTCTTAATGTTTTCCATAGTCTTAGTGGGTGATGTGTTTAACTGTAGAACACATTTGATGGAAACACCTATATGAGTGTAGAGGTGAGGCCGCCTCTTATGAAAACAAGACAGGTTTTCTAGAGCGCTCATGAATTCCAGGTATGGCGCAAGGCCAAAATGTGCCAAATCGCGTAGAACAACTTCTAATTAGAGTTTGTAGTGTGAGTAATATGATTACTGATTCATAATAAGGAAGAAGGTTCATAGAAATTTTTATTTCACCAAATTCCTGTGAATCAAGTCCTATTCACTCTATACATTGGTTCATAGTCCAAAAGACACCAATGTTAACGCACTGCATTCTTATATTTCTTACTCAAATTATTTTATTTTTACTTTGTAATATGTGGGGGATTGTTGTATTTTATACAAAATAAAATATTACAAAGTTAAATAAAATATATATAATAATAGAGATTTGTAACTGAATATATATTAATATCTATTATTAATATATTACCGTTGTTGCTTGGAATATATTACCGTTGCTATATATTAAAGTGAGATTACCGTTCATGATGTTACCGTTCTATATTAATAGAGATATTACAGTTCATGATATTACCGTTGCAATTCTTTCCTATAAAAGGTTGAGTTCATTTTGTTTCACTTAACTTTTTGGCTGGAACATATCTATATAATATATTGAGTGCTTCTGTCAACTTTGAGTTTTTGACAAAAAGCTGTTACCTTTTACCTACTAGGCATATTTATATATATTATATAAATAAACAGTAATTTTCATATATTTTATATATATATATATATATATATATATATATATATATACCCGACTTATTTTTGAGTTCGAGTAAAGAAAAATTAGAAGTTGTTCCTGGATCATTCAACTATTTCAAGTGCTGGTTAGTTGGGTGAAGAACCGTTGAATCCTGGAGTAGAATTTTGTCAGTGACCTTAGTACCGAGAAAAGTTCTCCGAGGGGCGAAATTTCTACTTAAGGACAGCGCACTACACGCCTCTGCTCAAAATTATTTGTTCTAAATCGATAAGTTTATTTCTGCCATTCTTTTATTTGATAGTTGAATCCTATATTTTGTTCATATTTTTCCTACAGAACCCACTTTTATGGTTACAAGCTATGAGCAAATTCCGCGCCACTCATAGCGCTGGCCCAAACTTTGCTTTTGAGCTCATCGTGCGAAGATTGGACTATAAAAATGAGAATAAGGAACAAAATTTGGACCTCTCCTCAATGGTATTCCTAATGGTTGCTGCTGAACCAGTAAGGCAGAGAACTCTCAAAAGATTTATCGAGTTAACTCAACCTTTCGGCCTCTCCCAAGAGGTGATGGCTCCTGGTTATGGCAGAGAACTGCGTGTATGTAAGTAGCGCATTTGGAGAGAAAAAACCCATTATAGTGGATTGGCACGGAAGGGTTTGCTGTGGATATGTTGATCCAAATGATCCTGATATCGAGTTTAGAATTGTTGATCTCGAGACAGGCAAAGAGCACGAGGAGTCTGAAAAGGAAGGTGAAGTTTGGATTAGTAGTCCAAGTGCAGGAATTGGATACTGGGGAATGGAGGAGTTGAGCCAGAAAACATTCAGAAATGAGCTCGAAAACCAGCCGGGAAAAAGGTATACACGAACGGGAGACTTGGGAAGAATTATCGTGGGGAATTTATTCATCACGGGGAGAATAAAAGATCTCATCATTGTTGGTGGAAGAAACATATATTCATCAGATGTTGAGAAAAAATTTGAGAGTTCATCTGAAGTTTTACGCCCGGGCTGCTGTGCTGTGGTTGGTGTTCCTGAAGATACTCTTTTGACGAAAGGGATATCTGTTTCCGAAAGCTCTGATCAAGTTGGATTAGTTGTAATTGCTGAGGTTCGAGAAGATAAGCCTGTCTTGGAGAATGTTATTGAACATATTCAAGACCGCGTTGCAGAAGAACATGGCATTACCATTGCTTCGGTCGTGTTAATTAAAACAAGAAGCATTTCTAAAACAACATCAGGAAAAATCAAAAGATTTCAGTGTCTCAAGCAGTTTACTGATGGCACATTGAATGTTGTTCGACGCCTGCAGCTTGAGAAAAAGAGAGAAGAATCACAAACTCCAGCCACAAATGATTTGCTTTCGAGAAATACAGATATCCAAAAGAAAGACATTATTGATTTCTTGAAGGGGCTGCTCTCGGATCAGACAGGGATTTCTATTGCAAAAATCTCCATCACTGAGAGCCTGATGTCTTACGGAGTTGATTCAATTGGCGTGGTTCGAGCAACTCAGAAACTCTCCATTTTTCTTGGGGAACCTGTAGGGGCAATCGACATTTTCACAGCAACTTGCATTGAAGATTTGGCAGATTTTGCTGAGAGTCTTTTAATGAAATCCCGGCCTCAACTAACAAACGGTCAGCCTTACGTTCATGAAACCAAAACAAATTCTGCCGAACCAGTTAAACTTTCATTCTCTCATAAGCTGGGTATATGGTTATACCAACTTCTTGCTCTTACCTACATTTCCTTCTTACTGATAATGCCTGCATACCTATCGGTATCTGCTTTTACAACTCTTGTCCGAGTAAGCAACTTACAAGAAGGAACACCCTGGTATGGTTACTTGATTTCCTTAGCTTGTGCTCCTCTTGCTTGGTTACTTTGCATATTTTCCACCTGCATTAGCATTTCATTCTTCGGGAATTCATTTCTGCAACCAAACTACGCACTGAGCCCAGAAATTTCGATTTGGACGATTGATTTTATTAAGTGGTGGGCACTTTACAAGGTCCAACAAGCTTCTTCGAATGTTTTAGCAGTGCATCTGAAAGGAACGATATTTGCCAAATACTGGTTTGAGATGCTCGGAGCTAGGATTGGATCCTCTGTTGTGCTTGATACAGTTGATATTACAGACCCTTATCTGGTTTCAATTGGAGATGAAGCTGTGATTGCAGAAGGAGCATTGATACAAAGCCATGAGGTCAAAAATGGTATCTTGAGTTTGAGCCCAATTAGAATTGGCCAAAATTCTTCAGTTGGTCCTTATGCTGTGATTCAAAAAGGCAGCATAGTGGGAGATGGAGCTGAGGTAGGAGCCTTGCAGACGCGTGAAGGAGGCAAGGCTGCTAAGATTGGAAAGGTTAGTGATATAAAATCTCCCCCGATTGCCAAGAAGTCTGCTAATCCTAACTGTGTTTTCTTCTATAATGTGAAAGAAACAGTGGTATTAATACAAATTTTGTAGAAGAATTAGCACTTAAACTTTTTCTCCTTAATTTTATATAATCCAGGCGTCCTAAAAACTGATCATCTTAATGTTGAAATTTCATTATTGCAGGAAAAAATGGTACAGGATAGCGCAAACTCAAAAAGCAACACTATTTGCCATTTCATGGGGATATACATGGTAGGTTTCCTCAGCAGTCTATCAGCAGCTGTTGCTTACATTTTTTACATATGGTTATTCAAAAAGACTCCTTCTGTGCAACACTTTGGATTCCTCTGCATATGCGGAGCATTCCACTGGATCCCGTTCACCATTGTTGCATATGCTACAATGCTTGACAATATCCCTTCAAGTCCAATCAGTTTTGCTCTATTATTTTCCATGAGGTACTTAGCTCATGGCCTTGTCCTCTGCTTGGCCACTTTCATTTCCGCTCATGTTCTTTCCGGAGTGCAAGTAACACACAAGCAACACGTGCTAACTTGGCTTCGCCATCGAATTATCATTTCCTGCCATTTGAGATTCGCCAAGTTACTTTCAGGAACAGAAGCTTTCTGCATATATAAACCGTAGAATGGATTTATATGTATACTTGGAGGTATATTAAGAATAAGGTATTATGATACCTTTAAATTTTCAAGAATTAATGAAAGAAATTATGTAAGGATATATGAGGAAAATTTGTTAAGGAAACAAATTTTGAATGAAGAAATATTATAAGGTTAAAATAAATGTGTATATGTATAACTACATATATACTCAGAGGTGTGCTATTTATATTTTTGCCAAACAATAGGAATGATTAATTAAATTAATCATACAAGAATAAATGAAAAGCTTAAGTATAAAAGCTTGTGGAAATTAAAAATTGAGCGGTAATTTAAGAGAACCCAAAAATATTAAATTGGGGAGAGATAAGCTAAGTATTGTGGTGATAATTAAATTAAACCTAACCTAGTAGTCAAGTGTTAAAAACTTAATAAAAGTCCAAAAAGGGATTAAGATTTTGACAAGCCAAAATAATAAATATGGCAAACCATATGAAAAAAAAGGTTTATTAAATGTAGCAAACAATATTAACAGGTTTTAATAAGACATTGAATTAAATGTCTAGCCTAATATATGAATATATTAATTATTTATCAATGAAATGAATATTTGTGACTCGTGTGAAATATGTATGTAATTATATATATATATATATATATATATATATATATATATATATATATTATAAATATGTATATATATTTATTTATTATATAGAGAGAATTAAAAAGAAAGTCTTGTAACCTAATATTATATATT
Source organism: Panax notoginseng (assembly GCA_016801055.1). Classification (NCBI taxonomy): domain Eukaryota; kingdom Viridiplantae; phylum Streptophyta; class Magnoliopsida; order Apiales; family Araliaceae; genus Panax; species Panax notoginseng. The sequence goes on along the minus strand of CM029023.1, from coordinate 13,891,589 downwards.
AGGTGTGACGCCCCCAAAATAGGTATACAACACCCATTCTGAGTCGCCAAATACATGGTACAGAAAATAAACTACAACTTCAATAATACAATTGTCGTACAAAATACGACAACACATACTGTGAGTTTAAATACAAATATTGTCTTCTGGACAATATCCACACTCAAATAAATTCTCATTACAATTATTCAAACACTATTTTACAGAAATAGTGAGGACTGTTAAAACATCTTTCTAAAACCATCACTCCATACCCCGACTAGATCCTGCTATGTTCTCAACTCCTGAGAAGAAAAATGGAACAAAAAGGAAAAGGGTGAGCTCAACTAGCCCAGTAAAGAATATTATGACTAAGATAATATACAACAAATTATCGTTAGTCTTTAACAGGGAAAAATCTGATAGAATATAATCGACAACAAGTTTTAGATCAACAACTGCAGCGAAAATAGCAAACCATTAGAAGAGTCAAGTAGAGAAAGAATTCTACTATCTTCTAAGATTTAAAAGTCCATCATCAATATTTTATCCCTGTAACATCAATTAATAACCATCTTTATCCAAATATTCATCTTTGCACTACAGGCCAAAGATATTCATTTATATCACCTGTCAGTCATGTTCATCTCAACACCTGTTCATCTTTGCACTACAGGCCAAAGATATTCATCAAGTAATCATACATCTTTGCACTACAGGCCAAAGATATTCAGTAATATCATCATTTAGGACTGAGGATGATGAAAAATATCTTAAAGAGAACGAATCCAGTGAGACAGAAGGACAAATAATAGGGATTCGTATAACAGTTTATCCAAGATCAATAATACTTCATAATAATCAATTGTGAAGCAGAATTCAAAAATAAAGATCAAAACATGGATACAATCAAAGATAGTAACCATAATAGACATCTTGGACAAAAAAGGAAAATTTTTATTTTTCGGTGAATAGTGCCGTATTCGTGAATAGTACCGTATACGTGAATAGTGCCGTATACGTGAATAGTAACCCCGACACAAAAAGTTCTAAATTTGATAAAAATTCATATCAATATTTCAGCATAATGATGTTGAAGAAAATAATATCATTAAGAAAAAAATAATATCCCTTACCTCAAAATAGCAGTACTTCTGGTCGGAATACCGGTATAAAGCTGAAAGAAACTTGCTCTGATGAATAGAAACTCTCAAAGTATCTAAATACTTACAAAATACACTCAATAATCTAGAGAGAGAAAGAGAGAAAACTTGTTTCTGGTGTGATTTTCAATTCTAACTTAGCCCTCTATTTATAGGAAAATGTTAGCACGCCGAAGCAGACTTAACCTGCAACCTGATGGCTTTACCTGCTACTATTCCCACCCACCACATTTGAATAAAAATCTCAGCACATTTCTTCACCAACCAAGAGTGGGGCCCATCAATTCTAGAATTTTCCATCAAAATGATAAACTCCGAAAATTCAACAATTTCTGAACCAGTCATCTCGTAAAATTCATAATAAATCATACGTTCATTTTTAACGGTTCAAAATTTGTGGACATATACTCAACTTATATATGTATAACATATCCAAAAATTACCACGATCCAACGGTCGGATTAAAAATTATAACCCCCGTAAAATATCTTAAAAACCCTGATTTTTAATACCTCCATTCCGACAAAAATACTGATAAAAACCTCAACATTAACTCCTTCATTTTTAACCACAAAAATATATCCCTCATTTATCTCCACATACAATAAATATTTCCTTATCATATGAATCAATAATTAATTATTCATAAATAATATTACAGAATCACATTTATGACAACCAGGCCGTTCCCAGGAAAGAGGGGGCTTTCTAATAAGGATTTCTCCTTACTGGCGCGCAATTAGATGACCAAACCTCTCCTTAGACAGAACTTTCTAGACATTGCCAATAATGTTATCTAATAATATTATTCAAATAATATGAATTATTGATCTGATAATGGAAAATACTGTGCAGCAATAATTATTGAAACAACAATAATATAAAATATCAACGCAACAATTATTGAATCAATAAAATAAAATATTGAACAATATCTACTGTAACAATTATTGAGTAGTGTCTTTTTACGTAAGAATCAATAATTGGTGCAATACCGTGTGCTACTGTATTTTAACCACCGGGTATTCCAACAGTATTAACGGTAACAACTACGCCGTTATTTATAAATAACTTATACTTGTCGTTTTCTTCATCCAATCGCTTTCCGTTATGGGACCCAAACAAGGCTGCGCCGTCGTACGAATATTCCCCGACAGCAAGAATATTCCACGACCAAACGAATATTCCCCGACAAAATAAATATTTTATAACCACTTGCTTATTTTGCAAAATTTGCACATTTCACCCATAACCAAAGTATTATATCAAATTAACCCCTTATTATTCACAATAATATTTAGAGAAAATTTGATTTTATTCATTAATAAGTTGGGATCTTACAACATCCCCTCCTTATGAAATTTTGTCCTCGAAATTGACGTACGTACCTGATGTTTCAAAAAGGTGAGGATACCTCGATTTTATTTCTGATTCCAACTCCCAGGCCATTTCTTCAATAGCATGGTTTCTCCACAAAACCTTAACTTGTGGTATAACCTTCGTGCGTAGGACATGCTCTTTCCTATCCAAGATCTTAACAGGTACCTTGTGACGCCCCCAAAATTAAGTATACGTCACCCATCTTGGGTCGCCACTTACATGGTACAGAATACAAATACAACTTACTAATACAACTGTCGTGTACAATACGACAAAATATAAACTGTGAGTTTGAATATAAATATTATATTCTAGAGAGTATTCATACTCAAAAGGAGTCCTCATTACATTTATTAACACACCATTACATAGAATAGTGAGGACTACTAACTAATACTATCATTCGGACCATCACTCCGTTCCCCGACTTGCCCCAGCTACGTTCTCATTTCCTGAAGAGAACAGTGAAAGAAAGGGTGAGCTCAACTAGCCCAGTACGAAATATTATGACTAAGATAATGCAGAATAAATTATCATTAGCCTTCAATAATGTTAAACTGATAAAATATAATAGACATCAAGTTTAACTGTAGCGGAACAAGCAATCCATTAAGAGAGTCAAGTAGAAAATAAACTCTACTATCTTTTATGATTTAAAAGATTTTCCAACACTGTGATCGCTGGGACTCAGCTTAATAAATAATCCACATCATCGAATCACCCCTGCACTACGGCCAAGGATATTCGTATATTCATTAATGGTCATGATCATGCCAACAACTGTCCATCAATGCACTACGGGCCAATGAGGACTTTTACCACATCATTCGTAACATTACGGTCATGATTACACCGAATAATCCCTGGTCATAATCATACCAAGTCCATCTATGCACTACAGGCCACAGATGACTTTCAACAGAATATAAATATGAGGATGATGACAATGATATAAGAATTCAATAAAACAAGTTCAAGAATTAATTTATCCAAGAATTAACAACGTCCAAATTGTCAACATGATACTGCTTTGTGGAGTAAAATTCAAGAATGCTTAGAAGAATATTTTCATGAAAAGATACTGGATGAAACGCAATTATCAAGGATATTCCACAAATTTCATGGAGTATAGAAGTCAAAACTTAACCAACTAAGTATAATAAAGAATGGAATAACAAAAGAAATCACCATGCATGCGATAGACCGCACAGACAGGTTATTCCAACAGAATAATAAATAATGGAACCAGGTCCGGCGTAAACGCACAGACAGGATATTCCGACAGAATAATAAATAATGGAACCAGGTCCGGTGTAAAACACACAGACAGAATGTTCCAACAGAATAATAATAAAAACGGAACCAGGTCCGGTGTAAAACACACAGACAGGATGTTCCAACAGAATAATAATAAAAACGGAACCAGGTCCGGTGTAAAACACACAGACAGGATGTTCCAACAGAATAATAGAAGAATGTCACCAAGTATAGGGTAGACCGCGTATACAGGTTATTCCAACAGAATAATAATTAATGGAATAACAACAGTTCTCTTCATGAATAAGAAAGAATAACACCCCTTACCGTTTTAAAGAAGAGCTGAAATAAGGAAGTAGTTAAGTAGCAGAATACTCTTCTTCTCTCTCTCTCTCTATAGTTTCTCTCTATAGTTTCTCTATCTAGAGTTCAGTGAATTCGTAAGAAATAATGAAGGAATGAGCTGCTATTTATAGAAAAATAGAATGCATAGTAACTAATCCATGAACGGTCCAGATTAATTACTTTAATCTGACGGTCCATATTTAAAAAAAATCTTTTAAATAAAATATAATATATTCTATTTATAGAATAACTTTAATAAAGTATTCTGTTTTATATAAAAAGATGTTTCTGTTTTATTACGTTAATAATACGAATAAAACAAAACGTCATTATCGCTAAATAATTCATATTATTAACTGACAATAATTGAATCAAACTGAGTGACTTCTCACATAAGCATTAATAATCAATACCGTGTGCTTACTATGCAACCACACGTATTACTGTACTTTTACTACCGAGTAGTTCAACAGTAACAATGGTAAAACTTTCGCCGTTATTTTTAATAAAATATTTTTGTCATTTTTTCAATCCGACAATAATTCCGTTGTGGGATCCACCAATGATTGTGTCGTTGTACGAATATTCCCTGTTAAAACGAATATTCCCCGACTAATCGAATATTATATAACAACTTTCGTACTTTGCAAAATTTATAAATAATACCCACAACTATAATATTATATCAAATCCACACCATAATTATTTCGAGAAAATTAAATATTTATTCATAAAATCTGGGGTCTCACATACCTCCTCGTACGTTAAATCTTCAGCTATCTCGTCTGGTTCTAACTCAATAATGTGGTTCGGGTCTTTAACATATTTACGAAGCATAGATATGTGAAAAATATTATGAACACGAGACATGCTTGGAGGTAATGCGAGTCTATATGCCACATTTTCTATTCGCTCAAGAATCTCAAATGGACCAACAAATCTTGGATTGAGCTTTCTTCTCTTCCCAAATCTTGTAACTCCCTTCCATGGTGCAACACGTAATAATACATGATCCCCAATATTAAATTTCACGTCCTTTCGATGAAGATCCGCACAACTCTTTTGTCGATCCTGTGCCGTTTGTATACGTTGTCGAATCGTTTGGATCTTCTCTGTAGTAATGCGTACCAACTCTGGTCCCAACAATGTTGCTTCACCCACCTCGTCCCAGCATACTGGAGAACGACATTTTCTTCCATACAACGCCTCGAATGGAGCCACACCTATGCTCGCCTGATAACTGTTGTTGTAGGAGAATTCCACCAATGGTAGGTACTTATCCCAACTCCCTTTGAGATCTAGGACACAAAGTCTTAATAGATCTTCAAGAGTTTGAATAGTCCTCTCTGATTGTCCGTCCGTTTGAGGATGGTATGCCGAACTGAATCGTAAATCCGTGCCCATAGCTTTCTGCAAGCTAACCCAAAATCGTGAAGTGAATCTTGGGTCACGATCCGAAACTATGGATACTGGCATGCCATGCAATCTCACAATCTCGTTCACGTACATACTAGCAAGACGTTCAAGGGAATAAGTCTCACGTATCGGCAAGAAATGAGCGGACTTGGTTAATCTATCAACAATAACCCAAATCGCATCTATGCCTTGAGAAACCTTGGGAAGACCCGTAAAAAAATCCATAGTAATGTGTTCCCACTTCCATTTCGGAATCTCAAGTGGTTGCAATGGACCCTTTGGTACTTGATGCTCCGCTTTTACACGTTGACAAGTTAAACACCTCGAGATAAACTCCACGATCTCTCTTTTCATATTGCTCCACCAAAATGTATGTCGAAGATCGTAATACATTTTGGTACTCCCAGTATGGATTGCAAACGGTGTGTTATGTGCCTCCATCATTATTCTATGCTTCAAGTCAAAATCGTTAGGAACACAAAGTCTGGAGTTGACTCGAAGTATTCCTTCTTCATCGATTCTTGCTTTTGGAATAGCACCTTCTTGCACTTTCTTCTTCATACGTATCAGCTCCATGTCCGTAGCTTGAGCAGCTTTAACTTTATCGATTAAAGTCGGTTCTACTCGTATATTTGATATCATCATGTGGGTACTTGGAGCCTTCATCTCTATCTCCATCCTTTGCAAGTCATACAAAATGGGCCTTTGTGTTAACAACATTGCACTCGTACCTGCATATGATCTTCTACTCAATGCGTCAGCTACTACGTTTGCTTTTCCAGGATGATATTGGATGGTATGATCGTAATCTTTCAACAGCTCGAGCCAACGTCGCTGCCGCATGTTGAGTTCCTTTTGGGTGAAGAAATATTTTAGGCTTTTATGATCTGTATAGATCTCCACTTTCTCCCCATACAGGTAGTGTCTCCAGATCTTCAACGCAAAAACGACTGCTGCCAACTCCAAATCATGAGTAGGATAATTCCTCTCATATTCTTTGAGCTGTCGTGAGGCATAGGCTATGACTTTCCCATGTTGCATGAGAACACATCCTAACCCTTTGCCTGAAGCATCGCTGTAGATTACAAATCCATCCGAACCAGATGGTATTGTCAGAACAGGTGCCGAAATGAGTCTCATCTTAAGTTCTTGGAAACTCTTCTCGCATTCCTCACTCCATACGAATTTTGTATCTTTCCGAGTCAGCTGAGTTAACGGAGTAGCGATTCGAGAAAATCCTTCCACAAATCTCCGATAATAACCAGCTAAGCCCAGAAAGCTACGTATTTTGGTTGCTCCCAACTTTGTATGGCTTCAATCTTCGTCGGGTCGACAGATACTCCATTTTTTGACACTACGTGCCCAAGGAATGCTACTTCCTCAAGCCAGAACTCGCATTTCTTCAATTTGGCATATAACTTATTTTTACGAAGCCTTTGCAGTACCAGCTTCAAATGGCGCTCATGATCTTCACGGCTTTTGGAATAGATGAGGATGTCATCAATAAAGACAACAACGAACTGATCCAAATATTCTTTGAATACACGGTTCATCATATCCATGAAGGCAGCAGGAGCATTAGTCAATCCAAAAGACATTACTAAGAATTCATAATGCCCGACCGAGTTCTGAAGGCAGTCTTTGGAATATCCTCAGTTTTAATCTTCAGCTGATGATATCCAGAACGAAGGTCGATCTTTGAAAAGAATTGTGCTCCTTGCAACTGGTCAAACAGGTCATCAATGCGAGGTAGCGGATACCTATTCTTGATGGTGACATGGTTCAATTCTCGATAGTCAATACAAAGTCGCATACTCCCGTCTTTCTTCTTTACGAATAAAACAGGAGCACCCCAAGGAGACGTACTAGGACGAATAAAACCGATGTCCAACAACTCCTGTAGTTGGACTTTTAACTCCTGAAGTTCAATAGGAGCCATTCGATATGGAGTTTTAGAAATGGGATTTGTACCGGGTTCAAGGTCAATAAAGAATTCAACTTCACGTTCTGGGGGTAGACCAGGAAATTCTTCAGGAAATACGTCAGGAAATTCACTAACAACAGAAATATCATTCAAATCTGACGTATTTTTGTTCAAGTCCATGACATGGGCTAAGAAAGCTTGACATCCGTTTTTCAATAAACGAATGGCTTTATGGCTTGGTATGACAGCGATTGATTTTAGTGGTTTGGTTGCTTGAATTCGCATAACAGGTTGGTTAGGAATATGAAAACTAACAACCTTACGAAAACAATCAATTTTTGCATGATGAGTAGTTAACCAATCAATTCCTAAAATCACATCAAAAGCAAGTATCTTTAAAGAGATAAGATCAACAGGTAATGTGATAGTGCCAACTTGGATCATGCAAGATTTATAAACTGTAGATGTAACGAAGGTTTCACCCAACGGAGTTTCAACAGATAAGTTAAAGTCCAATTTCTCCGGAGTCAAGTTTAAACGTTGAGCACAAGCAGGAGAGATAAAAGAATGGGTAGAACCGATATCTAGTAAAGTATAAACTTCGCAAGAATTCAAGATTAGCTTACCCGTGATCACCTCGTTCGGGTTTCTCGCGTTTTGGCCAGTCACGACAAACGCCCTTCCAGGAACCGCTGATTTCGACTTATCCGGGACAACTTTTGGAGTCACCATCCCCGCTGAACTTGGTTTTGCTACAGAACACTCTCGAGCTATATGACCCTCCTTTCCACAGTTATAACATACCTTAGATTGTTGTGGGCAGTTTGGGCTGATATGTCCCTCTTTCCCACATTTGTAACATACGACCGGTGGTCGTTCTCCTCCCCTAGAAACAGTTGATGTTTGTGCTGACGTCTTCACGTTATCATTGTTGTACCTTCTCTTCTTGAAATCTCCTCCCGACTCGCTCCTTCTATTATCACGACCACGATTACCACCAGAGTGGTTACCGCTTTTGTCCGAATGTTTTCCTCCCTGCTGGTTTTCATTGCTTCGATGACTGCCGCCACCGGTATGACCCTGGTTGTGGTCCCTCGGTTGCACATACTCATTATCTCGCTCTAGTAATTGAGCCCTGTTTACAACATCTGAATATAAAGAAAATTTATGAGAGATAAGATATTGCCGAATCTCGGGTTTTAGACCTCTCAGAAACATCCTTGTCATTCGTTCCTCATTTTCGACCAAATGAGGTGCAAACCTGGATAACTCTGCAAACTTCGCCTCGTACTGGGACACCGTCATGTTGTTTTGTTCCAGTCTGATAAACTCCACCTCCTTCATATGACGAATACTTTCAAGAAAGTACTTGTCATTGAACAGTTTTGAAATGTTTCCCAGGACATGTTGAGTGCATCAAGCTGGGTACGCTTCACAGACTCCCACCAGTAGTCTGCCTCACCGCGAAACATAAAGGTGGCGAATGGAACCTTCTGTTCCTCCGTGCATCCCAAGACATCGAATATCTTGGTAATTTGCTTGACCCACGTTTCCGCCATGATCGGATCCGGCTTTCCCTTAAATTCTAGTGGTCCCAATTCTTTGAACTGCTTGGCTGTGACAAACCGCGCGTTGTTATCATTTCCACCTATTTTCTGCACACGAGTCTCCCTCGTCTGATTTTGCATGAACTGTAAAAAGCTCCTAAACATTCCATCATTCATCGTTTGCTCGGTAACGTTGTTTACAAGAGGAATATTGCCTTCCTATTGCACGTTCCCCTGGGTGGTGATCAAAGGTGTCTCCACGGTCTGATTTACTCCATTATTAACGTTCTCAGCTGCCATTCTTAAATACTGCCATAAAACAAGGGTTAATAGTCATGTCATATATTATCCCTATACTCTGACCGACCAAATAAACACCAAATAAACTTAGTCAGGTCATACTAGCGAAGGAATTCCCCGTCTCTCCCCTCCTATTTCTTGTCTCACATCTCAGCCAGGGATCATATCCCTAAGCTCTGATACCAACTGTGACGCCCCCAAAATAGGTATACAACACCCATTCTGAGTCGCCAAATACATGGTACAAAAACAAACTACAACTTCAATAATACAATTGTCGTGCAAAATACGACAACACATACTGTGAGTTTAAATACAAATATTGTCTTCTGGACAATATCCACACTCAAATAAATCCTCATTACAATTATTCAAACACTATTTTACAGAAATAGTGAGGACTGTTAAAACATCTTTCTAGAACCATCACTCCATACCCCGACTAGATCCTGCTATGTTCTCACCTCCTGAGAAGAAAAATGGAACAAAAAGGAAAAGGGTGAGCTCAACTAGCCCAGTAAAGAATATTATGACTAAGATAATATACAACAAATTATCGTTAGTCTTCAACAGGGAAAAATCTGATAGAATATAATCGACAACAAGTTTTAGATCAACAACTGCAGCGGAAACAGCAAACCATTAGAAGAGTCAAGTAGAGAAAGAATTCTACTATCTTCTAAGATTTAAAAGTCCATCATCAATATTTTATCCCTGTAACATCAATTAATAACCATCTTTATCCAAATATTCATCTTTGCACTACAGGCCAAAGATATTCATTTGTATCACCTGTCAGTCATGTTCATCTCAACACCTGTTCATCTTTGCACTACAGGCCAAAGATATTCATCAAGTAATCATACATATTTGCACTACAGGCCAAAGATATTCAGTAATATCATCATTTAGGACTGAGGATGATGAAAAATATCTTAAAGAGAATGAATCCAGTGAGACAGAAGGACAAATAATAAGGATTCGTATAACAGTTTATCCAAGATCAATAATACTTCATAATAATCAATTGTGAAGCAGAATTCAAAAATAAAGATCAAAATATGGATACAATCAAAGATAGTAACCATAATAGACATCTTGGACAAAAAAGGAAAATTTTTATTTTTCGGTGAATAGTGCCGTATTCGTGAATAGTGCCGTATACGTGAATAGTAACCCCGACATAAAAAGTTCTAAATTTGATAAAAACTCATATCAATATTTCAGCATAATGATATCGAAGAAAATAATATCATTAAGAAGAAAATAATATCCTTTACCTCAAAATATCAGTACTTCTAGTCGGAATACCGGTATAAGGCTGAAAGAAACTTGCTCTGATGAATAGAAACTCTCAAAGTATCTAAATACTCACAAAATACACTCAATAATCTATAGAGAGAAAGAGAGAAAACTTATTTCTGGTGTGATTTTCAATTTTAACTTAGCCCTCTATTTATAGGAAAATGTTAGCACGCCGAAGCAGACTTAACCTGCAACCTGATGGCTTTACCTGCTACTATTCACACCCACCACATTTGAATAAAAATCTCATCTCATTTCTTCACCAACCAAGAGTGAGGCCCATCAATTCTAGAATTTTTCATCAAAATGATAAACTCCGAAAATTCAACAATTTCTGAACCAGTCATCTCGTAAAATTCATAATAAATCATACGTTCATTTTTAACGGTTCAAAATTTGTGGACATATACTCAACTTATATATGTATAACATATCCAAAAATTACCACGATCCAACGGTCGGATTAAAAATTATAAACCCCGCAAAATATCTCAAAAACCCTGATTTTTAATACCTCCATTCCGACAAAAATACTGATAAAAACCTCAACATTAACTCCTTCATTTTTAACCACAAAAATATATCCCTCATTTATCTCCACATACAATAAATATTTCCTTATCATATGAATCAATAATTAATTATTCACAAATAATATTACAGAATCATATTTATGACAACCAGGCTGTTCCCAGGAAAGAGGGGGCTTTCCAATAAGGATTTTTCATTACTGGCGCGCAATTAGATGACCAAACGTCTCCTTAGACAGAACTTTCTAGACATTACCAATAATGTTATCTAATAATATTATTCAAATAATATGAATTATTGATCTGATAATGGAAAATACTGTGCAGCAACAATTATTGAAACAATAATAATATAAATTATCAACGCAACAATTATTGAATCAATAAAATAAAATATTGAACAATAACTACTGTAACAATTATTGAGTAGTGCCTTTTTACGTAAGAATCAATAATTGGTGCAATACCGTGTGCTACTGTATTTTAACCACCGGGTATTCCAACAGTATTAACGGTAACAACTACGCCGTTATTTATAAATAACTTATACTTGTCGTTTTCTTCATCCAATCGCTTTCCGTTATGGGGCCCACACAAGGCTGCGCCGTCGTACGAATATTCCCCGACAACAAGAATATTCCACGACCAAACGAATATTCCCCGACAAAATGAATATTTTATAACCACTTGCTTATTTTGCAAAATTTGCACATTTCACCCATAACCAAAGTATTATATCAAATTAACCCCTTATTATTCACAATAATATTTAGAGAAAATTTGATTTTATTCATTAATAAGTTGGGATCTTACAACCTCCCCTCCTTATAAAATTTCGTCCTCGAAATTGACGTACGTACCTGATGTTTCAAAAAGGTGAGGATACCTCGATTTCATTTCTGATTCCAACTCCCAGGCCATTTCTTCAATAGCATGGTTTCTCCACAAAATCTTAACTTGTGGTATAACCTTCGTGCGTAGGACATGCTCTTTCCTATCCAAGATCTTAACAGGTACCTCCTCGTACGTTAAATCTTCAGCTATCTCGTCTGGTTCTAACTCAATAATATGGTTCGGGTCTTTAACATATTTACGAAGTATAGATATGTGAAAAATATTATGAGCACGAGACATGCTTAGAGGTAATGCGAGTCTATATGCCACATTTTCTATTCGCTCAAGAATCTCAAATGGACCAACAAATCTTGGATTGAGCTTTCCTCTCTTCCCAAATCTTGTAACTCCCTTCCATGGTGCAACACGTAATAATACATGATCCCCAATATTAAATTCCACGTCCTTCCGATGAAGATCCGCATAACTCTTTTGTCGATCCTGTGCCGTTTGTATACGTTGTCGAATCGTTTGGATCTTCTCTGTAGTAATGCGTACCAACTCTAGTCCCAACAATGTTGCTTCACCCACCTCGTCCCAGCATACTGGAGAACGACATTTTCTTCCATACAACGCCTCGAATGGAGCCACACCTATGCTCGCCTGATAACTGTTGTTGTAGGAGAATTTCACCAATGGTAGGTACTTATCCCAACTCCCTTTGAGATCTAGGACACAAAGTCTTAATAGATCTTCAAGAGTTTGAATAGTCCTCTCTGATTGTCCGTCCGTTTGAGGATGGTATGCCGAACTGAATCGTAAATCCGTGCCCATAGCTTTCTGCAAGCTAACCCAAAATCGTGAAGTGAATCTTGGGTCACGATCCGAAACTATGGATACTGGCATGCCATGCAATCTCACAATCTCGTTCACATACATACTAGCAAGACGTTCAAGGGAATAAGTCTCACGTATCGGCAAGAAATGAGCGGACTTAGTTAATCTATCAACAATAACCCAAATCGTATCTATGCCTTGAGAAACCTTGGGAAGACTCGTAACAAAATCCATAGTAATGTGTTCCCACTTCCATTTCGGAATCTCAAGTGGTTGCAATGGACCCTTTGGTACTTGATGCTCCGCTTTTACACCTTGACAAGTTAAACACCTCGAGATAAACTCCGCGATCTCTCTTTTCATATTGCTCCACCAAAATGTATGTCGAAGATCGTGATACATTTTGGTACTCCTAGGATGGATTGCAAACGGTGTGTTGTGTGCCTCCATCAGTATTCTATGCTTCAAGTCAAAATCGTTAGGAACACAAAGTCTGGAGTTGACTCGAAGTATTCCTTCTTCATCGATTCTTGCTTTTGGAATAGCACCTTCTTGCACTTTCTTCTTCATACGCATCACCTCCATGTCCGTAGCTTGAGCAGCTTTAACTTTATCGATTAAAGTCGGTTCTACTCGTATATTTGATATCATCATGTGGGTACTTGGAGCCTTCATCTCTACCTCCATCCTTTGCAAGTCATACAAAATGGGCCTTTGTGTTAACAACATTGCACTCGTACCCGCATATGATCTTCTACTCAATGCGTCAGCTACTACGTTTGCTTTTCCAGGATGATATTGGATGGTATGATCGTAATCTTTCAACAGCTCGAGCCAATGTCGCTGCCGCATGTTGAGTTCCTTTTGGGTGAAGAAATATTTGAGGCTTTTATGATCTGTATAGATCTCCACTTTCTCCCCATACAGGTAGTGTCTCCAGATCTTCAACGCAAAAACGACTGCTACCAACTCCAAATCATGAGTAGGATAATTCCTCTCATATTCTTTGAGCTGTCGTGAGGCATAGGCTATGACTTTCCCATGTTGCATGAGAACACATCCTAACCCTTTTCCTGAAGCATCGCTGTAGATTACAAATCCATCCGAACCAGATGGTATTGTCAGAACAGGTGCCGAAATGAGTCTCATCTTGAGTTCTTGGAAACTCTTCTCGCATTCCTCACTCCATACGAATTTTGTATCTTTCCGAGTCAGCTGAGTTAACGGAGTAGCGATTTGAGAAAATCCTTCCACAAATCTCCGATAATAACCAGCTAAGCCCAGAAAGCTACGTACTTCGGTTGCTCCCAACTTTGTATGGCTTCAATCTTCACCGGGTCGACAGATACTCCATGTTTTAACACCACGTGCCCAAGGAATGCTACTTCCTCAAGCCAGAACTCGCATTTCTTCAATTTGGCATATAGCTTATTTTCACAAAGTCTTTGCAGTACCAGCTTCAAATAGCGCTCATGATCTTCACGGCTTTTGGAATAGATGAGGATGTCATCAATAAAGACAACAACGAACTAATCCAAATATTCTTTGAATACACGGTTCATCATATCCATGAAGGCAGCAGGAGCATTAGTCAATCCAAAAGACATGACTAAGAATTCATAATGCTCGTACCGAGTTCTGAAGGCAGTCTTTGGAATATCCTCAGTTTTAATCTTCAGCTGATGATATCCAGAACGAAGGTCGATCTTTGAAAAGAATTGTGCTCCTTGCAACTGGTCAAACAGGTCATCAATGCGAGGTAGCGGATACCTATTCTTGATGGTGACATGGTTCAATTCTCGATAGTCAATATAAAGTCGCATACTCCCGTCTTTCTTCTTTACGAATAAAATAGGAGCTCCCCAAGGAGACGTACTAGGACGAATAAAACCCGATGTCCAACAACTCCTGTAGTTGGACTTTTAACTCCTGAAGTTCAATAGGAGCCATTCGATATGGAGTTTTAGAAATGGGATTTGTACCGGGTTCAAGGTCAATAAAGAATTCAACTTCACGTTCTGGGGGTAGACCAGGAAATTCTTCAGGAAATACGTCAGGAAATTCACTAACAACAGAAATATCATTCAAATCTGACGTATTTTTGTTCAAGTCCATGACATGGGCTAAGAAAGCTTGACATCCGTTTTTCAATAAACGAATGGCTTTATGGCTTGGTATGACAGCGATTGATTTTAGTGGTTTGGTTGCTTGAATTCGCATAACAGGTTGGTTAGGAATATGAAAACTAACAACCTTACGAAAACAATCAATTTTTGCATGATGAGTAGTTAACCAATCAATTCCTAAAATCACATCAAAAGCAAGTATCTTTAAAGAGATAAGATCAACAGGTAATGTGATAGTGCCAACTTGGATCATGCAAGATTTATAAACTGTAGATGTAACGAAGGTTTCACCCAACGGAGTTTCAACAGATAAGTTAAAGTCCAATTTCTCCGGAGTCAAGTTTAAACGTTGAGCACAAGCAGGAGAGATAAAAGAATGGGTAGAACCGATATCTAGTAAAGTATAAACTTCGCAAGAATTCAAGATTAGCTTACCCGTGATCACCTCGTTCGGGTTTCTCGCGTTTTGGCCAGTCACGACAAACGCCCTTTCAGGAACCGCTGATTTTGACTTATCCGGGACAACTTTTAGAGTCACCATCCCCGCTGAACTTGGTTTTGCTACAGAACACTCTCGAGCTATATGACCCTCCTTTCCACAGTTATAACATACCTTAGATTGTTGTGGGCAGTTTGGGCTGATATGTCCCTCTTTCCCACATTTGTAACATACGACCGGTGGTCGTTCTCCTCCCCTAGAAACAGTTGATGTTTGTGCTGACGTCTTCACGTTATCATTATTGTACCTTCTCTTCTTGAAATCTCCTCCCGACTCGCTCCTTCTATTATCACGACCACGATTACCACCAGAGTGGTTACCGCTTTTGTCCGAATATTTTCCTCCCTGCTGGTTTTCATTGCTTCGATGACTGCCGCCACCGATATGACCCTAGTTGTGGTCCCTCGATTGCACATACTCATTATCTCGCTCTAATAATTGAGCCCTATTTACAACATCTGAATATAAAAAAAAATTATGAGAGATAAGATATGTAAGACCCCGAATTTTATGAAATAAAAGTATTCAATTTTTCTTATAATTACTATTAGTAAATGGTTAAATTGATAAAAGTTTAAAGTTATGGGTGAAATGTGAATATTTTTTTCAAAATAAGCAAGTGGTTATAAAATAATCATTGTTGTCGGGGAATATTCGTTTGGTCGTAGAATATTCTTTCTGTCGGGGAATATTCGTACGACGGCGCAGCTATTTGTGGGCCCCATAACGAATAACTGTCGGATGACGATAACGACAAAAATTTAAGTTTTTACAAATAACGGCGTAGTTGTTACCGTTAACACTGTTGGAATACCCGGTGGTTAAAATACAGTAATACGCGTTATTGCATAGTAGCACATGGTATTGCACAGTATTTTTGAATTATTGATCCTTACGTAAGAAGGCACTACTCAATAATTGTTACAGTAATTACTGTTCAATATTTTATTATTGATTCAATAATTGCTGCATTGATATTTTATATTATTGTTGTTTCAATAATTGTTGTTGCACAATATTTTTCATTATCAGATCAATAATTCATATTATTTGAATAATATTATTAGATAACATTATTGGCAATGACTAGAAAGTTCTGTCTAAGGAGAGGTTTGGTCACCTAATTGCGCGCCAGTAAGGAGAAATTCTTATTGGAAAGCCCCCTCTTTCCTGGGAACGGCCTGGTTGTCATAAATGTGATTCTGTAATATTATTTGTGAATAATTAATTATTGATTCATATGATAAGAAAATATTTATTTTATGTGGATATAAATGAGGGATATATTTTTGTGGTTAAAAAATGAAGGAGTTAATGTTGAGATTTTTATCCGTATTTTTGTCGGAATGGAGGTATTAAAAATCAGGGTTTTTGAGATATTTTACGGGGGTTATAATTTTTAATCCGACCGTTGGATCGTGGAAATTTTTGGATATGTTATACATATATAAGTTGAGTATATGTCCACAAATTTTGAACCGTTAAAAATGAACGTATGATTTGTTATGAATTTTAAGAGGTGGCTGATTCGGAAATCAGGTTATAAATCATTTTTGGTGGAAAATTCTAGAATTGGTGGGCTCCACTTGTGGTTGGTGAAGAAATGTGCTGAATTATATTTCAAATGTGGTGGGTGAGAATAGTAGCAGGTAAAACCATCAGGTTGCAGGTCAAACCTACCAAAATTTTCCTATAAATAGAGGGCTAAGTTAGAATTGAAAATCACACCAGAAACATAAGCTTTCTCTCTTTCTCTCTCTATATTATGAAGCATATTTTGTGAGTTTTTAGATACTTGGTGAGTTGCTATTCATCAGTGCAAGTTTTCTTCAGCATCATATCCGATATCCAGTCAGAAGTACTGCTCTTTTGAGGTAAGGGATAGTAAGGGATAGTAAGGGATAGTAAGGGATATTAAGGGATTTTAAGGGTTGTTATGATTTTCAGTTTCGTAATTTTTCTGATCTTCAAAAATTCTGGAAAAATTTGAAATGATATTTTGATGAGTTTTCTTGATTGTGTCCAAAAATGGTGATTTTTGGATGTATAGATTGAGAGTTATGAATTTTATGAGAAAAGACTATTTTAAAAGTAACAGCTTATAATTCCTTGTGGTTAACTCCAAAATTGATGAAATTTTTATTGGGAGTACATGTATATGATAGGAGTATACTCTGTGAATTTCAGAATTTTTAGATAAAAGTACAATTTTTGATAAATGTCTAAATATTTGGTGGTTTTGGCCATATGAAAAATAGTAAATGAGTTTTAAAAATTCTGAGAAAAATATATGTTCACTATGGGACTATATTATGCTAAATCTCAGAAAAGAAATATTTTTGGAACTGATTTGGTATTTTTTATGAAAATGGTCTAGTTATGAGTAAATGAATTAAATATGTTTTGTGAAGAAAGAAAATTGAAAAATAGGATTTTATGGCTTGAGAATCCTATATGAGGTATATGCAGATTTTTGATGAGGGTTTTGGTTATTGATGATGAAATTGTAAGAGTTGGCATTTTATGATGATTAAATGCATTAATTAGTAAAGTGTAAACAATTAAAATAAATTGTTTATAAATTTAAGTAATGTTATTTTTTCAATATCATTATACCGAAATATTGGTATGTATTTTATTGTAGAATTTCTATCTTTTGTGTCGGGGTTACTATTCATGAGTTACTATTCACGAGTTACTATTCACGATAAAAATTGGTTTCTTTTTCTAACCAAATTATAGTTGAGTTATGAATATTACTCTTGAGATTAAAACTATATGTTGATCATATTATTTTTATCATCATATATAACATTTTTATAACCCTGATGTTGAAATTCTCTTTCACTGGAGTGTAAAGATGGATAGATTATTGGTATGATCATGACTAGGGTTCTCTTTGGCCTGTAGTGTAAAGTTGAATTGTGACTGGTATGATCATGACCATTGAATTTATAATTGAATATCTTAAGCTTAAGTGCAAAGGTGAATTGATCAACATGGTTATAATTATTGTTTATATAAATTCTGAAATGATTATATATTTCTTTGAGATATGAATATATTTGGCCTGTAGTGCAAATATGAATTGTTGATGAATATCTTTGGCATGTAGTGCAAAGATGGCCTGTTGATGAATATCTTTGGCCTGTAGTGCAAAGATGAACTGTTGTTGAATATCTTTGGCCCGTAGTGCAAAGATGGTTTGTTGATGAATATCTTTGGCCCGTAGTGCAAAGATGGATTTGTTAGTATGATTATAAACAGGAACTGTGATTTGGTATAACCATGATCTTTGATGTTTCAGGTAAAGACAGGTGATGAAAATATTCTTCGTCCTGGGTGCGAAGAAAAATTTATAGTCACAATTATGATTATGAGTTATTCATATGATTGTGGAAAGGAACTGTTGAGTGATGTTACATGGATAAAATATTGTTGGTGGATTTTTAACATGGAGAAGATAATAGACTTTATAGTCTATTTGACTCTTCTAATGGATTGCTCGTTCCGCTGCAACTATGGTTGAAATTTTTATCATTTACCATATGTTCTAAATCTCTGATTTATTGTTGATGAAGGCTATTGATAATTGAATTATCTTTAGTCATGATATTCTTTACTGAGCTAGTTGTGCTCACCCTTTTGCTTCACAATTCCTTTCAGGTAATAAGAGTGTAGCTGGGTCGAGCGAGGGTAACGGGGAAATAGAACGGTGGTCTCTAGCTGTGGATGTTCTCCCGAAGCAGTATAGAAAAGTTCATTTAGTAGTTATATTTGGTGAATCCAATAGGGTAAGGTGTACCCAACGTTGGAAGGGTGGTTTGCCACTATCATACAAGATGTCTAACGACATATAACCTCGTGTCATCATAAGACAGGGATGTGCTCATCCACTTGCTGAGTATATATATGAGCACTACCTATATAATCTTGGTGTTTGTTTAAAGTATAATTCTCAATTAGAGACAGTAGAGATAATGATATGTCAAGAGAAGACTCACCATTGGGAAGAATATGATAGTAATCTTCTCGTTTTTCTTTGGGGTCTATTGGGTCAACCAAGGATAATTCTGTGGCCATATGATATCTATCATAACCTAGACGCGTGGCCTCCCATATACGAAGGTTTCCTTGAGCACTTCTCAAAGATTCTAATTTCTAAAACAATTTTTGACTATACCTTTATGTAAGGTGTTATTGTGAGGTGATGTCCACGGTTGGAACATGAGTCACATTTGGTATCAGAGCTATAAGTAAAGAGCCCCGAGCCTCTCGCTGGTGACTTCCTGTTGATGGGGGAATGCACCGAAGCCAGACTCTCCGTAGGGGACGCCGTTCTGCGGTAGCAAACTGATAGGTATCAATGTAAGGTGCTGACACAAGTTGGTGTCCAGAGTTACAGTTGGTATCAGAGCTTAGGGATATGATCTTTGGCGGAGATTGGGAAATAGAACTAGGAGGGGAGAGATGAGTAAATCCTTCGCTAGTGTGTCCTACCTAAGCTTATTTGTTGGTCAGTCATAATATCGGGATATTATGTGATATGTTAATTTGTTAAATTAACCCTTGTTTTGAAGCTGTATTCTAGAATGATATCTGAAATACAGGAGATGAGCAATGGAGAAATCATGATGACAGGAAAGATGGAATTTGAAATGAAAGGAAGGTATTCTCAACTCTTTGAAATACCAGGTACGTAAATTTCGGGGACGAAATTTCATAAGGAGGGGAGATTGTAAGACCCCGAATTTTATGAAATAAAAGTATTCAATTTTTCTTATAATTACTATTAGTAAATGGTTAAATTGATAAAAGTTTAAAGTTATGGGTGAAATGTGAATATTTTTTTCAAAATAAGCAAGTGGTTATAAAATAATCATTGTTGTCGGGGAATATTCGTTTGGTCGTAGAATATTCTTTCTGTCGGGGAATATTCGTACGACGGCGCAGCTATTTGTGGGCCCCATAACGAATAACTGTCGGATGAAGATAACGACAAAAATTTAAGTTTTTACAAATAACGGCGTAGTTGTTACCGTTAACACTGTTGGAATACCCGGTGGTTAAAATACAGTAATACGCGTTATTGCACAGTAGCACACGGTATTGCACAGTATTTTTGAATTATTGATTCTTACGTAAGAAGGCACTACTCAATAATTGTTACAGTAATTACTGTTCAATATTTTATTATTGATTCAATAATTGCTGCGTTGATATTTTATATTATTGTTGTTTCAATAATTGTTGTTGCACAATATTTTTCATTATCAGATCAATAATTCATATTATTTGAATAATATTAGTAGATAACATTATTGGCAATGACTAGAAAGTTCTGTCTAAGGAGAGGTTTGGTCACCTAATTGCGCGCCAGTAAGGAGAAATTCTTATTGGAAAGCCCCCTCTTTCCTGGGAACGGCCTGGTTGTCATAAATGTGATTCTGTAATATTATTTGTGAATAATTAATTATTGATTCATATGATAAGAAAATATTTATTTTATGTGGATATAAATGAGGGATATATTTTTGTGGTTAAAAAATGAAGGAGTTAATGTTGAGATTTTTATCCGTATTTTTGTCGGAATGGAGGTATTAAAAATCAGGGTTTTTGAGATATTTTGCGGGGGTTATAATTTTTAATCCGACCGTTGGATCGTGGAAATTTTTGGATATGTTATACATATATAAGTTGAGTATATGTCCACAAATTTTGAACCGTTAAAAATGAACGTATGATTTGTTATGAATTTTAAGAGATGGCTGATTCGGAAATCAGGTTATAAATCATTTTTGGTGGAAAATTCTAGAATTGGTGGGCCCCACTTGTGGTTGGTGAAGAAATGTGCTGAATTATATTTCAAATGTGGTGGGTGGGAATAGTAGCAGGTAAAGCCATCAGGTTGCAGGTCAAACCTACCAAAATTTTCCTATAAATAGAGGGCTAAGTTAGAATTGAAAATCACACCAGAAACATAAGCTTTCTCTCTTTCTCTCTCTATATTATGAAGCATATTTTGTGAGTTTTTAGATACTTGGTGAGTTGCTATTCATCAGTGCAAGTTTTCTTCAGCATCATATCCGATATCCAGTCAGAAGTACTGCTCTTTTGAGGTAAGGGATAGTAAGGGATAGTAAGGGATAGTAAGGGATATTAAGGGATTTTAAGGGTTGTTATGATTTTCAGTTTCGTAATTTTTCTGATCTTCAAAAATTCTGGAAAAATTTGAAATGATATTTTGATGAGTTTTCTTGATTGTGTCCAAAAATGGTGATTTTTGGATGTATAGATTGAGAGTTATGAATTTTATGAGAAAAGACTATTTTAGAAGTAACAGCTTATAATTCCTTGTGGTTAACTCCAAAATTGATGAAATTTTTATTGGGAGTACATGTATATGATAGGAGTATACTCTGTGAATTTCAGAATTTTTAGATAAAAGTACAATTTTTGATAAATGTCTAAATATTCGGTGGTTTTGGCCATATGAAAAATAGTAAATGACTTTTAAAAATTCTGAGAAAAATATATGTTCACTATGGGACTATATTATGCTAAATCTCAGAAAAGAAATATTTTTGGAACTGATTTGGTATTTTTTATGAAAATGGTCTAGTTATGAGTAAATGAATTAAATATGTTTTGTGAAGAAAGAAAATTGAAAAATAGGATTTTATGGCTTGAGAATCCTATATGAGGTATATGCAGATTTTTGATGAGGGTTTTGGTTATTGATGATGAAATTGTAAGAGTTGGCATTTTATGATGATTAAATGCATTAATTAGTAAAGTGTAAACAATTAAAATAAATTGTTTATAAATTTAAGTAATGTTATTTTTTCAATATCATTATACCGAAATATTGGTATGTATTTTATTGTGGAATTTCTATCTTTTGTGTCGGGGTTACTATTCATGAGTTACTATTCACGAGTTACTATTCACGATAAAAATTGGTTTCTTTTTCTAACCAAATTATAGTTGAGTTATGAATATTACTCTTGAGATTAAAACTATATGTTGATCATATTATTTTTATCATCATATATAACATTTTTATAACCCTGATGTTGAAATTCTCTTTCACTGGAGTGTAAAGATGGATAGATTATTGGTATGATCATGACTAGGGTTCTCTTTGGCCTGTAGTGCAAAGTTGAATTGTGACTGGTATGATCATGACCATTGAATTTATAATTGAATATCTTAAGCTTAAGTGCAAAGGTGAATTGATCAACATGGTTATAATTATTGTTTATATAAATTCTGAAATGATTATATATTTCTTTGAGATATGAATATATTTGGCCTGTAGTGCAAATATGAATTGTTGATGAATATCTTTGGCATGTAGTGCAAAGATGGCCTGTTGATGAATATCTTTGGCCTGTAGTGCAAAGATGAACTGTTGTTGAATATCTTTGGCCCGTAGTGCAAAGATGGTTTGTTGATGAATATCTTTGGCCCGTAGTGCAAAGATGGATTTGTTAGTATGATTATAAACAGGAACTGTGATTTGGTATAACCATGATCTTTGATGTTTCAGGTAAAGACAGGTGATGAAAATATTCTTCGTCCTGGGTGCGAAGAAAAATTTATAGTCACAATTATGATTATGAGTTATTCATATGATTGTGGAAAGGAACTGTTGAGTGATGTTACATGGATAAAATATTGTTGGTGGATTTTTAACATGGAGAAGATAATAGACTTTATAGTCTATTTGACTCTTCTAATGGATTGCTCGTTCCGCTGCAACTATGGTTGAAATTTTTATCATTTACCATATGTTCTAAATCTCTGATTTATTGTTGATGAAGGCTATTGATAATTGAATTATCTTTAGTCATGATATTCTTTACTGAGCTAGTTGTGCTCACCCTTTTGCTTCACAATTCCTTTCAGGTAATAAGAGTGTAGCTGGGTCGAGCGAGGGTAACGGGCAAATAGAACGGTGGTCTCTAGCTGTGGATGTTCTCCCGAAGCAGTATAGAAAAGTTCATTTAGTAGTTATATTTGGTGAATCCAATAGGGTAAGGTGTACCCAACGTTGGAAGGGTGGTTTGCCACTATCATACAAGATGTCTAACGACATACAACCTCGTGTCATCATAAGACAGGGATGTGCTCATCCACTTGCTGAGTATATATATGAGCACTACCTATATAATCTTGGTGTTTGTTTAAAGTATAATTCTCAATTAGAGACAGTAGAGATAATGATATGTCAAGAGAAGACTCACCATTGGGAAGAATATGATAGTAATCTTCTCGTTTTTCTTTGGGGTCTATTGGGTCAACCAAGGATAATTCTGTGGCCATATGATATCTATCATAACCTAGACGCGTGGCCTCCCATATACGAAGGTTTCCTTGAGCACTTCTCAAAGATTCTAATTTCTAAAACAATTTTTGACTATACCTTTATGTAAGGTGTTATTGTGAGGTGATGTCCACGGTTGGAACATGAGTCACATTTGGTATATATTTATATCCAAACTCACAGCATATGTGTTGTTGTATTTTGCACGACAATTGTTGTAATAAAGTTGTAGTTATTTTCTGTACCATGTATTTGACGACTCAGAATGGGTTGGGTGGAATGGACCTATTTTGGGGTCGTTACAAGATATTGCCGAATCTCGAGTTTTAGACCTCTCAGAAACATCCTTGTCATTCGTTCCTCATTTTCGACCAAATGAGGTGCAAACCTGGATAACTCTACAAACTTCGCCTCGTACTGGGACACCGTCATGTTGTTTTGTTCCAGTCTGATAAACTCCACCTCCTTCATATGACGAATACTTTCAGGAAAGTACTAGTCATTGAACAGTTTTTGAAATGTTTCCCAGGACATGTTGAGTGCGTCAAGCTGGGTACGCTTCACAGACTCCCACCAGTAGTCTGCCTCACCGCGGAACATAAAGGTGGCGAATGGAACCTTCTGTTCCTCCGTGCATCCCAAGACATCGAATATCTTGGTAATTTGCTTGACCCACGTTTCCGCCATGATCGGATCCGACTTTCCCTTAAATTCTAGTGGTCCCAATTCTTTGAACTGATTGGCTGTGACAAACCGCGCGTTGTTATCATTTCCACCTGTATTCTGCACACGAGTCTCCCTCGTCTGATTTTGCATGAACTGCAAAAAGCTCCTAAACATTCCATCATTCATCGTTTGCTCGGTAACGTTGTTTATAGGAGGAATATTGCCTTCCTGTTACACGTTCCCCTGGGTGGTGATCAAAGGTGTCTCCACGGTCTGATTTACTCCATTATTAACGTTCTCAACTGTCATTTTTAAATACTGCCATAAAACAAGGGTTAATAGTTATGTCATATATTACCCCTATACTTTGACCGACCAAATAAACACCAAATAAACTTAGTCAGGTCATACTAGCGAAGGAATTCCCCGTCTCTCCCCTCTTAGATCTTGTCTCACATCTCAGCCAGGGATCATATCCCTAAGCTCTGATACCAACTGTGACGCCCCCAAAATAGGTATACAACACCCATTCTAAGTCGCCAAATACATGGTACAAAAAATAAACTACAACTTCAATAATACAATTGTCGTACAAAATACGACAACACATACTGTGAGTTTAAATACAAATATTGTCTTTTGGACAATATCCACACTCAAATAAATCCTCATTACAATTATTCAAATACTATTTTACAGAAATAGTGAGGACTGTTAAAACATCTTTCTAGAACCATCACTCCATACCCCGACTAGATCCTGTTATGTTCTCACCTCCTGAGAAGAAAAATGGAACAAAAAGGAAAAGGGTGAGCTCAACTAGCCCACTAAAGAATATTATGACTAAGATAATATACAACAAATTATCGTTAGTCTTCAACAGGAAAAAATCTGATAGAATATAATCGACAACAAGTTTTAGATCAACAACTGCAGCGGAAACAGCAAACCATTAGAAGAGTCAAGTAGAGAAAGAATTCTACTATCTTCTAAGATTTAAAAGTTCATCATCAATATTTTATCCCTGTAACATCAATTAATAACCATCTTTATCCAAATATTCATCTTTGCACTACAGGCCAAAGATATTCATTTGTATCACCTGTCAGTCATGTTCATCTCAACACCTGTTCATCTTTGCACTACAGGCCAAAGATATTCATCAAGTAATCATACAACTTTGCACTACAGGCCAAAGATGTTCAGTAATATCATCATTTAGGACTCAGGATGATGAAAAATATCTTAAAGAGAACAAATTCAGTGAGACAGAAGGACAAATATTAGGGATTCGTATAACAGTTTATCCAAGATCAATAATACTTCATAATAATCAATTGTGAAGCAGAATTCAAAAATAAAGATCAAAACATGGATACAATCAAAGATAGTAACCATAATAGACATCTTGGACAAAAAGGGAAAATTTTATTTTTCGGTGAATAGTGTCGTATTCGTGAATAGTGCCGTATACGTAAATAGTAACGTATACGTAAATAGTAACCCCGATACAAAAAGTTCTAAATTTGATAAAAAGTTCATATCAATATTTCAGCATAATGATATTGAAGAAAAAATAATATCATTAAGAAGAAAATAATATCCCTTACCTCAAAATATCAGTACTTCGGGTCGGAATACCGGTATAAGGTTGAAAGAAACTTGCTCTGATGAATAGAAACTCTCAAAGTATCTAAATACTCACAAAATACACTTAATAATCTAGAGAGAGAAAGAGAGAAAACTTGTTTCTGGTGTGATTTTCAATTCTAACTTAGCCCTCTATTTATAGGAAAATGTTAGCACGCCGAAGCAGACTTAACCTGCAACCTGATGGCTTTACCTGCTACTATTCCCACCCACCACATTTGAATAAAAATCTCAGCACATTTCTTTACCAACCAAGAGTGGGGCCCACCAATTCTAGAATTTTCCATCAAAATGATAAACTCCGAAAATTCAACAATTTCTGAACCAGTCATCTCGTAAAATTCATAATAAATCATATGTTCATTTTTAACGGTTCAAAATTTGTGGACATATACTCAGCTTATATATGTATAACATATCCAAAAATTACCACGATCCAACGGTCGGATTAAAAATTATAACCCCCGCAAAATATCTCAAAAATCCTAATTTTTAATACCTCCATTCCGACAAAAATACTGATAAAAACCTCAACATTAACTCCTTCATTTTTAACCACAAAAATATATCCCTCATTTATCTCCACATACAATAAATATTTCCTTATCATATGAATCAATAATTAATTATTCATAAATAATATTACAGAATCACATTTATGACAACCAGGCCGTTCCCAGGAAAGAGGGGGCTTTCCAATAAGGATTTCTCATTACTGGCGCGCAATTAGATGACCAAACCTCTCCTTAGACAGAACTTTCTAGACATTGCCAATAATGTTATCTAATAATATTATTCAAATAATATGAATTATTGATCTGATAATGGAAAATACTGTACAGCAATAATTATTGAAACAACAATAATATAAAATATCAACGCAGCAATTATTGAATCAATAAAATAAAATATTGAACAATAACTACTGTAACAATTATTGAGTAGTGCCTTCTTACGTAAGAATCAATAATTGGTGCAATACCGTGTGCTACTGTATTTTAACCACCGGATATTCCAACAGTATTAACGGTAACAACTACGCCGTTATTTATAAATAACTTATACTTGTCATTTTTTTCAACCAATCGCTTTCCGTTATGGGACCCACACAAGGCTGTGTCGTCGTACGAATATTCCCCGACAGCAAGAATATTCCACGACCAAACGAATATTCCCCGACAAAATGAATATTTTATAACCACTTGCTTATTTTACAAAATTTGCACATTTCACCCATAACCAAAGTATTATATCAAATTAACCCCTTATTATTCACAATAATATTTAGAGAAAATTTGATTTTATTCATTAATAAGTTGGGGTCTAACAATTAACTCCTTCATTTTTAACCACAAAAATATATCCCTCATTTATATCCACATAAAATAAATATTTCCTTATCATATGAATCAATAATTAATTATTCACAA
Organism: Panax notoginseng; assembly: GCA_016801055.1. Taxonomy (NCBI): domain Eukaryota; kingdom Viridiplantae; phylum Streptophyta; class Magnoliopsida; order Apiales; family Araliaceae; genus Panax; species Panax notoginseng. The sequence continues at coordinate 13,864,072 of CM029023.1, read as the reverse complement.
ATAATATTATAGAATCACATTTATGACAACCAGGCCGTTCCCAGGAAAGAGGGGGCTTTCCAATAAGGATTTCTCCTTACTAGCGCGCAATTAGATGACCAAACCTCTCCTTAGACAGAACTTTCTAGACATTGCCAATAATGCTATCTAATAATATTATTCAAATAATATGAATTATTGAACTGATAATGGAAAATACTGTGCAGTAACAATTATTGAAACAACAATAATATAAAATATCAACGCAGCAATTATTGAATCAATAAAATAAAATATTGAACAGTAACTACTGTAACAATTATTGAGTAGTGCCTTCCTTCGTAAGAATCAATAATTCAAAAAATACTATGCAATTCGTGTGCTACTGTGCAACCACGCATATTACTGTATTTTAACCACCGGATATTTCAACAGTGTTAACGGTAACAACTACGCCGTTAATTATAAACAACTTATACTTGTCGTTATCTTCATCCAATCGCTTTCCGTTATGGGGCCCACACAAGGCTGCGCCGTCGTACGAATATTCCCTGACAGCAAGAATATTCCACGACCAAACGAATATTCACCGACCAAAAATGAATATTTTATAACCACTTACTTATTTGAAATATTAGCGCATTTTACCCATAACTAACCACATTAATCAAATCAACCCTTTCTATTTTAAAATAATAAATAGAGGAAATTTAATTTCATTTATTAATAAGTTGGGGTCTTACAACCTCCCCTCCTTATGAAATTTCGTTCTCGAAATTGACGTACGTGCCTGGTGTTTCGAAAAGGTGAGGATACCTCGCTTTTATTTCTGATTCCAACTTCCAAGTCATTTCTTCAATAGCATGGTTTCTCCACAAAATCTTAACTTGTGGTATAACCTTCGTGCATAGGACATGTTCTTTCCTATCCAATATCTTAACAGGTACCTCCTCGTACGTTAAATCTTCGGCTATCTCGTCTGGTTCTAACACAATAATATGATTCGGGTCGTCCACATATTTACGTAACATCGATACGTGAAAAACTTTATGAACACGTAACATACTTAGTGTTAAGGCGAGTCTATAGGCCACAGTTCCTACTCGATCGAGGATTTCAAATAAATCGAAGGCTTGAGCTTTCTTCTCTTCATCGACTCTTACTTCTAGAATAACACATTCTTGTACATTATTCTTTATATTCATCAGCTCCAGGTCTGTAGCTTGAGCGGTTTTAACGTTATCGATTAAAGTCGATTTTACTCGTATATCATCACGTGGGTCCCTAGAGTCGTTAAATCTATCTCTATCATTTATAAATTATACAAAATAGGTCTTTGTGTTCAACAATATCGCACTCGTACTCGCGTACAATCTTCTACTCAACGCGTCAGCTACCATGTTCGTTTTTCCAAGATGGTATGGTCAGAACAGGTTCCGAATGAGTCGCCTCTTGAGCTATTAGAAAATCTTCTCGCATTCCTCGCTCCATACGAATTTTGTATCTTTCTGAGTTAGCTAAGTTAACGGAGTAGCGATTCGAGAAAATTCTTCCATGAATCTCCGATAGTAACCAGTTAAGCCCAGAAAGCTACGTACTTTGGTCACCGACTTCGGTTGCTCTCAATTATGATTCATATCCCAATCTTGGATAGCACGTCACAATGGCACCTATTGTTTTACCACCACACAAATATAGAGTCCCTTACAGAGAGTCTGGCTTTGGTGCATTCCACAAAGGAAGTCACCAGATAGAGGCTCGGGTACCAACTTCTATAGTTGGGTTTTTAACTTCTGAAGTTCAATAGGAGCTATTCAATATGAGATTTTAGAAATAGGTTTTGTATCGGGTTGAAGATCAATACAAAAATTTAATATCACGCTCTGGGTTAAGCCAGGAAATTCTTCAGGAAATACCACTAACAACAGAAATATCATTCAAATCTGACGTATTTTTGTTCAAGTCCATGACATGGGCTAAGAAAGCTTGACATCCGTTTTTCAATAAACGAATGGCTTTATGGCTTGGTATGACAGCGATTAATTTTAGTGGTTTGGTTGCTTGAATTCGCATAACAGGTTGGTTAGGAATATGAAAACTAACAACCTTATGAAAACAATCAATTTTGGCATGATGAGTAGTTAACCAATCAATTCCTAAAATCACATCAAAAGCAAGTATCTTTAAAGAGATAAGGTCAACAGGTAATGTGATTGTGCCAACTTGGATTAAGCAAGATTTATAAACTGTAGATGTAATGAAAGTTTCTCCTAACGGAGTCTCCACAGATAGGTCAAAATCTAATTTCTCCGAAGTCAAGTTTAAACGTTGAGCACAAGCAGGAGAGATAAAAGAATGGGTAGAACCGGTATCTAGTAAGGTATAAACTTCGCAAAAATTCAAGATTAGCTTACCCGTGATCACCTCGTTCGGGTTTCTCGCATTTTGTCCAGTCACGACAAACGCTCTTCCAGGAACCGCTGATTTTGACTTATTCAGGACAGCTTTTGGAGTCACCATCCCCGCTGAACTTGGTTTTGCTACGAAACACTCTCGAGCTATATGACCCTCCTTTCCATAGTTATATGTCCCTCCTCTCCGCATATGTAACATCTAACTGGCGGTCGTTCTCCTCCCCTATAATTTGTTCCTGGTGCTGCTGTCGACGTCTTCCTGTCATCGTTAAATCTTCTCTTCCTGAAATTTCCACTTGACTCACCTCTCCTATTATCATGGCCACGATGACCACCCGAGTGGTTACCACTTTTGTCTGTATTTTTCCCTCCTCGCTGGTTCTCATCGCTCTGATGACTGCTGTCACCGGTATGACCCTGGTTGTGGTCCCTCGGTTGCACATACTCATTATCTCGCTCTAATAATTGAGTCATGTTTACAACATCTAAATATAAAGAAAATTTATGAAAGATAAGATATTGCCGAATCTCGGGTTTTAAACCTGTCAGAAACATCCTTGTCATTCGTTCCTCAGTCTCGACCAAATGAGGTGCAAACCTGGATAACTCTGCAAACTTCGCCTCGTACTGGGACACCGTCATGTTGTTTTGTTCCAGTCTGATAAACTCCACCTCCTTCATATGACGAATACTTTCAGGAAAGTACTTGTCATTGAACAGTTTCTGAAATGTTTCTCAGGACATGTTGAGTGCGTCAGGCTGGGTACGCTTCACAGACTCCCACCAGTAGTCTGCCTCACCGCAGAACATAAAAGTGGCGAATGGAACCTTCTGTTCCTCCGTGCATCCCAAGACATTGAATATCTTGGTAATTTGCTTGACCCACGTTTTCGCCATGATCGGATCCGGCTTTCTCTTAAATTCTGGTGGTCCCAATTCTTTGAACTGCTTGGTTGTGACAAACCGCGCGTTGTTATCATTTCCACCTGTATTCTGCACACGAGTCTCCCTCGTCTGATTTTGCATGAACTGCAAAAAGCTCCTAAACATTCCATCATTCATCGTTTGCTCGGTAACGTTGTTTACAGGAGGAATATTGCCTTCCTGTTGCACGTTCCCCTGGGTGGTGATCAAAGGTGTCTCCACGGTCTGATTTACTCCATTATTAACGTTTTCAGCTGCCATTCTTAAATACTGCCATAAAATAAGGGTTAATTGACATGTCATATATTATCCCTATACTCTGACCGGCCAAATAAACACCAAATAAACTTAGTCAGGTCATACTAGCGAAGGAATTCCCCGTCTCTCCCCTCCTAGTTCTTGTCCCACATCTCAGCCAGGGATCATATCCCTAAGCTCTGATACCAACTGTGACGCCCCCAAAATAGGTATACAACACCCATTCTGAGTCACCAAATACATGGTACAGAAAGCAAACTACAACTTCAATAATACAATTGTCGTGCAAAGTACGACAATACATACTGTGAGTTTAAATACAAATATTGTTTTCTGGACAATATCCACACTCAAATAAATCCTCATTACAATTATTCAAACACTATTTTACAGAAATAGTGAGGACTGTTAAAACATCTTTCTAGAACCATCACTCCATACCCCGACTAGATCCTGCTATGTTCTCACCTCCTGAGAAGAAAAATGGAACAAAAAGGAAAAGGGTGAGCTCAACTAGCCCAGTAAAGAATATTATGACTAAGATAATATACAACAAATTATCGTTAGTCTTCAACAGGGAAAAATCTGATAGAATATAATCGACAACAAGTTTTAGATCAACAACTGCAGCGGAAACAGCAAACCATTAGAAGAGTCAAGTAGAGAAAGAATTCTACTATCTTCTAAGATTTAAAAGTCCATCATCAATATTTTATCCATGTAACATCAATTAATAACCATCTTTATCCAAATATTCATCTTTGCACTACAGGCCAAAGATATTCATTTGTATCACCTGTCAGTCATGTTCATCTCAACACCTGTTCATCTTTGCACTACAGGCCAAAGATATTCATCAAGTAATCATACATATTTGCACTACAGGCCAAAGATATTCAGTAATATCATCATTTTGGACTGAGGATGATGAAAAATATCTTAAAGAGAACGAATCCAGTGAGACAGAAGGACAAATAATAGGGATTCGTATAACAGTTTATCTAAGATCAATAATACTTCATAATAACCAATTTTGAAGCAGAATTCAAAAATAAAGATCAAAACATGAATACAATCAAAGATAGTAACCATAATAGACATCTTGGACAAAAAGAGAAAATTTTATTTTTCGATGAATAGTGCCGTATTCGTGAATACATGAATAGTGCCGTATACGTGAATAGTAACCCCGACACAAAAAGTTTTAAATTTGATAAAAACTCATATCAATATTTTAGCATAATGATATTGAAGAAAATAATATCATTAAGAAGAAAATAATATCCCTTATCTCAAAATAATCATACTTCTGACTGAATATCGGATATAAGGCTGAATGAAACTTGTGCTGAATAGCAACTTTCAAAGTATCTAAATATTCACAAAATACACCCAATAATCTAGAGAGGGAAAGAGAGAAAACTTATGAATTCTGGTGTGATTTTCAATTCTAACTTAGCCCTCTATTTATAGAAAAATGTTAGCACGTCGAAACAGACTTAACCTGCAACTTGATGGCTTTACCTGCTACTATTCCCACCCACCACATTTGAATAAAAATCTCAGTACATTTCTTCACCAACCAAGAGTGGGGCCCACCAATTCTAGAATTTTTTACCAAAATGATTAACTCCGAAAATTTAACAATTTCTGAACCAGCCATCTCGTAAAATTCATAATAAATCATACGTTCACTTTTAACGGTTCAAAATTTGTGGACATATACTCAACTTATATATGTATAACATATCCAAAAATTATCACGATCCAACGATCGGATTAAAAATTATAACCCCCGCAAAATATCTCAAAAACTCTGATTTTTAATACCTCCATTCCGACAAAAATACTGATAAAAACCTCAACATTAACTCATTTATTTTTAACCACAAAAATATATCCCTCATTTATATCCACATAAAATAAATATTTCCTTATCATATGAATCAATAATTAATTATTCACAAATAATATTACAGAATCACATTTATGACAACCAGGCCGTTTTCAGGAAAGAGGGGGTTTTCCAATAAAGATTTCTCCTTACTGGCGCGCAATTAGATGACCAAACCTCTCCTTAGATAGAATTTTCTAGACATTGCCAATAATGCTATCTAATAATATTATTCAAATAATATGAATTATTGATCTGATAATAGAAAATACTGTGCAGCAATAATTATTGAAACAACAATAATATAAAATATCAACGCAGCAATTATTGAATCAATAAAATAAAATATTGAACAGTAACTACTGTAACAATTATTGAGTAGTGCCTTCCTTCGTAAGAATCAATAATTCAAAAAAATACTATGCAATTCGTGTGCTACTGTGCAACCACGCATATTACTGTATTTTAACCACCGGATATTTCAACAGTGTTAACGGTAACAACTATGCCGTTAATTATAAACAACTTATACTTGTCGTTTTCTTCATCCAATCGCTTTCCGTTATGGGGCCTACACAAGGCTGCGCTGTCGTACGAATATTCCCTGACAGTAAGAATATTCCACGACCAAACGAATATTCACCGACCAAAAATGAATATTTTATAACACTTGCTTATTTGAAATATTTACGCATTTTACCCATAACTAACCACATTAATCAAATCAGCCCTTTCTATTTCAAAATAATAAATAGAGGAAATTTAATTTCATTTATTAATAAGTTGGGGTCTTACAATAAGCATCAGTTACTTATACACAATGAAATCAATTAGATTGCATTGACTCTTCATCTTGTCCTTTTATTTCAAAACATTTCCTTCTAATCGTCACTTGATCTTCAATCTAGTGTTTAAGTCTTGTTATGACATCTCTTTGTTTAATCAGTTTAATTACATTAAATTTCCTTTTCCTTCTCATTATATTCCACTTTAATTGACACTTGACATTCAGTTAAGTGTTTAACCTTGCCTTTATATCACCTTAGACATATAATGGTTGTTAACATTATTTTAGTTAACCTTCGTCTCGTATTTCTTTATACTTCTCTTTTAGTCGACACTTAGCATTTGGTTAAGTCGTCATAGCTTGATATTACATTATATTAATGTATTATCTTCATTAAAGTTAATTAAATCAACTTCCATCTCATGCTTTTAAATTACTTCATTCAAATGGTTACATAATATTTAGTCAAGTTCTTACAATCTTGCATCTACATCCTTTTAGATGTATATTAGGTTGGTTAAATTAATTAACTTAACCTTCCTATCATTATTTAATTTTTATTTTATACTTTCAAGTTATTTCTTTTAATTGATACTTAACATGTGGTTAAGTTCTTCACTTATGTATCTACATCATTATCTTGCATGCTAAACTAGATTAGACCCTTGCTTGACAATCCTCAAATAGACAGACTTCTCTGTCTAGGCTCAGGGCACGGCGCAGCTGCGCTGGTGCAGATTTACAAAAGACTAACGGCGCAGTTGCGCCGTTTCTGGCTGTGGTACCGGCGCAGCTGTGCCGGACACAGACAGAAATTGCAGCAGCTCTGCTTCAGGCATGACTCCCAAAACCAACCCAATTCCTACAGAAATTCATGAAACTTAACATCTAAACTTATGTAATAACATAGTTACACATGTCATACACCATTCTAACTACATAAACATCACATTTACACAAATTTGAGGAATCAAAAACCCCCAATTTCCAAATTTCTTCATTTTTTACATATTTAGCGAAATCGATCGCCACGAATTCGTTTCTTAATCAATTGGCACGATTCCAACTACGCCGCTTTCGTTTCTTAACATACTAACATAATCCAACATCAATTTACAGATTATAACAAGTATTGACCATGAAATTTTGTACTTTCTAAAGCCAATTTTCATGTAAAAATATTGTTATATACTTTTCTTCCTACGAACCAAATTACATGAATTTTTATCATCAAACAACACTCACATGTGATAATTAACAGAGTATAAACCCTTCATACATATATATGTATCAATTCCACAATTATCAATAGAAATTTCAAAAACAAGGGTTAACATTAGAATAGGTTATACCTTGTTCCTTTGATTGTTTTCTAGCAAAGAGATGATGATTATGTTTAGAAATTCCCAGATGATGATTATGTTTAGAAATTCCCCTTCAATCACAGTGATTCATCTCTTGCTCTCTCTCCAAACTCTCTGTATTTCACTATGTTCCTTTCTTCCAAACTCTCTGACTATAGCCTTAGGAAGAAAAGAAAGCGTAAAAATAAACTGAAGCTACCCACGTACTTCAGTTATAAAATAATACGCATTCATCAGTTAAATTAGACCAAAGGCCACAAAGCCTTGTTTGGCCACACACCAACTCCCCCAAACTAGATTATTTTAATAATATTATATTATATAGTTTCATGTGTCACACCTTTAGTTAATTTAAATAACACATAATAATAGTAATTAATAATAGCTATAATCTCATTGTAATTATACTTATAATTAATAACTAATTACATATATCTAATTTAATTAATAAATTAGATTTAAACATTACTTTATTTAATTTATTTATTTCCTTTAATATTAAACAATTTATTTAATTTAATTAATTCATTAAATTAAATCTTCAAAGAATAAAATTTACCTTTGCTTTAATTTAATTACCATACACATGTAACTAAATTATTATACCATACTTTCATAAATTATTTGTTTTTCTTAATAAATAATTTATTTAAAATATTTATTTAATTCAATAAATATTTAAAATAAACTATAAAATTCATTTAATTTCTTCAATAGTTAACTTAACTATTAAACCTCACTTTCCCAATATATGATTATATATTTCTCTTCGTACCAGATCACATATTTCAACATATATATAGCACGTATATATACATACTCAAACTCAAAACATCTCATAATAAGAATTTTAATTATTAAATTCCTATTTTAATAACTTATAAAAATTCGGGTTGTCACAAATAATCCCAAGATGTATATATATATATATATATATATATATATATATATATATATATAGGAAAAAATATATGTACACAGCTGTGTATTATACAGTAGGGTTATCGCGACGGTTTCACCCGTCGCCATAGCTATTCTGGGCTATAGCGACTGCTGAACCGTCGTGATAGCCCAAAAAACCATCGAAATAATCCTACTGTGTAATGCACGGCTGTGTATATACATATAGCCCATATATATATATATATATATATATATATATATATATATATATATATATATATATATATATATATATATATATATATATAACAAAATTGAGATAACTTTCTCCCGACTATTTTTGAAAAATGGGTAAGTGGGGGTCCAAATAATAAGCAAAATTTATAACAAATACTTCATAAAAATTTCCTCAATATTTTTAACAACATTTATTCATCAACAATATAATTTATAATATTAACAACCAGATCATTCCAAGGAAAGAGGGGGCTTTTCGATAAGGATTTCTCCCTATTGGCGCGCAATTAGGTGACCAAACCCCTTTTCTCGACAGAACTTAATTTCTAGACATTGTCAATAATACAAATAATAATATGAATAAATTATCATCTCAATTATTGATTTAATAAAATAAAATATTGTACATATGATACTTGTGAGATCCCAAATTTTATGAAATAAAAGTATTCAATTTTTTTATAATTATTATTTTATTTCGTAAATGGTTAAATTGATAAAAGGTTAAAATTAAGGGTGATATGTGAAATTTTTTTAAAGTAGACAAGTTGTCATAAAATACCCAGTTACTATTCACTCTAGTATTGTTCACTCGAGTATTTGGGGCACTTTTGTGTCAGAGTACTATTCACGAGTTACTATTTATGAGTTACTATTCACGAGTTACTATTTACGAGTTACTATTCAAGAGTTACTATTAACGAGTTACTATTCACCCATAAGATATATTTCTTTTTGGTCCAAATTATTTTTGGGTACAATATTATTCCATGAGGAGATGTGCTAATTTTTCAGACCGTTCGTTGAAATTATATTAGTAAATCAATATGAATCGCTGGTTTAAAGTTTTAATAGTGAATCAGTATGGACCGTTGCTTTAAAATTTTAATAGTGAATCAGTATGGACCGTTGCTTTAAAGTTTAATAGTGAATCTGTAACGCCCCCAAAATAGGTCTATTCCACCCAACCCATTCTGAGTCGCCAAATACATGGTACAAAAAATAACTACAACTTTATTACAACAATTGTCGTGCAAAATACAATAACACATATGTTGTGAGTTTTGATACTAAAATATACCAACTGTGACTCTGGACACCAACCTTGGATAGCACGTCACAATGACACCTTACATAAAAGTATAGTCAAAAACTGTTTTAGAAATTAGAATCTTTGAGAAGTACTCAAGAAAACCCTCGTTCATGGGAGGCCATGCTTCTAGGTTATGATAGATATCATATGGACACAGAATTATCCTTGGTTGACCCAATAAACCCCAAAGAAAAATAAGAAAATTACTATTATATTCTTCCCAATGGTGAGTCTTCTCTCGACTTATCGTTATCTCAACTGTCTCTAATTGAGAATTATACTTCAAAGAAACACCAAGATTATATAGGTAGTGCTCGTAGATATACTCAGCAAGTGGATGTGCACAACCATGTCTTATGATGACTCGAGGTTGTGTGTCGTTAGACATCTTGTATGATAGTGGCAAAAAACCCTTCCAACGTTGGGTTCGCTTCACCCTAGATGATTTACCAAATATAACTACTAAATGAACTTTTCTATACTGCTTCGGGAGAACCTCCACTGCTAGAGACCACCGTTTTCTGTTACCCTCGCTCGACCCAGCTACACTCTTATTACCTCAAAAGAGCAGTACTTCTGACTCGAATAACGCTGAATGAACTTGCACCGTATAGCAACACTCAAGATATCAAAATACTCATAAGAATACGCTCGATATATAGAGAGAGAAATAGAGAGAAAACTTCAGTTTCTGGTGTGATTTTCAATTCTAACCTAAGCACCTATTTATAGGAAATTGCTTAGAACACCAAAGTAGAAAATTAAATATAATAATATATTTATAACCAAATTTTCCTTAGCCCACCACATCAAAAACATATTTTTCACATAAATGCACCAAAAATGTAAAACATGTTTTAAACAATTTTTGTAACAAAAATCAATTCAGACTCAATAATTCGGAACTTCAATAATTCGTAATAAATAGCCCTTTTTTCAGAAAATTCGAATCTCGCGAGTTTTTATAGGAATTTCAATTCTCTACAACTTTGCAGAAGAAAGTTTTTCTAAATTCCAAACAGAAATTGACCGAAATCCATAAACGGGCGATTTTACAGTCAATAATAAATTTTCGGTCAAGAATTGTGTCCACCAACACACAAAACATGTGTTAATCATTTAATGCCACAAAAATACTCTTCCTCCTCATTTATTCATATATCTCACATTCATTATAAAAATATCACCATTAATATATTATTAAAATAATATATTTAATTAAATTATTTTATCAGAAAAAGATAAAATATTAATTTTCAACAATTGTCACATTAAAAATTTTCTCCATCTATATCCACATAAAATCAATATTTTTCTCATCATATAAATCAATAATTAATTATACACAAATAATATTACAGAACCACAGTACTGGCAACCAGGCCGTTTCCAGGAAAGAGGGGGCTTTCCAATAAGGATCTCTCCTTACTGGCGCGCAATTAGATGACCAAACCTCTCCTTAGACAGAACTTTCTAGACATTGCCAATAATGTTATCTAATAATATTATTCAGATAATATGAATTATTGTCCGATAATAGAAAATACTGTGTAGTGACAATTATTAAAACAACAGTAATATAAAATATCAACGCAGCAATTATTGAATCAATAAAATACAATATTGAACAGTAATTACTGTAACAATTATTGAGTAGTGCCTTCTTACGTAAGAATCAATAATTGGTGCAATATCGTGTGCTACTGTGCAACAACGCGTATTACTGTGTTTTAACCACCGGGTATTCTAACAGTATTAACGGTAACAACTACGCCGTTATTTATAAACAACTTATTTTTGTCGTTTTCTTCATCCAATCGCTTTCCGTTATGGGGCCCACAAAGACTGCGCCGTCGTACGAATATTCTCCGACAGTAAGAATATTCCACGACCAAGCGAATATTCCCCGACAACAATGAATATTTTATAACCACCTGGTTATTTAAAATATTTGCGCATTTTACCCATAACTAACCACATTAATCAATTCAACCCTTACTATTTTAAAATAATAAATAGAGGAAATTCTATTTTATTAAAAAAATCGGGGTCTTACAACCTCCCCTCCTTATGAAATTTCGTCCTCGAAATTGACGTACGTACCTGGTGTTTCGAAAAGATGAGGATACCTCGCTTTCATTTCCGTTTCCAACTCCCAGGTCATTTCCTCAATAGCATGGTTTCTCCACAAAACTTTAACTTGTGGTAAGACCTTCGTGCGTAGGACATGCTCCTTCCTATCCAAGATCTTGACAGGTACCTCTTCGTACGTTAAGTCTTCGGCTATCTCGTTCGGTTCTAACTCAATAACGTGGTTCGGGTCGTTCACATATTTACGTAACATCGATACGTGAATAACGTTATGAACACGTGACATACTTAGCATTAAAGCGAGTCTATAGGCCACAGTTCCTACTCGATCGAGGATTTCAAATAAATCGAAGGCTTGAGCTTTCTTCTCTTCATCGACTCTTACTTCTAGAATAACACATTCTTGCACCTTCTTCTTTATATTCATCAGCTCCAGGTCTGTAGCTTGAGCGGCTTTAACGTTATCGATTAAAGTTAATTTTACTCGTATATCATCACGTGGGTCCCTAGAGTCATTAACTCTATCTCTATCATTTATAAATTATACAAAATAGGTCTTTGTGTTCAACAATATCGCACTCGTACTCGCATACGATCAATGCGTCAGCTACCACGTTTACTTTTTCAGGATGGTATTGGATAGTATGATCGAAATCTTTCAACAACTCGAGCCAACGTCGTTGCCGTATGTTGAGTTCTTTTTGAGTGAAGAAATATTTGAGGCTTTTATGGTCTGAATATATCTCCACCTTCTCTCCATATAGATAGTGCCTCCAGATCTTTAGCGCGAAAACGACTGCTGCCAACTCTAGATCATGAGTAGGATAATTCCTCTCATATTCTTTAAGTTGTCGCGAGGCATAGGCTATGACTTTCCCACGTTGCATGAGAACACATCCTAACCCTTTGCATGAAGCATCGCTGTAGATAACAAATCCATCCGAACCAGATGGTATTGTCAGAACAGGTGCCGAAATGAGTCTCCTCTTAAGCTCTTGGAAACTTTTCTCGCATTCTTCGCTCCATACGAATTTGATATCCTTCCGAGTCAGCTGAGTTAACGGGGTAGCGATTCGAGAAAACCCTTCTACGAATCTCCGATAATAACCAGCTAAGCCTAGAAAGCTACGTACATCGGTCACCGTCTTCGGTTGCTCCCAGCTTTGTATTGCTTCAATCTTCGCCGGGTCCACAGATACTCCATGTTTCGACACCACGTGCCCTAGGAATGCTACTTCCTCAAGCCAGAACTCGCATTTCTTCAACTTAGCATATAACTTGTTTTCACGCAGCCTTTGGAGTACCAGCTTCAAATGGTGCTCATGATCTTCTCGGCTTTTGGAATATATGAGGATGTCATCAATAAAGACAACAACGAACTGATCCAAATAATCCTTGAATACTCGGTTCATCATATCCATGAAAGCCGCAGGAGCATTAGTCAATCTAAAAGACATGACTAAGAATTCATAATGCCCGTACCGAGTTCTAAAGGCTGTCTTTGGAATATCCTCAGTTTTAACCTTCAGCTGATGATATCCAGAACGAAGATCGATTTTTAAAAAGAATTGTGCTCCTTGTAACTGGTCAAACAGGTCATCAATACGAGGTAGCGGATACCTATTCTTGATGGTGACATGGTTTAATTCCCGGTAATCGATACAAAGTCGCATACTCCCGTCTTTCTTCTTTACAAATAAAACAGGAGCACCCCAAGGAGATGTACTAGGACGAATGAAACCGATGTCCAACAATTCTTGTAGTTGGACTTTTAACTCCTGAAGTTCAATAGGAGCCATTCGATATGGGGTTTTAGAAATGGGCTTTGTACCAGGTTCAAGATCAATAAAGAATTCAACTTCACGTTCTGGGGGTAGACCGGGAAGTTCTTCAGAAAATACGTCAAGAAAGTTATTAACAACAGGAATATTATTCAAATTTGACGTGTCTTTATTTAAATCCATAACATGGGCTAAGAAAGCTTGACATCCGTTTTTCAATAAACGAATGGCTTTATGACTTGATATGACAGTGATTGATTTTAATGGCTTTGTTGCTTGAATTCGAACAACAGGTTGATTAGGAATATGAAAACTAATCACCTTACGAAAATAATCAATTTTGGCATGATGAGTAGTTAACCAATCAATTCCTAAAATCACGTCAAATGCAAGTATCTTTAAAGAGATAAGGTCAACAGGTAAGGTGATGGTACCAACTTGGATCAAACAAGATTTATAAACAGTGGATGTGATGAAAGTTTCCCCTAACTGAGTCTCCACAGATAAATCAAGGTCTAATTTCTCTGGAGTCAAGTTTAAACGTTGAGCACAAGTAGGAGAAATAAATGAATGGGTAGCACCGGTATCTAGTAAGGTATAAACTTCACATGAATTTATAATTAGCTTACCCGTGATCATCTCGTTTGGGTTCCTTGTATGTTGACCAGTCACGACAAACGCTCTTCTAGGAACCGTTGACTTTGACTTTTCTGGGACAGCCTTTTGAGTCAACGTCCCCGCTGAACTTGGTTTCGCTACCGTACAATCTCGAGCGATATGTCCTTCCTTTCCACAATTATAGCATACCTTGAACTGTTGTGGACAGTTTGGGCTGATATGTCCCTCTTTTCCACATTTATAGCATATGACCGGTGGTCGTTCTCCTCCCTTGGAACCAGTTGCTGCTGGTGCTGACGTCTTCGTATTGTCATTGTTGAATCTCCTCTTTTTAAAATCTCCTCCTGACTCGCTTCTTCTATTTTCATAGCCACGATTACCACCAGAGTGGTTACCGTTCTTGTCCGTATTCTTCTTTCTCCGCTGGTTATCATTGTTCTGATGACTGTTGTCACCGATATGATCCTGGTTGTGGTCCCTCGGTTGACCGTACTCGTTATCTCGCTCTAATAATTGAGCCCTGTTGACAACATCTGAATAGAGAGAAAATTTATGAGAAATGAGATATTGACGTATGCCGGGTTTCAAACCTCTCAGAAACATCCGCGTCATACGTTCCTCATTCTCCACCAAATGAGGTGCAAACCTGGGCAACTCTGCAAACTTCGCCTCGTACTGGAACACCGTCATGTTATTCTGCTCCAGTCTAATAAACTCTACCTCCTTCATATGACGAATACTTTCAAGAAAGTACTTGTCATTGAATAGTTTCTGAAATGTCTCCCAAGACATGCTGAGTGCGGCTAGATGGGTACGTTTCACAGACTCCCACCAGTAGTCTGCCTCGCCACAGAACATAAAGGTGGCGAATGGAACCTTCTGTTCCTCCGTGCATCCCAAGACATCAAATATCTTGGTAATTTACTTGACCCATGTCTCCGCCTTAATCGGATCTGGCTTTCTCCAGAATTCTGGTGGTCCCAACTCTTTGAACTGCTTGGCTATGACCAGTTGTGCTTTGACATTGTTTCTTCCTATATTTTGAACAGGAATCTCCTTCGTCTGGTTTTGCATGAATCGCAAAAAGCTTCTAAATATCTCATCGTTCATCGTCTGCTCAGTGGTGTTGTTCACAGGAGGAACATTGCCAGCCTGTTGCACGTTCTCCTCGTTGGTGAGTACAGGTGTCTCCACGGTTTCATTTACTCCACTGTTAACATTCTCAGTCGACATTCTCAAATACTGCCATAAAATAAGGGTTAATTTAACAAATTAACATATCACATAATATCCCTATAATATGACCGACGAACAGATAAGCTTAGGTAGGATACACTAGCGAAGGATTTACTTTTATCTCCCCTCCTAGTTCTATTCCCCGATCTCCGCCAGAGATCATATCCCTAAGCTCTGATACCAACTGTAACGCCCCCAAAATAGGTCTATTCCACCCAACCCATTCTGAGTCGTCAAATACATGGTACAAAAAATAACTACAACTTTATTACAACAATTGTCGTGCAAAATACAACAACACATATGTTGTGAGTTTTGATACTAAAATATACCAACTGTGACTCTGGACACCAACCTTGGATAGCACGTCATAATGACACCTTACATAAAGGTATAGTCAAAAACTGTTTTAGAAATTAGAATCTTTGGGAAGTGCTCAAGGAAACCCTCGTTCATGGGAGGCCATGCTTCTAGGTTATGATAGATATCATATGGATACAGAATTATCCTTGGTTGACCCAATAAATCCCAAAGAAAAATAAGAAAATTACTATCATATTCTTCCCAATGGTGAGTCTTCTCTCGACTTATCGTTATCTCAACTGTCTCTAATTGAGAATTATACTTCAAAGAAACACTAAGATTATATAGGTAGTGCTCGTAGATATACTCAGCAAGTGGATGTGCACAACCATGTCTTATGATGACTCGAGGTTGTGTGTCGTTAGACATCTTGTATGATAGTGGCAAAAGACCCTTCCAACGTTGGGTTCGCTTCACCCTAGATGATTTACCAAATATAACTACTAAATGAACTTTTCTATACTGCTTCGGGAGAACCTCCACTGCTAGAGACCACCGTTCTATTTTTCTGTTACCCTCGCTCGACCCAGCTACACTCTTATTACCTCAAAAGAGTAGTACTTCTGACTCGAATAACGCTGAATGAACTTGCACCGTATAGCAACACTCAAGATATCAAAATACTCATAAGAATACGCTCGATATATAGAGAGAGAAATAGAGAGAAAACTTCAGTTTCTGGTGTGATTTTCAATTCTAACCTAAGCACCTATTTATAGGAAATTGCTTAGAACACCAAAGTAGAAAATTGAATATAATAATATATTTATAACCAAATTTTCCTTAGCCCACCACATCAAAAACATATTTTTCACACAAATGCACCAAAAATGCAAAACATGTTTTAAACAATTTTTGTAACAAAAATCAATTCAGACTCAATAATTCGGAACTTCAATAATTCGTAATAAATAGCCCTTTTATCAGAAAATTCGAATCTCGCGAGTTTTTATAGGAATTTCAATTCTCTACAACTTTGCAGAAGAAAGTTTTTCTAAATTCTAAACAAAAATTGATCGAAATCCATAAACGGGCGATTTTACAGTCAATAATAAATTTTCGGTCAAGAATTGTGTCCACCAACACACAAAACATGTGTTAATCATTTAATGCCACAAAAATACTCTTCCTCCTTATTTATTCATATATCCCACATTCATTATAAAAATATCACCATTAATATATTATTAAAATAATATATTTAATTAAATTATTTTATCAGAAAAAGATAAAATATTAATTTTCAACAATTGTCACATTAAAAATTTTCTCCATCTATATCCACATAAAATCAATATTTTCTTCATCATATAAATCAATAATTAATTATACACAAATAATATTACAGAACCACAGTACTGGCAACCAGGCCGTTCCCAGGAAAGAGGGGGATTTCCAATAAGGATCTCTCCTTACTGGCGCGCAATTAGATGACCAAACCTCTCCTTAGACAGAACTTTCTAGACATTGCCAATAATGTTATCTAATAATATTATTCAGATAATATGAATTATTGTCCGATAATAGAAAATACTGTGTAGTGACAATTATTAAAACAACAGTAATATAAAATATCAACGCAGCAATTATTGAATCAATAAAATACAATATTGAACAGTAATTACTGTAACAATTATTGAGTAGTGCCTTCTTACGTAAGAATCAATAATTGGTGCAATACCGTGTGCTACTGTGCAACAACGCATATTACTGTGTTTTAACCACCGGGTATTCTAACAGTATTAACGGTAACAACTACGCCGTTATTTATAAACAACTTATTTTTGTCGTTTTTTTCATCCAATCGCTTTCTGTTATGGGGCCCACAAAGACTGCGCCGTCGTACGAATATTCTCCGACAGTAAGAATATTCCACGACCAAGTGAATATTCCCCGACAACAATGAATATTTTATAACCACCTGGTTATTTAAAATATTTGTGCATTTTACCCATAACTAACCACATTAATCAATTCAACCCTTACTATTTTAAAATAATAAATAGAGGAAATTCTATTTTATTAAAAAAATCGGGGTCTTACAGAATCAGTATGGACCGTTGCTTTAAGTTTTAATAGTAAATCAATATGAACCGTTCGTTTAAAAGTAAATCAATCTGGACCGTTCATGAATTAGTTACTATGCAGTCCATTCTTCTATAAATAGATGCTCATTCCTTCATTATTTCTTACGAATTCACTGAAACTCTTGAGAGAAAAATTATAGAGAGAAAGAAGAAGAGTATTCTGCTACTTCACTACTCCAGTATCCAACTTCTTCTAAGGTAAGGGATATTATTTGTTATACCCGTAAGGGGTGTTATTCTTTCTTATTCATGAAGAGAACTTTTGTTATTCTATTCTTTATTATACTCAGTTGGTTAAAAACTTTGACTTCTATAATCCATGAAATTAGTAGAATATCCTTGATATTTGCGCTTCATCCAGTATCTTTTCATGAAAATATTTTTCTGAACATTCTTGAATTTTACTCCACAAAGTAGTATCATGTTGACAATTTGGGCATTATTGAGTTCAGGATAAATTAACTTATAAATCTTTAAAACTTATGCTTGAACTTGTTTTATTGAATTATTATGTCATTGTCATGATGAGTTATGTTGGTTATTATGTGAAAACATGAAAGTTTCTTAGAAATCACAAAGGGCTGAAAATCAGATTTTGGTAAAAATGAAGTTTGTATTTAATTTTTATAGTATGATATCTGGCGACTCAGAATGGGTTGTGTGGACCTATTTTGATGGCATCACAAATGGTATCAGAGCATAGAGATATGGTCGCTGGCGGAGATAAGAGTCTAGAACTAGGAGGGGAGAGACGAGTTATATACTTCGCTAGTGTGTGACTTACCTAAGCTGAAATTTTTACTTGATAAGTTGACAAATTGTGATATGTCAATTAACCTTTGTTTTGAAGATATATTATAGAATGATATCTGAAATACAGGAGATGAATAATGAGAAAATCATGATATAGAGGAAATAGCCGAGAAGGTACAATCCGAAAAGAAAGCAAGGTATTCTCATCTCTTCGAACACCAGGTACATACGTAAATTTTGAGGGCAAAATTTCATAAGGAGAGAAGATTGTGAGATCCTAAATTTTATGAAATGAAAGTATTCAATTTTCATATAATTATTATTTTATTTCGTAAATGGTTAAATTGATAAAAGATTAAAGTTAAGGGTGATATGTGAAAAATTTTCAAAGTAGACAAGTTGTCATAAAATACCCAGTTACTATTCAGTCTAGTATTGTTCACTCGAGTATTTGGAACACTTTTTGTGTCAGAATACTATTCACGAGTTACTATTCACGAGTTACTATTCAAGAGTTACTATTCAAGAGTTACTATTTATGAGTTACTATTCACCCGTAAGATATATTTCTTTTTGGTCTAAATTATTTTTGGGTACAATATTATTTCATGAAGAGATGTGCTAATTTTTCAAACCGTTGGTTGAAATTATATTAGTAAATCAATATGGATCGCTGGTTTAAAGTTTTAATAGTGAATCAGTGTGGACCGTTGCTTTAAAATTTTAATAGTGAATCAGTATGGACCGTTGCTTTAAAGTTTAATAGTGAATCAGTATGGACCGTTGCTTTAAGTTTTAATAGTAAATCAATATGAACCGTCCGTTTAAAAGTAAA
Organism: Panax notoginseng; assembly: GCA_016801055.1. NCBI lineage: Eukaryota > Viridiplantae > Streptophyta > Magnoliopsida > Apiales > Araliaceae > Panax > Panax notoginseng. The sequence continues at coordinate 13,844,455 of CM029023.1, read as the reverse complement.
TCAATCTGAACCGTTCATGAATTAGTTACTATGCAGTCCATTCTTCTATAAATAGAAGCTCATTCCTTCATTATTTCTTACGAATTCACTGAAACTCTTGAGAGAGAAATTATAGAGAGAAAGAAGAAGAGTATTCTGCTACTTCACTACTCCAGTATCCAACTTCTTCTAAGGTAAGGGATATTATTTGTTGTACCCGTAAGGGGTGTTATTCTTTCTTATTCATGAAGAGAACTTCTGTTATTCTATTATTTATTATTCTGTTAGAATAACCTGTATATGCGGCATACCCTATACATAACCTGTATACGCGGCATACCCTATACTTGGTGAAATTCCTCTGTTATTCCATTCTATATTATTATGTTGGAATAACCTGTTTATGCGAAGTACCGCATACATAGTGAAATTCTTCTATTATTTTATTCTATATTATTATGTTGGAATAACCTGTTTATGTGAAGTACCGCATACATGGTGAAATTCTTTTATTATTTCATTCTTTATTATTCTGTCGGAATATCCTGTCAGTGCGAATTTCGTCGGACCTGATTCCATTCTTTATTATTCTGTTGGAATATCCTGTCTGTGCGTTTTACGCCGGACCTGGTTCCAGTCTTTATTATTCTGTTGGAATATCTTGTCTGTGCGTTTTACGCCGGACGTGGTTCCGTTATTCATTATTCTGTAGGAATAACCTGCCTGTGCGGTCTATCGCATGCATGGTGATTTCTTTTGTTATTCCATTCTTTATTATACTCAGTTGGTTAAAAACTTTGACTTCTATAATCTATGAAATTAGTGGAATATCCTTTATATTTACGCTTCATCCAGTATCTTTTCATGAAAATATTTTTCTGAACATTCTTAAATTTTACTCCACAAAGTAGTATCATGTTGACAATTTGGACATTATTGAGTTCAGGATAAATTAACTTATAAATCTTTAAAACTTATGCTTGAACTTGTTTTATTGAATTATTATGTCATTGTCATGATGAGTTATATTGGTTATTATGTGAAAACATGAAAGTTTCTTAGAAATCACAAAGGGTTGAAAATCAGATTTTGGTAAAAATAAAGTTTGTATTTAATTTTTATAGTCTGATATCTGGCGACTCAGAATGGGTCGTGTGGACCTATTTTGGGGGCATCACAATACTATGATAATAATTTAATCAATAATGTGAGATACTATGCCGCAATTACTGTAGCAATAATTGAGAATAACTAAGTGACTTCTCACGTAAGCATCAAATATCGTGTGCTACTATGCAACCACGAGTATTACTGTACTTTTGTCACCGGGTATTTCAACAGTTAACGGTAAAACTTTCGCCGTTATTTTTATAAAAAGTTATTTCTGTCGTTTTCTAACTCCGACAATAATTTCGTTGCGGGGTCCACCAATGATTGTGCCGTCGTACGAATATTCTCCGTCAAAACGAATATTCCCCGACCAACCGAATATTTTATAACAACTTGCTTACTTTGCAAAATTTATAAATATTACCCACAACTATAACATTATATCAAATTCACTCCATAATATTCAAAAATATATTTTGAAAAAAAAAATTAATCTTTATTCATGAAAGTTGGGGTCTTACATATAATACTTAAAATTTACCTTACATTAAAAAATATATTTTTTTCAGTGGGGTCGATTGACCCCACAAAGTTCTATGTGGCTTCGTCACTGCTAAGGGTTATAGTTATTGAAGAATGCTAGTATTTAAATTACATACTTGTAAATTAAACTAAGAGATTTATTTTTATTATCCCAATCTAATTATTATTTTAAACCTTATTAAAGCAAGTCTAATTGGGTTTTAAAATTAAATCTACATGAGTAATTAATTAAAATCCAAAATGAGTGTATTAGAAACCCTAATTAAATAATTATGATAAGATAAAATTAGTATGTTGGACCATGCTAATTTACATGGCCCAAACAAATCATTTGAAAGCCCAAACAATTTATTTGAGAGCCCAAACTTTAGCTCAAACATGTATGGACTTTCCAGAAACAAAATGGTGCAAATAAAGTAATAAAATAAAATCCAAATTTGGCTAAATTGGAAGCAATGTATCTGCCCAAGTGAAGAAGAATTGGCACATGGGAATTATTTTTTTTCAAAGTCTAATTGTAGCTTATGTGTCCCCTATAATCCTAGCCTTTGAATTTCGATAGATTTCCAAAGGTTAGAGATAGAGAGTGGGAGATATATATATATATATATATATATATATATATATATGCTTTCACCATCTATAAATACTCCCGTCTATTTTGCAAATTAAAAACTTTACTTCATTTGTTTTCTTTACTTCTTATTCTCCCAAAACGCTAACAAAAGAAAGAAATAGAAAGAGAAAAAGAGAGAGAGAAAATCGTGGGTCTTGAAGGAGAAGAAGAAGGAGAGTTTTGGTTTCATGCCTCCAAGATCCATCTCATATTGTGGAAGAAGAAGAAGGTGTGCCATAAGAACTAGGTATAAACTAAAACTCTTAAATTAGTTTTATGTAATTTATTTTGGTTGTTTTAAATTAAATCAAGAGTTTATGTTTTTAAACTCAAAAATCTTAGATCTTCATGATAAAGAGTGTTTTATTTATAGATCTAACCATTCTAGGGTTAGAAAACCCTAGCTTTCTTTCACTTTGAATGGTTACCATTTGAAACCTACACATCCTTTTTGTGATCCGTCAAAGACGGGTGTTAGATATGTAATTTAAATTTTAAAACCAAGTGGTAGTACTCAAAAAGGATAACTGAATATGAAATGGTAACTGTTTTTCCAAAAACAGTCTGTCGGGTGAAGAATAAAAATGGAGCCATAAAACTGTTTCTGGCCAGTTCCTTTTAAGGGCAGTTCTGACCACTTTACTTGCTTCTAAAATCCTGATATTTTGTGGGATGATAATATGTTCAGTTAACAAGGTTCAGTTCAAAGATGAGCATTTTTGGATATCTTGAACTCGTTATGAGTTTTACAAGAAAATGCTATTTTGAAATTGAACGGGAATAACTCTTTGTGTGTAACCCAGAAAGTTGTAAAAGTTTTATTGGAGTTAGATGTTCATAACAGGAGCTTGCTGTAAAAATTTCATAATTTTTGGACAAAAGGATAATTTATGATAAATGGTGCAAGTTTTAACTATTTTGGACAGTTTAAAAATTGTAAACGAAATTGGAAAAATGCAAGAAAAATATATAATCATTAGAATATTATGTTATGATATTTCCCAAAAAAGAAAAAATATAAAAGGTTGTTTTGGTATTTTTCATGGCTATGTTTAAGTATGAATATATGGATAAATTAAGTTATGTGATGTTATAAATTGTGATAATTTGATTTTGTTGCTTAAAGACCCTTAATATGATATGATCATATTTTTGGAGGGTATTTTGGTCATTTTTGATAAATGGTTATGTGTATTACATTTTATTTTTATTAAATAAATGAATTAGTAAAGGGTGAACAATTAAATTAAATTGTTTATGAGTTTAATAAATGATTAAAATATTATTAAATAATTAATAATATTAGAAGGTAATTAAAATATTATTAAATAATTAATAATATTAGTAATTGATTAAAATATTATTAAGGGATTAATAATATTTGTAAATGATTAAGGTATTATTAAATGATTAATAATGTAATACCTCGAATTTTATGAAATAAAAGTATTCAATTTTTCTTATAATTACAATTCAGTATATGGTTAAATTGATAAAAAGTTAAAGTTATGGGTGAAATGTGAAAATTTTTCAAAATAAACAAGTGATTATAAAATAATCATTGTTGTCGGGGAATATTCGTTGGTCGTGGAATATTCTTTCTGTCGGGAAATATTCGTACGACGGCATAACTGTTTATGGGCCCCATAACGAAAAACGGTCGGATGAAGATAACGACAAAAATTGAGTTTTTATAATTAACGGCGTAGTTGTTACCGTTAACATTGTTAGAATACCCGGTGGTTAAAATACAGTAATACGCGTTATTGCACAGTATTTTTGAAATTATTGATTCTTACGTAAGAAGGCACTACTGAATAATTGTCACAGTAATTACTGTTCAATATTTTATTTTATTGATCCAATAATTGATGCGTTGATATTTTATATTATTGTTGTTTCAATAATTGTTGCTGCACAGTATTTTCCATTATCAGATTAATAATTCATATTATTTGAATAATATTATTAGATAACATTATTGGCAATGTCTAAAAAGTTCTGTCTAAGGAGAGGTTTGGTCATCTAATTGCGCGCCAGTAAGGAAAAATCCTTATTGGAAAGCCCCCTCTTTCCTGGGAACGGCCTGGTTGTCATAAATGTGATTCTGTAATATTATTTGTGAATAATTAATTATTGATTTATATGATAAGAAAATATTTATTTTATGTGGATATAAATGAGGGATATATTTTTGTAGTTAAAAATGAAGGAGTTAATATTGAGGTTTTTATCAATATTTTTGTTAGAATTGAGGTATTAAAAATTAGGATTTTTGAGATATTTTGCGAGGGTTATAATTTTTAATCCGACCGTTGGATCGTGGTAATATTTGGATATGTTATACATATATAAGTTGAGTATATGTCCGCAAAATTTGAACCGTTAAAAATGAACGTATGATTTGTTATGAATTTTACGAGATGACTGGTTCAGAAATTATTGAAATTTTGGAGTTAATCATTTTGGTAGAAAATTCTAGAATTGGTGGGCCCCACTTTTGGTTGGTGAGAAAATATGCTGAGATTTTTATTCAAATGTGGTAGGCTTGAATAGTAGCAGGTAAAGCAATCAGGTTGCAGGTTAAGTCTGCTTCGGCGTGCTAACATTTTTCTATAAATAGAGGGTTAAGTTAGAATTGAAAAACACATCATAATTTATAAGTTTTCTCTCTTTCTCTCTCTATATTATTGAGTGTATTTTGTGAGTATTTAGATACTCTGTGAGTTTCTATTCATCAGTGCAAGTTTCCTTCAGCCTTATACCGATCAGAAGTACTACTCTTTTGAGGTACGGGATAGTAAGGGATTTTAAGGGTTGTTATATTTTTCAGTTTCGTAATTTTTCTGACCATCAAAAATTCTGAAAAAAATTTGAAATGATATTTTGATGAGTTTTCTTGATTGTGTCCAAAATTGGTGATTTTTGGATGTATAGATTAAGAGTTATGAATTTTACGGGAAAAGACTATTTTAAAAGTAACCACTTATAACTCCTTGTGGTTAACTTTAAAATTGATAAAATTTTTATTGGGAGTACATGTATATGATAGGAGTATACTCTGTGGATTTTAGAATTTTTAGATAAAAGTACAATTTATGATAAATGTCTAAATATTCGGCTGTTTTGGCCATATGAAAAATAGTAAATGACTTTTAAAAATTCTGAGAAAAATATATGTTCACTATGGGACTATATTATGCTAAATCCCAGAAAAGAAATATTTTTGGAACTGATTTGGTATTTTTCATGAAAATGGTCTAGTTATGAGTAAATGAATTAAATATGTTTTGTGAAGTAAAAAAATTAGAAAATAGGATTTTATGGCTTGAGAATCCTATATGAGGTATATGCAGATTTTTGATGAGGGTTTTTGGTTATTGGTGATGAAATCTTATGAGTTTGGCATCTTAGGATGATTAAATGCATTATTTAGTAAAGTGTAAACAGTTAAAATAAATTGTTTGTAAGCTTAAGAAATATTATTCTTTCAATATCATTATACCTAAATATTGGTATATATTTTATTGTAGAATTTCTACCTTTTTGTGTTGAGTTACTATTCACGAGTTACTATTCATAAAAAAATTGCTTTCTTTTTCTAACCAAATTTTAGTTGATTTACGAATATTACTCTTGAGATTAAAACTATATGTTGATCATATTATTTTTATTATTATATATAACATTTTTATAACCCTAATGATGATATTTTTCTTTGACTTGAGTGTAAAGATGGGTAGATTTTTGGTATGATCATGACTATGGGTTCTCTTTGACCAGTAGTGCAAAGTTGAATTGTTGACTGGTATGATCATGACCATTGAATTTATAAGTAAATATCTTTAGCTTAAGTGTAAAGGTAAATTAATCAACATGGTTATAATTATTGTTTATATAAATTCTGAAATAATTATATATTTCTTTGAGATATTAATATATTTGGCCTGTAGTGCAAATATGAACTGTTGATGAATATATTTGGCCGTAGTGCAAATATGAACTGTTGAGGAATATCTTTGGCCTGTAGTGCAAAGATGAATTGTTGATGAATATCTTTGGCCCGTAGTGCAAAGAAGACATGTTGTTGAATATCTTTGGCCAGTAGTGCAAAGATGAACAGATGTTGAGATGAACATGACCAACTGGTGATACAAATGAATATCTTTGGCCGTAGTGCAAAGATGAAGTTATTAGTATGATTATGAACAGGAAATGTGATTTGGTGTAACCATGATCTTTGATGTTTCAGGTAAAGCTAGGTGATGAAAATTATCTTCGTCCTGGATGAGAAGAGGAATGTAGAACTACAGTTATGATTATGAGTTATTCATATGATTGTGGACCAGAATTGTTGATTGATGTTACAGGGATAAAACATTGTTGGTGGATTTTTAACATGGAGAAGATAATAGACTTTATAGTCTATTTGACTCTTCTAATGGATTGCTCGTTCCGCTGCAACTATGGTTGAAATTTTTATCATTTACCATATGTTCTAAATCTCTGATTTATTATTGATGAAGGCTATTGATAATTTAATTATCTTTAGTCATGATATTCTTTATTGAGCTAGTTGTGCTCACCCTTTTGCTTCACAATTCCTTTCAGGTAATAAGAGTGTAGCTGGGTCGAGCGAGGGTAACGGGAAAATAGAACGGTGGTATCTAGCTGTGGAGGCTCTCCCGAAGCAGTATAGAAAAGTTTATTTAGTAGTTTTATTTAGTGAATCCAATAGGGTAAGGTGTACCCAACGTTGGAAGGGTGTTTTGTCACTATCATACAAGATGTCTAACGACATACAACTTCGTGTCATCATAAGACAAGGATGTGCTCATCCACTTGCTGAGTATATATACGAGCACTATCTATATAATCTTGGTGTTTGTTTGAATTATAATTCTCAATTAGAGACAGTAGAGATAATGATATGTCAAGAGAAGACTCACCATTGGGAAGAATATGATAGTAATCTTCTCGTTTTTCTTTGGGGTCTATTGGGTCAACCAAGGATAATTTTGTGGCCATATGATATATATCATAACGTAGACGCATGGCCTCCCATGTACGAAGGTTTTCCTGAGCACTTCCCAAAGATGCTAATTTCTAAAACAGTTTTTGACTATACATTTATGTAAGGTGTCATTGTGAGGTGATGTCCACAGTTGGAACATGAGTCACATTTGGTATATATTTGTATCCAAACTCACAGCATATGTGTTGTTGTATTTTGCATGACAATTATTGTAATAAAGTTGTAGTTATTTTCTGTACCATGTATTTGGCGACTCAGAATAGGTTGGATGGAATGAACCTATTTTGGGGTTGTCACAAATAATATTGATAAGTGATTAAGATATTATTAAATGATTAATAATATTATTAAGTGAATAAAATATTATTAAAGGATTAATAATATTTGTAAATGATTAAGATATTATTAAATGATTAATAATATTATTAAGTGAATAAAATATTATTAAAGGATTAATAATATTTATAAATGATTAAGATATTATTAAATGATTAATAATATTAGTAAGTGAGATCAAAATATTATTAAATGATTAATAATATTTTTAAATTGTTAAGATATTATTAAATAATTAATAATATTAGTAAATTATTTGAATATTATTAAATGATTAATAATATTAAAGTGTGATTAGAATATTATTAAATAATTAATAATATTTGTAAGTGACTAAAATATTATTAAATGGTTAATAATATCAAGAAGTTAATAAAATATTATTAAGTGATTAATAATATTAGACGAAAGTTTTAAGATAATAATAAAGTGATTAAAATATTATCAAATGACTATAATAATACTGATGGTTTAAGGTGTTATCTAATATTTAATTATGTGACTAAATTTTAGATAATTTATTTATAAAGTAGTACTATTATGAAGTATGATATGATATGTTGATTGAAAGATTAATCTTATAAATGATAGGTCTTTCATAAGAAATTAAATTAGATTGCGTAGCAGTAATCGTCGGACAAGGCAAGTTTCATCACTCAAACTCGAGTTATTATGTTTCAAGCATGCTAGTGGATTAATTATTAACAATTATTCCGCATATATGATTATTGTTATTCGCACTTAGTGCAAGTTTCATATGTTGATCACCTGGTATGAAAGGCTGATCACCTTGATTACCAACTTTGTTCATGGTCATTGTTGGCCACTCAGCGTTATTAATTCAATTATTCATTTACTGAAACTTAATTCATGTTCTTTCACAATTGTTATATATTGTTAAAAAATTCTGAAGCTATATTCTTTTTCCAATCATGATATATCTTTCTTGTATTTAAACTTGCTGAGAAAAATAGTTGTTCACCCTTGCTATATCATGATATTATTTCAGTTAAGCCATATTGCTTCAAGAAGGTCAAAGGCAAAGAAAGAATTCAAGAGTAGTTTAATATATTTTTAACTACGTTGTTACCTATGCAAATTTTTATGTAAACTTTTTGAGTAATTAATGTATATGTATTCAGTTAAGGTTGATAAACCTTGGGATTGATGAAGAACTTGTTATATTAAACAAATTATCTTTATAATTCCGCATTAGTTTATAAAATATGTATAAAGATGATGTATCGTGATGCTCCAAATCTGAGGTTCAAGGGACCCGAATTTGGGGGCGCTACAAGCACTACAAATGTCTTTTTGGATTGAAGGTGTTGTCAATTTGTGATTTCCTAGAGAATTTTTCAACACAACTTTATTCACTTCATCATTGTTCTCGGATAAAAACTTTAGAATAGAAAGAAATAAGCCTCGCCTTTTTGAAACATCTCATTCATCATGGCCACAGAAAAGCAACCCCTCACTTAAAAGAAACTGAACACACTTAATAGATTAGAGCAAACAAAGCTTGTAATTATTTTTTTCTTGGTCAGATATATTGGAAAGTTTGATATCTATGTGTTGCTTTTGGTTCCTTAAATCTTGACAAGCTAACATGCATTGTCTATGAATATTATTGATTAACTTTCCAACATTTTCATATAAGTATTCTGTCTTCCTCCAATTATTAAATCCCTTATCAAAATATATATTCTCACCCCATTGACCACCAATATCAACTTTTAATAGATAACAATATATGTAAAATACTGCATCTTCCTTCCAACCAACTGGCATACTTTTTGTACCATTCGGGATTAAATTTATGTTTCTCTCCATAAATAACAGTTTGAGGGAATTTGGAAAGCATTAGTTGATGATGGCCCTTAAGCAAATATCCTCGGCGAATACTCTCTTGTTAGCATGATATTCCATAGTCGATGGTCTTAGTCCCGGATCCGCAACAAGTTTCTCTTCTAAATTGAATTCATCATGGGATTGAGAATTAATATTTTGAGATGGTACTTCGATAGGTGTTTCATTTGAGAGATTTTGAGTAGTGTCATCGACTCGGATGGAATGTGATGGTGATGATCCATTATTGGAACGTTTGAATTTTGACCACATGTCATGAATGCCTAAATCAATCAAAATACAAATATACAACAACCCCAAACAAATAATTATTTTAAGCAACATAAATAGAATTATATAATATACAACAAATAAATATATATTCATAATCCAAACTAAAAAAAGAATTTCAAAATAAGATACAATTTAGAAACTTACTTCGGTTACTTGTTATACTTTGAATTATTCCCCAAATGCTCAAAGTCTAAAAAAATTTTGCTTTCTATATTTAAGAAAAATCATGAATTAATTTCAAAGTATAAGAAACGAGTAACCAGTTACATTAATAACAAGAGAATAGTCAACTACATACCTACAGTGCAGTAAAATCAGCATTAGAAGAAAGAACCTTAGTATCTTACACAGTTACACTATTTTTAAAAGATTGAGAATTAGTAATTAGAAAGTTGTACTACTAACATTAGTACATTACCATAGTACGCAGAACAAAATTTGAATTAACAATTGTAATGTATGCATGATGCCTCTATATATATTATTCCTTTTAGAAAAGGTAAATGTTATCAAATAATGTCTACAATAAATATTATATGTACAAATTAATGAAACACAAATCCAGTGGAGAAAACTAGATTCATAATACAAATATCAAAATTTTCATAATAAAAGTTGAATAGAATATAAAATTTCAACTTATATAGTTATTCACCTATTTAATATTATTATTGTTCAAGCGAAGCGATTTTAGGTGAATGAGCTTTGCAATTTGCAAACTAAAGCAGGAAGTCAGGAAAGGGAAAACATTTAAACTATCAAACAAAAAAAGCCCTAATTAGTGACCTATTAAGTCCAAAATATAATAAATACATCAAATAAATTGAATTGAGTTTAATACCAAGTCCCAAACCAACAAAAAATTCAAACAAATTACTAATTTTAAATTATCTAAAAAGCCCTAATTTAGTTACCTTTTAAGTTTGATTACTCTAATATGCGCAAGAGGTGTGACGCATCGTGGAGATGTAGTAGAAAACAACTTAGACAAGAAGGAGTGGGCGGAGGCGGAGGAGAAGCAACTAGAAGCACTGAAGTAGGAGTATAAAAAGGAAAAGGAGAATATGCAGCCTTCAGAGGTGAAGAATGAAAAGTGAGAAGAGGCGAAGAAGTAAGAGCTCTGTAGTTTAGTCATCAGTGCTTGTATTTATACTTTAGTAATTTAGAATTGATTTATGAATTTTGTTTTGACCTCTCTAAGTTTAACCCTTCCATTAATCTGCCCCCTTAAGTTTATTAATTTACATATTTGCGCATACTTCTGTACCTATTAAAAAAAATGAGCATAGGCATCTTGTCTATGTTGCCACTTAATAGGTTCGCCCCTGGATGAAGCCTTCAGATGTGTTGAATGAAAAGTCTGAAGAGGCGAAGAAGTAAGAACTCTGTAGTTCAGTCATCAGTGCTTGTATATAGACTTTAGTAATTTAGAATTGATTTTTGAATTTTGTTTTGACCTTTCTAAGTTTAACCATTCCATTAATCTGCTCCCTTAAGTTTATTAACTTACATATTTGCCCCTACTTCTATACCTATTTAAAAAAATTTAAGAATAGGCAGATTCCTATTTTGCCACTTAATAGATACGCCCCTGTCCAGATTAAAGTAAATATTATGATGCAATTTAGAAATTGTAATGGACAGGACTTGGTTTGGGGAGAAGAACACTTGCAAGGCTATATTAACCCCATACCAATATCTCATAACATATATATTATTTTAATGATAAATTTTATTATTTCATTATATATAATATTTGTGTAGAGAGGATTGTCAACGCAAACTAAACAATAAAAAATAAAAAGAGCTAAACCAACACAAGGTTTAACGTGAAAAACTCTTAAAAGAAAAAACCACGGGTCGAATTTCGAATTTCCATTATATTAATAATAATGAATTTACAATATTTCTCTCAAGTTTTACGCCTTAAAACTTGAGGTTACACAACATTATAATTTTTACGGCACAACGTTTTGCATAGACTTAAAGCTGTAAAACCTTCTCAGCTCCAATAGTGCAACTTTTTTCCACAAAATATAAAAGTTGCGAAAACCCTCTCCCTTACACAAACACAAAACTCACTCACACATCTCTCAACTCTCAGGCCATGTTTGTTTGTAAGGATTATAATCTCGAGACTATATTCTTATGGATTATAATTCTAAGACTATTAATCTTAGGATTAAATAGTCCTAGTCACATGTTTAATTTTTATGAAATTATTTATGGGATAACTTAAAATAATCTAATTTTATGTTTGTTTTGTCCATGATTATTTAAAGGATTGAATAAAAACTTACCTTTTGTACCATTATAACCTTACCACTAATAACAAAGATATCATATATATTCTCATTAATTTAAGTATAGATAAGATAAGATACATCGGTCTTTTTAAACAAAGTTAAAGGTTAATTTTGTCCATAAATTTTTAGTCTCAAATGGTAGAGATTATAATACCTAGTTGGACATGGTATTAAATTGTCCACCCTTTCAAATCATTTTATTATTCTGGGACTAATAGTCCCAAGCCTATTTTTAAAAATAAACAAGAGACTTACTTGAGGATTAATAGTCCAATATTAAGTGTAATACTTTCAAACAAACATAGCCTTAAAAAAATGCTACATGACTTTTGGTTGTATTACACTCCAACAACTAAACATAACACTATATTTATAAAGTACCCATACACAAAAATATATAGGTTACTATTTAAAATAGGACTCAAGCATATAATCAATATCCTGCTAAAAATATATAGGACACCTTTCAAAATAACATTCCTACCAAAATAAGATTCCTTCTTAGAATAGGGTTCGAGTAATATCCCGACAATTATTCCCTTGAATCGAATTCTCATATACTTCAACTTCATTACTATCACCATTGTCGTAGTCGTCACCATCATCTACATCATCCACATTATCCGCATCATCCGCGTCTTCTGGATCATAATCACCGTCATCGTTATCTTCTCTTCTTTAACATTAACATCCTCTTCAATAACATCTGTTTGTTCCTAGAGACACAATAGTTATCTAAAAGGGGGGTTTGAATAGATATTTTAAAACTTTTTCTTTTCAAAATACTTGTCAGGTTTGTTAATAAATTAACCATAGCGGAATATATGATTTGTTTGTCCCCTTTAAGATAAACCAAAATAATAAGTGATAAACAGTTATGACAGATATAGCAGTTATGGTAGGAATATAAAAGACACGGTGATTTTAAGTGGTTCAGAGCCCTCAAGGTTCCTAATCCACTCTTCTACTCTTAAGTAGGAAATCCACTAAGGAAGTCTTTACAATCTTTGAATCACTTAGATTCCTTCAAGACCAGCAGTCTTAGAACTTCTTAGTTCACTTAGAACTCTTTAAGTCCAGCAAACTTGGAATACACTTGATAAGAGTTGAGTTCTTGGGTTGTGCTACTCAATTGCAGTTAAGCATACGTTCGAAAGAATTGAGTAACTGAGCAAGTTTTTCTTTTTGGATCGTAGAGTTTGAGCGTTGAGAGTTCTTTGGCTTTTGTTGTTTTCTTGCTTGCTTGCTGCATCTCTGTCTGATTTGTATATAAAGGAGCCTTTGAAAGATGTCTGTTGAAGCATTAAATGCATCAGACACTTCTGAGCACCGATGGTGACTTCCTGGAAATTTGTTGCTCAGCCGTCTGACCCACTGACACAGCAGACTGCTATCTCACCTAACACCTGAAAAGGTTTTTTCAGCAGGCATGTTGTCCCTTTCCTTAGCTTCTTCGATACATACTAAGGATGAGTATTGGGATTCCCGAAAGTCTCAACGTCTATAATTCATTCTTCATTTGTTATATTTTATCCTTCAACAAATGGACATGGCTCGATGCGTCTGATGCTGACAGGAGATACACTACGATCGTGATTGTTGTGTCTTGTCATGTTTGTGCTTGATTTAGTCTGATCAAAGAGAACACTATGATTTCACTTAATGACAGGTAGACTACGATCTTTACTTGCTTGATTTCGCAGACTCTACGTTTTTGAGAGCAAACTGCGATTCTTGACTTGGTTTGTCAGACGCTCGGACCCACTCTACGATTCTGAGTGAGGCCCTCCAAAACAGACTACGATTCTGAAGCAACTTTCTCGATACTCTACGATTCTGCCTTGGCTTTTGCAATCTCTCAGCTGGCTCGACAGACTACGATTCTGTTGAGGCCTATCTATTATATTTCAACATAGATCAACCTAACAACTTTAATATTTTCTTCTTTACGTTCATTTACATAATGATAAACATTAAGCACAAATGAACCTAACAATTTTGATCTATCACCTAAGTCCTTATACATACGTTCTTTGAAGGACTTTACATATAAGCATGTTTATTTACTTTCAACATCAAATTTTAATACGCAATTCCCAACAACATCATCATTAGCATCGTTATCTTTATCTTAATTAGCATCTCCATTATGTAGCGACTGCAACGGTGATCCTCTATAAGTGAAAAATCTCTTATTTATCAACATCGTGAGAAACTCAAATTTAACACTTGTAATCTGCACTCTTTTTATTTCTCACATTAATGTGTGAATTAATTCCATCCACCTTGGATGCAATCAACCCAGCTCTTGATACCACTTGTTGGGAATTAAGTAGACGCAAATCAAACAATAAAAGATAAAGAAAGATTAACCAACTGATGCGCCAAGAAATTGTTATATCCTAGTTTGCTAATTTATACTTTGGAAATCATCCCTTCAAATATTTTTTTATTATTTCAACCTTAATAAAATAAATTTCTTTGTTGATATTTTAACTCATTAAATTAATTACCATTTGACTTAAAAAATATTTTACTTAAAAAATAGAGAAACAAAATAAAATTTGAAGTTGACTAGTGGATTGTTAGTCAAAGTTGACGGGAAAGAAATTTGATTTATATATCAATTATTTTTATAGAAAATTGTTAAATCCACAATAAAAATTATTATTTCATAGTCACTATACATCTATAACGACACTTCTGTTGTGAAAATAACAAAAAAATGTTGTAGATTTAACCATTACCTTTTTATATTGACTCTGATAAATTTGTGATTAATTTGAAAGTGTAACAGATAAATAAAATAATAATATTTTAATCATTTTCTTACACTCGTATCTGTGTATCTATATGGAGTTCATCGTACTTAGTTACTATCAACCCCTCATAAAAAATAAGATATATATTATGTATTTCGAAACATATGAAATTTGATAGAGGTATAAAAGATGCTTATTTATTGTATATTTTTCTAAAAATATATTACTAATAATACTTATTTATATAAATAATAATGAAAGCAACGACTCGACGTAAACTTTCTTAACATATATATCATTTTGCATAAAATAACAAGGATACAAAATCTTCGCCTTGTTTATAATTTCATTTTGTTATTTCGATTACATAGAATCCTGGAATAAGATAAGAGGGATGATTTCCCCAGTCAGTTATGTGAATGATTTGTTTAATATACAATGAGTGATAAAGGACTTTAGATTCATCATCCCTAGCATAGATAGGCTTGATGAAAATTGACTCGGTTTGAAAGAGGATATCCTTATAATACGGAAGGGATTTATAAGAAGCAAGGGGAATAAAATGCCATCCAGTAAGAAAATACTGGGAAGCAAGTTTAATCGGATCATCTTTTGGTTTCATATGAGGTTCAATATGAAATAGGTTATTTTCCCAATTGAGTTTGAATTAATAAGAAGAATGAATAGGACTTGAGAGTGTGGCTCTTGAAGGGTCACAAAATGGGTCAACGGGTTTGGGGTTACTGGTTAGAACTGAGCTAAAGGGCTTAAGAACAGTTCCAAAAACCTGATATCTATTAACTGGATTGACCGATGGGGCTAGGTTAACTAGGTGAGGAACCAAAGTTCCTTTGGGTTGATTACTTAGGCCAGAAGGGCGGCCCGAACCACGAGAAGAAGAACCTCCTCTGTAAGACCCCAACTTATTAATGAATAAAATCAAATTTTCTCTAAATATTATTGTGAATAATAAGGGGTTAATTTGATATAATACTTTGGTTATGGGTGAAATGTGCAAATTTTGCAAAATAAGCAAGTGGTTATAAAATAATCATTTTGTCGGGGAATATTCGTTTGGTCGTGGAATATTCTTGCTGTCGGGAAATATTCGTACGACGGCGCAGCCTTGTGTGGGCCCCATAACGGAAAGCGATTGAATGAAAAAAACGACAAGTATAAGTTGTTTATAAATAACGGCGTAGTTGTTACCGTTAATACTGTTGGAATACCCGGTGGTTAAATACAGTAGCACACGGTATTGCACCAATTATTGATTCTTACGTAAGAAGGCACTACTCAATAATTGTTACAGTAGTTATTATTCAATATTTTATTTTATTGATTCAATAATTGCTGCGTTGATATTTTATATTATTGTTGTTTCAATAATTGTTGCTGCACAGTATTTTCCATTATCAGATCAATAATTCATATTATTTGAATAATATTATTAGATAATATTATTGACAATGTCTAGAAAGTTCTGTCTAAGGAGAGGTTTGGTCATCTAATTGCGCGCCAGTAAGGAGAAATCCTTATTGGAAAGCCCTCTCTTTCCTGGGAACGGCCTGGTTGTCATAAATGTGATTCTGTAATATTATTTGTGAATAATTAATTATTGATTCATATGATAAGGAAATATTTATTTTATGTGGATATAAATGAGGGATATATTTTTGTGGTTAAAAATGAAAGAGTTAATGTTGAGATTTTTATCCGTATTTTTGTCGGAATGGAGGTATTAAAAATCAGAGTTTTTGAGATATTTTGCGGGGGTTATAATTTTTAATCCGACCGTTGGATCGTGGTAATTTTTGGATATGTTATACATATATAAGTTGAGTATATGCCCACAAATTTTGAACCGTTAAAAATGAACGTATGATTTATTATGAATTTTACAAGATGACTGGTTCAGAAATTGTTGAATTTTCGGAGTTTATCATTTTGATGGAAAATTCTAGAATTGGTGGGCCCCACTTGTGGTTGGTGAAGAAATGTGCTGAATTATATTTCAAATGTGGTGGGTGGGAATAGTAGCAGGTAAAGCCATCAGGTTGCAGGTCAAGCCTACTAAAATTTTCCTATAAATAGAGGGCTAAGTTAGAATTGAAAATCACACCAGAAACAAGTTTTCTCTCTTTCTCTCTCTAGATTATTGAGTGTATTTTGTGAGTATTTAGATACTTTGAGAGTTTCTATTCATCAGAGCAAGTTTCTTTCAGCCTTATACCGGTATTCCGACCAGAAGTACTGATATCTTGAGGTAAGGGATATTATTTTCTTCTTAAATGATATTATTTTCTTCAATATCATTATGCTGAAATATTGATATGAGTTTTTATCAAATTTGGAACTTTTTGTGTCGGGGTTACTATTCACGTATACGACACTATTCACGTATACGGTACTATTCACGAATACGGCACTATTCACCGAAAAATAAAATTTTTCCTTTTTGTCCAAGATGTCTATTATGGTTACTATCTTTGATTGTATCCATGTTTTGATCTTTATTTTTGAATTTTGCTTCACAATTGATTATTATGAAGTATTATTATTCTTGGATAAACTGTTATACGAATCCCTAATATTTGTCCTTCTAGCTCACTGGATTCGTTCTCTTTAAGATATTTTTTCATCATTCTCAGTCCTAAATGATGATATTACTGAATATCTTTGGCCTGTAGTGCAAAGATGTATGATTACATGATGAATATCTTTGGCCTGTAGTGCAAAGATGAACAGGTGTTGAGATGAACATGACTGACAGGTGATACAAATGAATATCTTTGGCCTGTAGTGCAAAGATGAATATTTGAATAAAGATGATTATTAATTGATGTTACAGGGATAAAATATTGATGATGGACTTTTAAATCTTAGAAGATAGTAGAATTCTTTCTCTACTTGACTCTTCTAATGGTTTGCTGTTTTCGCTGCAGTTGTTGATCTAAAACTTGTTGTCGATTATATTCTATCAGATTTTTCCCTATTGAATACTAATGATAATTTGTTGTATATTATCTTAGTCATAATATTCTTTACTGGGCTAGTTGAGCTCACCCTTTTCCTTTTTGTTCCATTTTTCTTCTCAGGAGGTGAGAACATAGCAGGATCTAGTCGGGGTATGGAGTGATGGTTCTAGAAAGATGTTTTAGCAGTCCTCACTATTTCTGTAAAATAGTGTTTGAATAATTGTAATGAGGACTTATTTGAGTGTGGATATTGTCTAGAAGACAATATTTGTATTTAAACTCACAGTATGTGTTGTCGTATTTTGCACGACAATTGTATTATTGAAGTTGTAGTTTGCTTTCTGTACCATGTATTTGGCGACTCAGAATGGGTGTTGTATACCTATTTTGGGGGCGTCAGTGTTGGTATCAGAGCTTAGGGATATGATCCCTGGCTGAGATGTGAGACAAGAACTAGGAGGGGAGAGACGGGGAATTTCTTCGCTAGTATGACCTGACTAAGTTTATTTGGTGTTTATTTGGTCGGTCAGAGTATAGGGATAATATATGACATGACTATTAACCCTTGTTTTATGGCAGTATTTAAGAATGGCAGCTGAGAACGTTAATAATGGAGTAAATCAGACCGTGGAGACACCTTTGATCACCACCCAGGGGAACGTGCAACCGGAAGGCAATATTCCTCCTGTAAATAACGTTACCGAGCAAACGATGAATGATGGAATGTTTAGGAGCTTTTTGCAGTTCATGCAAAATCAGACGAGGGAGACTCGTGTGCAGAATACGGGTGGAAATGATAACAACGCGCGGTTTGTCACAGCTAAGCAGTTCAAAGAATTGGGACCACCAGAATTTAAGGGAAAGCCGGATCCGATCATGGCGGAAGCGTGGGTCAAGCAAATTACCAAGATATTCGATGTCTTGGGATGCACGGAGGAATAGAAGGTTCCATTCGCCACCTTTATGTTCCGCGGTGAGGCAGACTACTGGTGGGAGTCTGTGAAGCGTGCCCAGCCTGACGCACTCAACATGTCCTGGGAAACATTTCAAAAACTGTTCAATAACAAGTACTTTCCTGAAAGTATTCGTCATATGAAGGAGGTGGAGTTTATCAGACTGGAACAAAACAACATGACGGTGTCCCAGTACGAGGCGAAGTTTGCAGAGTTATCCAGGTTTGCACCTCATTTGGTCGAGAATGAGGAACGAATGACAAGGATGTTTCTGAGAGGTTTAAAACCTGAGATTCGGCAATATCTTATCTCTCATAAATTTTCTTTATATTCAGATGTTGTAAACAGGGCTCAATTATTAGAGCGAGATAATGAGTATGTGCAACCGAGGGACCACAACCAGGGTCATACCGGTGGCGGCAGTTATCAAAGCAATGAAAACCAGCAGGGAAGAAAACATTCGGACAAAAGCGGTAACCACTCTGGTGGTAATCGTGGTCGTGATAATAGAAGGAGCGAGTCGGGAGGAGATTTCAAGAAGAGAATGTACAACAATGATAACGTGAAGACGTCAGCACAAACATCAACTATTTCTAGGGGAGGAGAACGACCACCGGTCGTATGTTACAAATGTGGGAAAGAGGGACATATCAGCCCAAACTGCCCACAACAATCCAAGGTATGTTATAACTGTGGAAAGGAGGGTCATATAGCTCGAGAGTGTTCTGTAGCAAAACCAAGTTCAGCGGGGATGGTGACTCCAAAAGTTGTTCCGGATAAGTCGAAATCAGCGGTTCCTGGAAGGGCGTTTGTCGTGACTGGCCAAAACGCGAGAAACCCGAACGAGGTGATCACGGGTAAGCTAATCTTGAATTCTTGCGAAGTTTATACTTTACTAGATACCGGTTCTACCCATTCTTTTATCTCTCCTGCTTGTGCTCAACGTTTAAACTTGACTCCAGAGAAATTAGACTTTGACCTATCTGTGGAGACTCCGTTAGGAGAAACTTTCATTACATCTACAGTTTATAAATCTTGCGTAATCCAAGTTGGCACAATCACATTACCTGTTGACCTTATCTCTTTAAAGATACTTGCTTTTGATGTGATTTTAGGAATTGATTGGTTAACTACTCATCATGCCAAAATTGATTGTTTTCGTAAGGTTGTTAGTTTTCATATTCCTAAACAACCTGTTATGCGAATTCAAGCAACCAAACCACTAAAATTAATCGCTGTCATACTAAGCCATAAAGCCATTCGTTTATTGAAAAACGGATGTCAAGCTTTCTTAGCCCATGTCATGGACTTGAACAAAAATACGTCAGATTTGAATGATATTTCTGTTGTTAGTGAATTTCCTGACGTATTTCCTGGCTTAGCCCAGAGCGTGATATTGAATTTTTGTATTGATCTTCAACCTGATACAAAACCCATTTCTAAAATCTCATATTGAATAGCTCCTATTGAACTTCAGGAGTTAAAAACCCAACTATAGAAGTTAGTACCCGAGCCTCTATCTGGTGACTTCCTTTGTGGAATGCACCAAAGCCAGACTCTCCGTAAGGGACTCTATATTTGTGTGGTGGTAAAATAATTGGTGCCATTGTGACGTGCTATCCAAGATTGGGATATGAATCACAATTGAGAGCAACCGAAGTCGGTGACCAAAGTACGTAACTTTCTGGGCTTAGCTGGTTATTATCGGAGATTTGTGGAAGGATTTTCTCAAATCGCTACTCCGTTAACTCAGCTGACTCGGAAAGATACAAAATTCGTATGGAGTGAGGAATGCGAGAAGAGTTTCCAAGAACTCAAGAGGAGACTCATTTCGGCACCTGTTCTGACAATACCATCTGGTTCGGATGGATTTGTTATCTACAGCGATGCTTCAGGCAAAGGGTTAGGATGTGTTCTCATGCAACATGAGAAAGTCATAGCCTATGCCTCACGACAACTCAAAGAATATGAGAGGAATTATCCTAGTCATGATTTGGAGTTGGCAGCAGTCGTTTTTGCGTTGAAGATCTGGAGACACTACCTGTATGGGGAGAAAGTGGAGATCTATACAGATCATAAAAGCCTCAAATATTTCTTCACCCAAAAGGAACTCAACATGCGACAGCGACGTTGGCTCGAGCTGTTGAAAGATTACGATCATACCATCCAATATCATCCTGGAAAAGCAAACGTAGTAGCTGACGCATTGAGTAGAAGATCATATGCGGGTACGAATGCAATGTTGTTAACACAAAGGCCCATTTTGTATGACTTGCAAAGGATGGAGATAGAGATGAAGGCTCCAAGTACCCACATGATGATATCAAATATACGAGTAGAACCGACTTTAATCGATAAAGTTAAAGCTGCTCAAGCTACGGACATAGAGCTGATGCGTATGAAGAAGAAAGTGCAAGAAGGTGCTATTCCAGAAGCAAGAATCGATGAAGAAGGAATACTTCGAGTCAACTCCAGACTTTGTGTTCCTAACGATTTTGACTTGAAGCATAGAATAATGATGGAGGCACACAACACACCGTTTACAATCCATCCTGGGAGTATCAAAATGTATCACGATCTTCGACATACATTTTGGTGGAGCAATATGAAAAGAGAGATCGCGGAGTTTATCTCGAGGTGTTTAACTTGTCAACGTGTAAAGGCGGAGCATCAAGTACCAAAGGGTCCATTGCAACCACTTGAGATTCTGAAATGGAAGTGGGAACACATTACTATGGATTTTGTTACGGATCTTCCCAAGGTTTCTCAAGGCATAGATGCGATTTGGGTTATTGTTGATAGATTAACCAAGTCCGCTCATTTCTTGCCGATACGTGAGACTTATTCCCTTGAACGTCTTGCTAGTATGTACGTGAACGAGATTGTGAGATTGCATGGCATGCCAGTATCCATAGTTTCGGATCGTGACCCAAGATTCACTTCACGATTTTGGGTTAGTTTGCAGAAAGCTATGGGCACGGATTTACGATTCAGTTCGGCATACCATCCTCAAACGGACGGACAATCAGAGAGGACTATTCAAACTCTTGAAGATTTATTAAGACTTTGTGTCCTAGATCTCAAAGGGAGTTGGGATAAGTACCTACCATTGGTGGAATTCTCCTACAACAACAGTTATCAGGCGAGCATAGGTGTGGCTCCATTCGAGGCGTTGTATGGAAGAAAATTTCGTTCTCCAGTATGCTGGGACGAGGTGGGTGAAGCAACATTGTTGGGACCAGAGTTGGTACGCATTACTACAGAGAAGATCCAAACGATTCGACAACGTATACAAACGGCACAGGATCGACAAAAGAGTTATGCGGATCTTCATCGGAAGGACGTGGAATTTAATATTGGGGATCATGTATTATTACGTGTTGCACCATGGAAGGGAGTTACAAGATTTGGGAAGAGAGGAAAGCTCAATCCAAGATTTGTTGGTCCATTTGAGATTCTTGAGCGAATAGGAAATGTGGCATATAGACTCGCATTACCTCCAAACATGTCTCGTGTTCATAATATTTTTCACATATCTATGCTTCGTAAATATGTTAAAGACCCGAACCACATTATTGAGTTAGAACCAGACGAGATAGCTGAAGATTTAACGTACGAGGAGGTACCTGTTAAGATCTTGGATAGGAAAGAGCATGTCCTACGTACGAAGGTTATACCACAAGTTAAGGTTTTGTAGAGAAACCATGCTATTGAAGAAATGACCTAGGAGTTGGAATCAGAAATAAAAGCGAGGTATCCTCACCTTTTTGAAACATCAGGTACGCACGTCAATTTCGAGGACGAAATTTCATAAGGAGGGGAGGTTGTAAGACCCCAACTTATTAATGAATAAAATCAAATTTTCTCTAAATATTATTGTGAATAATAAGGGGTTAATTTGATATAATACTTTGGTTATGGGTGAAATGTGCAAATTTTGCAAAATAAGCAAGTGGTTATAAAATAATCATTTTGTCGGGGAATATTCGTTTGGTCGTGGAATATTCTTGCTGTCGGGAAATATTCGTACGACGGCGCAGCCTTGTGTGGGCCCCATAACGGAAAGCGATTGAATGAAGAAAACGACAAGTATAAGTTGTTTATAAATAACGGCGTAGTTGTTACCGTTAATACTGTTGGAATACCCGGTGGTTAAATACAGTAGCACACGGTATTGCACCAATTATTGATTCTTACGTAAGAAGGCACTACTCAATAATTGTTACAGTAGTTATTATTCAATATTTTATTTTATTGATTCAATAATTGCTGCGTTGATATTTTATATTATTGTTGTTTCAATAATTGTTGCTGCACAGTATTTTCCATTATCAGATCAATAATTCATATTATTTGAATAATATTATTAGATAATATTATTGGCAATGTCTAGAAAGTTCTGTCTAAGGAGAGGTTTGGTCATCTAATTGCGCGCCAGTAAGGAGAAATCCTTATTGGAAAGCCCCCTCTTTCCTGGGAACGGCCTGGTTGTCATAAATGTGATTCTGTAATATTATTTGTGAATAATTAATTATTGATTCATATGATAAGGAAATATTTATTTTATGTGGATATAAATGAGGGATATATTTTTGTGGTTAAAAATGAAGGAGTTAATGTTGAGGTTTTTATCCGTATTTTTGTCGGAATGGAGGTATTAAAAATCAGAGTTTTTGAGATATTTTGCGGGGGTTATAATTTTTAATCCGACCGTTGGATCGTGGTAATTTTTGGATATGTTATACATATATAAGTTGAGTATATGCCCACAAATTTTGAACCGTTAAAAATGAACGTATGATTTATTATGAATTTTACAAGATGACTGGTTTAGAAATTGTTAAATTTTCGGAGTTTATCATTTTGATGGAAAATTCTAGAATTGGTGGGCCCCACTTGTGGTTGGTGAAGAAATATGCTGAATTATATTTCAAATGTGGTGGGTGGGAATAGTAGCAGGTAAAGCCATCAGGTTGCAGGTCAAGCCTACTAAAATTTTCCTATAAATAGAGGGCTAAGTTAGAATTGAAAATCACACCAGAAACAAGTTTTCTCTCTTTCTCTCTCTAGATTATTGAGTGTATTTTGTGAGTATTTAGATACTTTGAGAGTTTCTATTCATCAGAGCAAGTTTCTTTCAGCCTTATACCGGTATTCCGACCAGAAGTACTGATATTTTGAGGTAAGGGATATTATTTTCTTCTTAAATGATATTATTTTCTTCAATATCATTATGCTGAAATATTGATATGAGTTTTTATCAAATTTGGAACTTTTTGTGTCGGGGTTACTATTCACGTATACGGCACTATTCACGTATACGGCACTATTCACGAATACGGCACTATTCACCGAAAAATAAAATTTTCCCTTTTTGTCCAAGATGTCTATTATGGTTACTATCTTTGATTGTATCCATGTTTTGATCTTTATTTTTGAATTCTGCTTCACAATTGATTATTATGAAGTATTATTGATCTTGGATAAACTGTTATACGAATCCCTAATATTTGTCCTTCTGTCTCACTGGATTCGTTCTCTTTAAGATATTTTTCATCATCCTCAGTCCTAAATGATGATATTACTGAATATCTTTGGCCTGTAGTGCAAAGATGTATGATTACTTGATGAATATCTTTGGCCTGTAGTGCAAAGATGAACAGGTGTTGAGATGAACATGACTGACAGGTGATACAAATGAATATCTTTGGCCTGTAGTGCAAAGATGAATATTTGGATAAAGATGATTATTAATTGATGTTACAGGGATAAAATATTGATGATGGACTTTTAAATCTTAGAAGATAGTAGAATTCTTTCTCTACTTGACTCTTCTAATGGTTTGCTGTTTCCGCTGCAGTTGTTGATCTAAAACTTGTTGTCGATTATATTCTATCAGATTTTTTCCTGTTGAAGACTAACGATAATTTGTTGTATATTATCTTAGTCATAATATTCTTTACTGGGCTAGTTGAGCTCACCCTTTTCCTTTTTGTTCTATTTTTCTTCTCAGGAGGTGAGAACATAGCAGGATCTAGTCGGGGTATGGAGTGATGGTTCTAGAAAGATGTTTTAGCAGTCCTCACTATTTCTGTAAAATAGTATTTGAATAATTGTAATGAGGATTTATTTGAGTGTGGATATTGTCTAGAAGATAATATTTGTATTTAAACTCACAGTATGTGTTGTCGTATTTTGCACGACAATTGTATTATTGAAGTTGTAGTTTTCTTTCTGTACCATGTATTTGGCGACTCAGAATGGGTGTTGTATACCTATTTTGGGGGCGTCACATCCTCGCACTCTCATTTTGAATGTAGGGTACCTATATTAATAAATTCCCGATTAAGAAAATTAGGGATTGAATCGTTACTACCTTTGATATA
The DNA here is from genome assembly GCA_016801055.1 of Panax notoginseng. Lineage (NCBI taxonomy): Eukaryota > Viridiplantae > Streptophyta > Magnoliopsida > Apiales > Araliaceae > Panax > Panax notoginseng. The sequence goes on along the minus strand of CM029023.1, from coordinate 13,819,309 downwards.
CTCAATCTTAAAATCAAAAATGCTTAATAGGGCTTGCCATCTAGCAAAAGTTTGTTTAGAGGCGACATTTTCAACATCTTTTTCTAAAATATATTTTGTAGATTTGCAATCAATTCTGACTAAAAACTTTTGATTTAACAAGTCACTTTGAAATTTATTAATACATAGTAGTAAAGAAAGAATTTCTTCTTTAATAGTACTGTAAGACCCCAACTTATTAATGAATAAAATCAAATTTTCTCTAATTATTATTGGGAATAATAAGGTGTTAATTTGATATAATATTTTGGATATGGGTGAAATGTGCAAATTTTGCAAAATAAACAAGTGGTTATAAAATATTCATTGTTGTCGGGGAATATTCGTTTGGTCGTGGAATATTCTTTCTGTCAGGAAATATTCGTAAGACGGCGCAGCCATTTGTGGGCCCCATAACAGAATAACTGTCGGATGAAGAAAACGACAAAATTGAGTTTTTATAAATAACGGCGTAGTTGTTACCGTTAACACTGTTGGAATATCCGGTGGTTAAAATATAGTAATACTTGTGGTTGCACAGTAGCACACGATTTTGCATAGTATTTTTAAATTATTGATCCTTACGTAAGAAGGCACTACTCAATAATTGTTACAGTAGTTACTGTTTAATATTTTATTTTATTGATTCAATAATTGCTACGTTGATATTTTATATTATTGTTGTTTCAATAATTGTTACTGCACAGTATTTCTCATTATCAGATCAATAATTCATATTATTTGAATAATATTATTAGATAGCATTATTGGCAATGTCTAGAAAGTTTTGTCTAAGGAGAGGTTTGGTCACCTAATTGCGCGCCAGTAAGGAGAAATCCTTATTGAAAAGCCCCTTCTTTCCTGAGAACGGCCTAGTTGTCATAATTGTGATTCTGTAATATTATTTGTGAATAATTAATTATTGATTTATATGATAAGAAAATATTTATTTGATGTGGATATAAATGATAGATTTATTTATGTGGTTATTATTGAAGGAATTAATGTTTAGGTGTTTTATCAGTATTTCTGTCGGAATGGAGGTATTAAAACACTACTAGAAAAGCAGCCTATAGCGACGGTCGCCGACCGTCGCTATAGGTCAAAAGACCGTCGCTAAAAGTTTTAGCGACGGTCGCCGACCGTCGCCATAGAACCCGTCGGTAAAGCCTATAGCGACGGTCTTTTGGCCTATAGCGACGGTCGCCGACCCTAGCTATAGGTCATGGTAAAATCGTGTATAGATGTCTATTGCGACGCTCGGCGACCGTCGCTATAGGCATGTGCTTTATAGAACACTATAGCTACGGTCGATGACCGTCGCTATAGCCTTTTTATATTTAAAAAAAATAAATTAATAATGCAAATTTATTCAACAAACACAAATACAATATAAAATAAAATATAAAAAATATTATATACATCATTTAAAATCATTCACATTACAACATTACAATATAATAATTGAATGAACTACCAACCACCCAACATTACAGTGACTAAAGACATATGGTTCAAGTAATTTTCTGTTTGATTGCAGAACATGAATACTAGTTATACTAGTATCTATTTTCCCGTGAGCCAACATAAAAATAAACCTACAAAAGAAATAAACTTAAAACAAAGCCCATAGCTGAAACATCTTTCTGCTCAAAACGTTTATTCAACTTGTTCAGCTCTATTCCCATAGTGTTTTGCAAAAGTGTGTGCTCCCACTCTTTCACTGCTAATTCATCAGCTTTCCTGTAATTTTCACCTGCAACTTTGGCAGCTTTAACCAAAATATGTATGGAGTAGGAAATCCGTTCCCTCAAAACCTGCAAAAGCCGTAAAGATATAATTATGATGTATACAACATAGATGGATGTGATTACGACAATCATCCTTAGACATATATATACAGCATGTAATATACACTTTGTATGTAAGCATGTAGACATAGAGATGTTTTTGAACTAGAACTAGAACTAATTTATAGCGAAAGTGCATTTCCCTATAGAAATCATTACCTGCACTTCATCAAATTTAAATAATTCATAAGTTAATCATACCTTCTTTTTTTTAGGGGGGGGGAACCTACTACTTGCACCCTTCTTATAGCATTGTAGGCTGAGTACGACTATAAATGGAACAAATGGAATACATCTGAACTGAGTTTGGTTATTTATGATAACAAACAAGAAAATAAGACAATCCAAATTTGATGGACAAGACTATTCCTTGAGTTTGGTTATTTAAATTATAGGGGTGGGCGGCATCTTTATTTGAACAAAGTCTTTAGAGGAGCTCTCCATATTTTTTAATGGTATATCCAACAGGAGATTTGGTTTTCTCGACTGCTTATCCTGTGGTGTTTCTTGACTTGATCTAGATGAAGAGTCCACCTGAAAAAAGAATATGAAACATAAATACTACCAAACTGAAAACATGCAAAGTGGCATAAGAAAATGCTAAATGCACTTTAATGTTGCACCTACTACTAATGTGTCGAGGGTAGTTCTAAAATTAATCAAAACACTATGCCCTATTGCCTATAACATGAAGAATGATAAGATGGACTATGTCATCAAATGCTCGTAAAATTACACTTTCGACTTTTCTAGCTTCTTCCAAATCTAACAAGCATCAGCTAATTATAACTATGCTAAATGATTAAACAAATTCAAATAAAAACACCTCTGTAGCTCAAAACAATATGCAAGCTGTTAGTAGTTAATAAGGAATAGACTTATCAATATGCAAGCTCAAAACAATATGCAATATGTAACAACCTTATATTCTAATAGTAACCTAAAAAAGGCGTGGCGATTTTTATCAGTGATAAGGAATAGACTTTTTCCAAAATCATTTTGCATAGAATAGATCACCTAATTCATTATTAAGTTTCGTTGATATCAGAATCTATTATATATTTTCTTAATTACAGTCTACATATAGTAGTTGAATGGAAATGCTCACCAACACAAACAAGATTGATGCCTAAAATATGACCCTCATAAATTCTTCCATAATAGATGACAGAATTAGCTTATCAAAAGTAGCAGGTATTTACCTAAAATTACTAAAGTCCAAATTAAGCCACAACACCATTCACATTTTAGAGATTTAGTAGGTACTATACAAAACCAACCACCAATCCCGCCAAGAATGTGGAAAGATAATGGATGAAATTCCCCATTACATAACCAAAACACAAAGTTAATCATGATTAAATAAACCAATTATTCAAACACTTCAATCTCTGTAAGTGTAGTCCCAAACTTTGAAACCAAATCAGAAACTTCAAACATGATAATGCAATTAAAATTCAGATTTGCCAAGGGGCACCATATGTAGGGGTGGTCCCACAATAATGGAGACCTACCACCCATATGTTAATTTTTTTCCCTTATTGGTGCAAAATTCCTGAATACCACTAAATTCTTAACCATTAAAGTAGAGACACTAAAAACAATATCACCAGTTCTTGCATCTGACACTTCTCAATTCCATTCCTGATTTGTATAATTCAAATGTAGCAAAAAAAAACCAATTGATGCCCTCTCATAATTATATTATAAAATGAAAGTATATAGCAGTATATATAATATGACACATGCATATTATTATGAATTTTGATTTAATACAGTGAAGTTGGAAAAAAAATAACAAAAAACATGTAATTGTTCTCAAGAGTTATTCTCTAAGATACTATGTCGTGCTTGTGTATTAATACTATTAAACGTTCACTTGACTAGAGTTTCATAAACAAAACTATGAATGTATACATTCATGTCAAAATAACTTTTAAGGAAATGCCATCTAAACATCATATGATAAATAAAACAAATGTATATAACAAAAGTATTAAGCATGATGTAACCAGAAAAAGACGAGCCAAACTAAACAAATAAAACATTCCAATAAAAGACTCAAAACTCCAAGATATGCGGCCAGACAAAGCTCATTGGTACCTTGAATAGTTAGTTCCAAGTTCTAAGATTGAAATCATCTCACAGATGCATCCAGTTCAGCAAGATTTGAAATCACTGTCCAAACCCAAGTATAAGGCTGGTATAAGATGGAAATCAGTATGCAAAACAGGATAAAAACATTTAAAACAACTATTCCCCAATGTATAGTTTGGTGGCTCATAACCACCCCCAAGTTATTAAAAGTACAAATAATAAAGAAAATAAAGAACAATTGGAGCAAAATAACTAGTATTGTAACATTGCTCTTGAAAAAGAATGCGTCAGAGGCTTCTTCTAAAACCAACCCCAAATAGAAGAGAATTAAAAAAATATGAATTACAAGGTGGGTAAAGAAAATGAAAGAGTGAACAGATCACCTTGGCGAAAAGAAATGAAACCACAGCAGCAACAACGCTAAAACAAATGAAATCACAGCAGCAACAAGTAAAATCCTCACTAAAGTATCATTAAACTGTTCTAAAATTAAGCTAAAAATGTACTGCCCCTCATGCTTCTCTAACTCATTACATCCATAGATCTGCCTTCTCTTTTCAACTTCATCTGGCGATAATCCAAAATCTCGATTCACCTGTAACTCCTCTTCGCATTCCCCAACATCTTTGGTCCACGCAGCAAATACTACTCTATTCGACTTTGTATTACTCCTGTAGTCTCTCTCTTCCCATAATTCTGCCCTTATTTACCCATAAATCCCACCAATTTAATCCAAACCACACAATTTGGATACTAACCTTTTAATTTCTCACCTGAAATTAATAAATATCAACACATAAAATCATGATATGATTATGCAAATTTCATAAACCTAAGATCTAAAATTACCAGTAAAATCTAAATTCTAAAGTAATAACATTAACATAACAGTTTATATACACTATTATACATATACATAAAAATTGTAAGTACTAGGGTTTGGATTTGGATTACCTGAAAGTGTTGGTAGAACAAATATATAGAGAGACACTTAAGAGTATGATTAGACTAGCTAATGCGAAGGGAGCACACCAACTGCGGTATAGTTCATATCAAAATGCGTAAACTGCTCGAAACAGAGCTTTGCCTTTGCTGCAGAATCCAAGTGGGAAAAACCAAGAACCGCGATCTCAAGGCTGCGAATATAGGAATCCATCCATTCTCTCTGTAATCTCAAACCTAAAGCTGATAAAAATGCAGTAATGCGACATTCAGAGGCTTCACCGGGGATGGAAACGGATTCTGGGGAAGTTGTTAAAGTAGATGGTGGAGGCGGCGGAGGAGATAGAGAAGTTAAATGGTCGGAGATATCGATGAATTTGTTGTTTGAGATATCGAGGGGGACGGGTTCAGAAGAGTTGGGGATAGCGTTAAAAGAATTTGGGGGAAAGTGGGAGGGGGTTTTCTTAAAAAAAACCTCTATACCGACGGTTCCATGTCGACCGTCGCTATAGATACTCTATAGCGTCGCTATAGATACTCTATAGCGACGGTTCCGTGCCGACCGTCGCTATAGCTCGTCGCTATATGTCGAATTTCTAGTAGTGAAAAATCAAATCAGTATTTTTCAGATATATTGTGCGAGTTATAATTTTTAATCCGACCGTTGGATCGTTGTGATTTTTGGATATGTTATACATATATAAGTTGAGTATATGTCCACAAATTTTGAACCGTTAAAAATGAACGTATGATTTGTTATGAATTTTAAGAGGTGACTGATTCGAAAATTAGGTTTATAAATAATTTTGGTAGAAAATTCTAGAATTGAGCGGGCCCCACTTATGGTTGGTAAAGAAATGTGCTAAATTTTATTTCAAATGTGGTGAGTGGCAATAGTAGCAGGTAAAGCCATCAGGTTGTAGGTCAAGTCTGCTTCGGCGTGCTAAAATTTTCCTATAAATAGAGGGCTAAGTTAGAATTAAAAATCACACCAGAATTTATAAGTTTTCTCTCTTTCTCTCTCTATATTCTCGAGCGTATTTTGTGAGTATTTTGATACTTTGAGAGTTGTTATTCAGTGCAAGTTTCTATCAGCACTATATCCGAAATTCAGTCAGAAGTACGGTTATTCTGAGGTAAGGGATGTTATTTTCTTCGTAAATGATATTATTTCTTTCAATATCATGCCGAAATATTGGTTTGAACTTTTTATTAAATTTAGAACTTTTTGTGTCGGAGTTACTATTCACGTATACGGCACTATTCACGTATACGACACTATTCACGAATACGGCACTATTCACCGAAAAATAAAATTTTCTTCTTTTTATCCAAGATGGCTATTATGGTTACTATCTTTTATTGTATCCATGTTTTGATTATTATTTTTGAATTCTGCTTCGAAATTGGTTATTTCGGAGTATTATTGAACTTGGATAAACTGTAATACGAATCCCTAATATTTATTCATTTATCTTACTGGATTCGTTTTCTTTAAGATATTTTTCATCATCCTCAGTCCTAAATGATGATATTACTGAATATCTTTAGCCTGTAGTGCAAAGATGAATGATTACCTGATGAATATCTTTGGCCCGTAGTGCAAAGATGAACAGGTGTTGAGATGAACATGACCAACTGAGTATTATTCTTGAATTTTACTCCACAAAGTAGTATCATATTGACAATTTGGACGTTATTGATTTCTGGATAAATTAAATTATAAATCTTTAAAATTTATTCTTGAACTTGTTTAATTGAATTATTATATCATTGTCATCATCCTCATGTTTATATTCTGTTGAAAGTCATCTGTGGCCTGTAGTGCATAGATGGACTTAGTATGATTATGACCAGGGATTATTCGGTATAATCATGACCGTAATGTTACAAATGATATGGTAAAAGTCTTCATTGGCCCGTAGTGCATTGATGGATAATTTTTTGTATGATTATGGCCATGGATTCTCTTCGGCCAAGGGTGCAAAGATGAATTATTTTATGGCATGATCAGAACCGTTAATGAAAACACGATTATCTTTGGCCCGTAGTGCAGGGATGATTCGATGATGTGGATTATTTATTAAGCTGAATCTCAGCAATAAAATTGATGATAAATCTTTTAAATCATAGAAGATAGTATGTTTTATGCTCTACTTGACTCTTCTAATAGATTGCTTTTTCCGTTGCAGTTGTTGATCTTAAACTTGTTGTCTATTATATTTTATCAGATTTTTTCCTGTTGAAGACTAATGATAATTTGTTGTACATCATCTTAGTCATAATATTTCTTACTGGGCTAGTTGAGCTCACCCTTTCTTTCACTTTTCTCTTCAGAAAATGAGAATATTGCTGGGACTAGTCGGGGAATGGATTGACGGTCCAAATAGTTGTATTAGTAGTCCTCACTATTCTATAAAATAGTGTGATAATTGTAATGAGGACTCCTTTTGAGTTTGTATACTCTCTAGTAGACAATATTTGTATTCAAACTCACAGTATATGTGTTGTCGTATTCTGCACGACAATTGTATTACTGAAGTTGTATTTATTTTTGTACCATGTATTTGGCGACTTAGAATGGGTGATGTATACCTATTTTGGGGGCGTCACAAGTACTGTAATTTAACTGTGTAGGATTCCATGCACCGGAATGAAATCAGACAATTTGCTCAGAAGAAGTAGGAGTTAATTTTTGTTTGAGGACAGCTTCGAATCCAATTTCTGAGGCATCAGTTTCAACAATTTTAAAAGCTGAATCATTGGAAATGCCAAGGCAAGGTAAAACCTTAACATATTTTTTAACTTGTTGGACGACAGAGGTGTGAATGTCAGACCAAGGGGGGATTATCTTGCAAACGTTGAAAGAGAGGTTTGCAGATTTTCCTGAGCTTTTCATAGAACTTGCCAATATAATTGAGCAAGCCTAGAAATATCTGAAGTTGGGTTTTATTGGTAATCTTATCAGGAAATTTGTCAGCAAATTGAATAGCTCTATCAATAGGCTGAATAAGTCCTTGATAAATATTGAGACCAAGAAACTGAACTTTAGTCTGAAACAGACTGCATTTAGAGGGGGACAAAACAAGTCCATTGGTTTTAATTGTTTTGAAGAATGAATTCAAATGTTTAATATGTTCTTCAATGGATCTAGAGAAAATGAGGATATCATCAATATAAACAATGATAAAATGACTGAAGGGATTCAAAATGTCATTGAGAATATTCTGAAATTCACTAGGTGTATTTTTCAAACGAAATGGCTGAACATTCCATTCATAATGACCAAATGGGATGGTAAAAGCAGTTTTGTACCTATCCTCAGGGTGAATGGCAACTTGCCAGAATCCGGATTTAAGGTCAAATTTACTGAAAATGGTGGCATTGCTTAACCTATTAAGGAGGCCTTCCTTATTGGATAAAGGATACCTAATCCATTCTAACACTTTGTTTAATGGTTTGTAATTAATGACTAGATGAGGGACACCTCTTTCCTTTTCTGCTTCATTATTGACATAAAAGGCAGGACAGGACCAAGGGGATTTACTATGTCTAATTAATCATTTATTAAGGTGGTCATTAATTTCTTTCTTGCATAACTCCATTTGTTCATGATTCATTTGTATCGGTCTAGCCTTAGTATGAATCAAATGTTCTTTGAATCCCTTAGCATAAGGAAGCCTTACAACATGTTTCTTCTGATGCCAAAAAGCATTAGGAGAATCCGAACAAAAGTTTTCTTTTAAATAAGTTTTTAATTCTTCAATTTTTTCTTTAATTCTTTTATTATTAAGTTGTTCTTCAACATGCTTATATTTAATCTCTTCCTTTAAGAAGTTTAAATGGTTGGATTTGCAGTTTAACAAATTCAAAGAATTATAAATAGATTCATCTTGGATAAATCTTAAATCTCTTTATTTAGGTTTAATAAGGAAATTAAATGTTATCTTTTTACCTAAGTGCTTACAGCTTAATCCCTTATTACTAGTAGTGAAAGGGTATAATAAATATATAAACGGTAATTGCAAGATGATCTTATCTGTAAGGTTGCGTATTAAAACAAAAGATGTTTTAAAACACATATTATCTTGACAAATATGAACTTTAGGTAGTTTATACTTTATTTCCATTTGACTACCATTGGCAGAGTTTAATTTCTAGCTGATTTTCTTATAATACTTGGTTGGGATTAAACCTTCTTCAATACAATTTAGATCTGCACCCGTATCAACTAAGGCAGGAAGTTGTATTAAGAAAGTTTCATCAATTATCAAGGTAATAGAAATATACCACTTTTGAATTGTGATATCTTTAATTCTCTTAAGGTAGAGACCCCAAAGGTTAAGAAAATCGAAATCTTCTTTAGTATTTGATGATTTTGGTTCATCGTGATTTTCATCACTAGAGGAATCATTTACTTGAAGATCTGGTTTCTTAGCTTCAAAATCTTTTCTTAAATTGGAAATATCTAATTTTAGGTTATAAATTTCTCTTTTTAGTTTATTAACTTCTTGATTTAACTCAGGGAGGGTAACTTCCTTAACTGGAGTTTTAAATCTTTCAAGAGTTTTATTAAGGCTAAATATAGGTTTTTCTTTAGCTTTAATAATCTTGTCTTTAACCTTATTATCTTTAGTTAATAAATTTTTTAATTGTTTTGTGTACTGGACTTTTAACTCTAGATCTATAATTTTACTAATTAAATCAATTAACAAAGAACTTTCTTCTTCTTCTTTGGTAATCACATTTAATCTTTTATTGCAACAATTCTTATTGCAATTATCTGCAAAAATAGTTACTTCTTCATTATCACTATCTGTTTCATTGTTACTAATATTGCTATTAGAGGAATAAGGAATATTAGAACTCTCATCATTACTGATATTGTTCTCAATCCTCATTAATTCTAACAGTTGCTCAGTATCTTCACTTGAAACATTTAACTGAGATAATTTTTTTTTGTTTTGCACTCATTTTTATAGTGCCCTTTCTGCCCACAATTGTGAATTCTTTGTCAAATGGTGGGATAAGTTTGATGTCAATAGGATTATTGGTCAAGTTCAGAAAGAATTCCCTTTTGTCCCTCTTCCTATTGTTCCAGTTAAATCGATCCCGGCTAAAGGATCTTCCAGTAAAACAAAAGAGTCAAAAAATAGTCCAACAGGTTCAACTGGCTCCATTGATATTTCCAATATCAAAAATTGTTCGAGTAAAGATTTGAAACTCATTGCCCAGGCCATTCAGGATAGAATTTCCAAGTTACATGAAGAATTAGAAGCCTCATAATGTTCTTCTTCTTCTTCCAGAAATACCACTGCTAGTAAAGATGAGGATGATGAAGACCCATATGGCTCCATCAACCTTCAAGATGCTCAGGATCCATTTACCTGACATCTCAGTCAATTATTGTTGTCTGTTGCCAACATTCACTCAGTCACATGCGCATTCTCCTGCTTTTCCGCCGAAAGCATCCACTTAGTCAAAAGATTCGGCCATTTTTTCAAAAGTAGCCGAAAACATAGATGCATAGTAAAAAGTCAGTACTGTTCATCAATAGTAAAAGTTGTCTGTAATCATTTATGCAAGACCCCGAATTTTATGAAATAAAAGTATTCAATTTTTCTATTCAGTAAATGGTTAAATTGATAAAAGGGTGATATATGAAATTTTTTTCATTAATACGGAAAGCGATTGGATGAAAAAAATGACAAAATTTAATTTTTATAAATAACGGTGTAGTTGTTACCGTTCACACTGTTAGAATACCTGGTGGTTAAAATATAGTAATTCGCGTAGTTGCACAGTAGCACACGGTATTGCACAGTATTTTTTTCAATTATTAATTCTTACGTAAAAAGGCACTACTCAATAATTGTTACAGTAGTTACTGTTCAATATTTTATTTTATTGATTCAATAATTGCTGCGTTGATATTTTATATTATTGTTGTTTCAATAATTGTTGCTGCACAGTATTTTCTATTATCAGATCAATAATTCATATTATTTAAATAATATTATTAGATAGCATTATTGGTAATGTCTAGAAAGTTCTGTCTAAGGAGAGGTTTGGTCATCTAATTGCGCGCTAGTAAGAAAAAATCCTTATTGGAAAGCCTCCTCTTTCCTGGAAACGGCCTGGTTGTCATAATTGTGACTCTGTAATATTATTTGTGAATAATTAATTATTGATTCATATGATAAGAAAATATTTATATTATGTGGATATAAATGAGGGATATATTTTTGTGGTTAAAAATGAAAGAGTTAATATTGAGGTTTTTATCAGTATTTTTGTCGGAATGGAGGTATTAAAAATTAGGATTTTTGAGATATTTTACGGGGGTTATAATTTTTAATCCGACCGTTGGATCGTGGTAATATTTGGATATGTTATACATATATAAATTGAGTATATGTCCACAAATTTTGAACCGTTAAAAATGAACGTATGATTTGTTATGAATTTTACGAGATGACTAGTTCAGAAATTGTTGAATTTTCGGAGTTAATCATTTTGGTGGAAAATTCTAGAATTGGTGGGCCCCACTCTTGGTTGGTGAAGAAATGTGCTGAGATTTTTATTCAAATGTGGTGGGTGGGAATAGTAGCAGGTAAAGCCATCAGATTGCAGGTTAAGTCTGCTTCGGCGTGCTAACATTTTCCTATAAATAGAGGGCTAAGTTAGAATTGAAAATCACACCAAAAACAAGTTTTCTCTCTTTCTCTCTCTAGATTATTGAGTGTATTTTGTGAGTATTTAGATACTTGGTGAGTTTCTATTCATCAGTGCAAGTTCGTTCAGCGTTATTCCAGTCAGAAGTACTGCTCTTTTGAGGTAAAAGATAGTAAGGGATTTTAAGGGTTATTATATTTTTCAGTTCGTAATTCTTCTGACCTTCAGAAAATTTTGGAAAATTTTGAAATGATATTTTGATGAGTTTTATTGATTGTGTCCAAAAATGGTGATTTTTGGATGTATAGATTAAGAGCTATGAATTTTACGGGAAAAGACTATTTTAAAAGTAACCGCTTATAACTCCTTGTGGTTAACTCTAAAATTGATGAAATTTTTATTGGAAGTATATCGATATAATATCAGTGTACTATGTGAATTTTGAAATTTTTGGATAAAAGTATAATTTATGATAAATGTCTAAATATTCGGCGGTTTTGGCTATATGAAAAATAGTAAATGAATTTTAAAAATTCTGAGAAAAATATATGTTCAATATGGGACTATATTCTGATAAATCGCAAAAAAGAAATATTTTTAGAACTGATTTAGTATTTTTAATGAAAATGGACTAGTTATGAATAATTGAATTAAATATGTTATGTGAAGGAAGAAAATTAGAAAATATGATTTTATGGCTTGAGAATCATATATGTGGTATAGGCAGATTTTTGATGAGGGCTTTGGTTATTGGTGATGAAATCTTATGAGTTTGGCATTTTATGATCATTAAATGCATTAATTAGTAAAGTGTAAACAATTAAAATAAATTGTTTATACGTTTAAAGAAATGTTATTCTTTCAATATCATTATACCGAAATATTGGTATAAATTTTATTGTGGAATTTCTACCTTTTTGAGTTGGGGTTACTATTCACGAGTTACTATTCACGAAAAAAAATTAGTTTCTTTTTCTGATCAAATTATCATTGATTTATGATTGTTGCTCTTGAAAATAAATGCAGTTGTTGATAATATTATTTTTATTATCATATATAATATTTTTATAACCCTGATATTGAATTTCTCTTTTACTTGAGTGTAAAGATGGATAAATTATTGGTATGATCGTGACTGAGGAATATCTTTGGCCTGTAGTGCAAAGATGAATTGTTAACTGGTATGATCATGACCATTAAATTTATAATTGAATATCTTTAGCTTAAGTGTAAAGATGAATTGATTAACATGGTTATACTTATTGTTTATATAAGTTCTAAAATGATTATATATTTCTTTGAGATATGAATATATTTGGCATGTAGTGCAAATATGAACTGTTGAGGAATATCTTTGGCCTATAGTGCAAAGATGTATTATAAATAAATATCTTTGGCTCGTAATGCAAAGATGACTTGTTGTTGAATATCTTTGGCCTGTAGTGCAAAGATGAGTTGTTGATGAATTTATTAGTATGATTATGAACATGAACTGTGATTTGGTATAACCATGATGTTTGATGTTTCAGGTGATGAAAATTATCTTTGTCTTGGATGAGAAAAGGAATTTAGAACTACAATTACGATTATGAGTTATACACGTGATTGTGGACAGGAATTATTGATTGATGTTATAGGGATAAAATATTGTTAGTGGATTTTTAACGTGGAGAAGATAATAGACTTTATAGTCTATTTGACTCTTCTAATGGATTGCTCGTTCCGCTGCAACTATGGTTGAAATTTTTTATCATCTACCATATGTTCTAAATCTCTGATTTATTACTGTTGAATGCTATTGATAATTGATTTATTTTTAGTCATGATATTCTTTATTGGGCTAGTTGTGCTCACCCTTCTGTTCATAATTCCTTTCAGGTAATAAGAGTGTAGCTGAGTCGAGCGGGGGTAACAGGGGAATAGAACGGTGGTCATCATTTAGTAGTTATATTTGGTGAATCAAATAGGGTGAGGCGAACCCAACGTTGGAAGGGTATTTTGCCACTATCATACCAGATGTCTAATTACATACAATCTCGTGTCATCATAAGACAAGATTGTGCTCATCCACTTGCTGAGTATATTTACGAGCACTACCTATATAATCTTGGTGTTTGTTTGAAGTATAATTCTCAATTAGAGACAGTGGAGATAATGATAAGTCAAGAGAAGACTCACCATTGGGAAGAATATGATAGTAATCTTCTCGTTTTTCTTTGGGGTATATTGGGTCAACCAAGGATAATTCTGTGGCCATATGATATCTATCACAACCTAGAAGCATGGTCTCCAATGTACAAAGGTTTCCTTGAGCACTTCCCAAAGATTCTAATTTTAAAACAGTTTTGACTATACCTGTAAGACCCCAACTTATTAATGAATAAATCAAATTTTCTCTAAATATTATTGTGAATAATAAGGGGTTAATTTGATATAATACTTTGGTTATGGGTGAAATGTGTAAATTTTGTAAAATAAGCAAGTGGTTATAAAATATTCATTTTGTCGGGGAATATTCGTTTGGTCGTGGAATATTCTTACTGTCGGGGAATATTCGTACGACGGCGCAGCCTTGTGTGGGCCCCATAACGGAAAGTGATTGGATGAAGAAAACGACAAGTATAAGTTGTTTATAAATAACGGCGTAGTTGTTACCGTTAATACTGTTGGAATACCCGGTGGTTAAAATACAGTAGCACACGGTATTGCACCAATTATTGATTCTTACGTAAGAAGGCACTACTCAATAATTGTTACAGTAGTTAGTGTTCAATATTTTATTTTATTGATTCAATAATTGTTGCGTTGATATTTTATATTATTGTTGTTTCAATAATTATTGTTGCACAGTATTTTCCTTTATCAGATCAATAATTCATATTATTTGAATAATATTATTAGATAACATTATTGGCAATGTCTAAAAAGTTCTGTCTAAGGAGAGGTTTGGTCATCTAATTGCGCGTCAGTAAGGAGAAATCCTTATTGGAAAGCCCCCTCTTTCCTGGGAACGGTCTGGTTGTCATAAATGTGATTCTGTAATATTATTTGTGAATAATTAATTATTGATTCATATGATAAGGAAATATTTATTTTATGTGGATATAAATGAGGGATATATTTTTGTGGTTAAAAATGAAGGAGTTAATGTTGAGGTTTTTATCAGTATTTTTGTCGAAATGGAGGTATTAAAAATCAGGGTTTTTGAGATATTTTGCGGGGGTTATAATTTTTAATCCGACCGTTGGATCGTGGTAATTTTTGGATATGTTATACATATATAAGTTGAGTATATGTCCACAAATTTTGAACCGTTAAAAATGAACGTATGATTTATTATGAATTTTACGAGATGACTGGTTCAGAAATTGTTGAATTTTCGGAGTTAATTATTTTGGTGAAAAATTCTAGAATTGGTGGGCCCCACTCTTGGTTGGTGAAAAAATGTGCTGAGATTTTTATTCAAATGTGGTGGGTGGGAATAGTAGCAGGTAAAGCCATCAGGTTGCAGGTTAAGTCTGCTTCAGCGTGCTAACATTTTCCTATAAATAGAGGGCTAAGTTAGAATTAAAAATTACACGAGAAACAAGTTTTCTCTCTTTCTCTCTCTAGATTATTGAGTGTATTTTGTGAGTATTTAGATACTTTGAGAGTTTCTATTCATCAGAGCAAGTTTCTTTCAGCCTTATACCGGTATTCCGACTAGAAGTACTGATATTTTGAGGTATGGGATATTATTTTCTTCTTAAATGATATTATTTTCTTCAATATCATTATGCTGAAATATCAACATGAGTTTTTATTAAATTTGAAACTTTTTGTGTCGGGGTTACTATTCACGTATACGTTACTATTCACGTATACGGCACTATTCACGAATACGGCACTATTCATCGAAAAATAAAATTTTCTCTTTTTGTCCAAGATGTCTATTATGGTTACTATCTTTGATTGTATCCATGTTTTGATCTTTATTTTTAAATTCTGCTTCACAATTGATTATTATGAAGTATTATTGATCTTGGATAAACTGTTATACGAATCCCTAATATTTGTCCTTCTGTCTCACTGAATTTGTTCTCTTTAAGATATTTTTCATCATCCTGAGTCCTAAATGATGATATTACTGAACATCTTTGGCCTGTAGTGCAAAGATGTATGATTACTTGATGAATATCTTTGGCCTGTAGTGTAAAGATGAACAGGTGTTGAGATGAACATGACTGACAGGTGATACAAATGAATATCTTTGGCCTGTAGTGCAAAGATGAATATTTGGATAAAGATGGTTATTAATTGATGTTACAGGGATAAAATATTGATGATGGACTTTTAAATCTTAGAAGATAGTAGAATTCTTTCTCTACTTGACTCTTCTAATGGTTTGCTGTTTTCGCTGCAGTTGTTGATCTAAAACTTGTTGTCGATTATATTCTATCAGATTTTTTCCTGTTGAAGACTAACGATAATTTGTTGTATATTATCTTAGTCATAATATTCTTTACTGGGCTAGTTGAGTCCCTTTTCCTTTTTGTTCTATTTTTCTTCTCAGGAGGTGAGAACATAGCAGGATCTAGTCGGGGTATGGAGTGATGGTTCTAAGAAGATGTTTTAGCAGTCCTCACTATTTCTGTAAAATAGTGTTTGAATAATTGTAATGAGGACTTATTTGAGTGTGGATATTGTCTAGAAGATAATATTTGTATTTAAACTCACAGTATGTGTTGTCGTATTTTGCACGATAATTGTATTATTGAAGTTGTAGTTTGCTTTCTGTACCATGTATTTGGCGACTCAGAATGGGTGTTGTATACCTATTTTGGGGGCGTCACAATACCTTTATGTAAGGTGTCATTGTGAGGTGTTGTCCACGGTTGGGACATGAGTCACATTTGGTATATATTTGTATCCAAACTCACAACACATGTATTGTTGTATTTTACACGACAATTGTTGTAATAAAGTTGTAGTTATTTTCTGTACCATGTATTTGGCGACTCAGAATAGGTTGGATGGAATGGACCTATTTTGGGAGCGTCACAATTTACTTTTGTAATAGTAAAATTGTAATATTTCATTCCTTATTCTATAAAAGGAATTCAAACTCATTTAATTAGGCAGAGACTTAGAAAGACTAAGAGTTCTCTCTGATTAATCTTTAGACTCCCTTCTCTCCCTTCTATTCATCTACTTCTCTAATGTTTTAAGTAAACTGTAAGTCACTTTTATTTCCTGTACTGCTTGTAAATATTTTCTTTTATTTTTTTTATCAATAAAACTGTATTATGTTTTAGTAATTGTTGTTGATTATTGTATGCGCCACTCTGTTCTTCTTTCCTTTTCTTCATTCCGCCCTTAATATATATATATATATATATATATATATATATATATATATATATATATATATATATATATATAGTCCATTTCAAGGGCATACCCCTTTATTTTATATATCATGCTCACCACCTTTAGTGACGATTCGATCCGTTGCTATAGAACAGATAAACAGTTTATATGTTATAGCGACGGTTCGATCCGTCGTTAAAAGTTAAGACGACGGTTCTCTAATATACGCGATGGACAATTTATCGTCGTCCGACCTGTCGCTAAAGGTGATGAGCAAGATATGTAGGATGAAGAGTCATGCCCATGATCCTTTAAGTGTGTGTGTGTGTGTGTGTGTGTATATATATATATATATATATATATATATATATATATATATATATATATATATATATATATATATATATATACGGTCCGGATCAAGTGCATACCATTTATCTTACTCACCCGTGCTCACCCCCTTTTAGGCGACGGTTTTGATCATACAACCGTCGTTTATACTTTTAGTGACGGACAACATATAGCGTTGTTAAAAGTATAGACGACGGTTGTATGACCGAAACCTTCGCCTAAAGGGAGATGAGCACGGGTAAGTAAGATAAAGAGTATGCACTTGATGCTTGCTATATATATATTTATATATTTATTAAAACTTTTTAGACAATCCATTTTGAATGAGAAATAATACTCCATGTATCTAGTAGTAATGTTGTGAGTTGTGAGTTGTGAGTTGTGAGTTGTGATTTGTGATTTTGTGAATAACAATCATTCTTACCATCTAAAACCCCAAGTGGGCTAACACGGTTCAGAGAAAAGGAGCTCTTAGCTCAGAGAGGCGACGGCTCCGGCGAGCGGAAGTATTCCGACCGAATCTACGATTACGATGTTTATAATGATCTTGGGGACCATGATAAGGACAAACCTCTGGCCAGGCCTGTGCTCGGCGGCAAGGACCATCCCTACCCACGGCGTTGTAGAACTGGTCGCCCAATGTCCAAGGAAGGTATGCAATTGCCCTTGCCCAATTTTTTTTTTATTTTGTTTTTGTCATTTCGAGATTTTCATTTTGCTGAAATACTTGATAAAAGTTTTTTTTTTCCTTTCCTTGCTTCTTTTATGTTTATTATTTTAGAATCTATATTTTTACAATTCAATTCTATAGGTATAGGGAGGAGTTAGGAGGGGAGCTATGGGGATTCTGAAACTTACCTTGAATCTTCGGTAACTCCTGTTAGGTTAGTGGTAAACCATAGTCCATAGACCTGAACCGGTTACAGTAAAGGGGAGGCATTTACTCTTCAGCTATCACCTTTGGTTTAACGGTTTATAATTTTTAATTTTGATAATGCTAATGAAAAACAATTTAATAACCAAAATAATTGGACTCAGTCCTGGTTAAAGTATCGGCCGAGTTGCCGAAATATTGGCGTGTCGGTTTGGTTTCTTACTCACAGATATGATAACTAGTCATGAATTGTAATTTCAAGCATTATCAATGTGAAGGTGCGTACAGGCAAAATTTTGCCGTAATGAAAAAAATATAATGGTGTAACAGAGAAATTAAGGAGAAACAATGACGTAATGGAAGAATCAAAATGAAATAACGGTCTAACAGAAAATCAACAAATGGGACTCTTTTGTGGAATAGAAGAAGTAATAATAATTAATAAAATATGCATATATGCATATTAACTAATCAAAATAATGATACTAAATAAATAAATTTGAAGCTCTAGTCTAATGGTGCGTATTACCCGCAACCAAAACCGAGTCAAAAAAATCCCTTCCGCAACCTAGGTCAGTACCATGATTTTGAACCATAGACCCAGTAAGTGACCACAATATCAGTTATGAGTTAACCATAGGAAAACATTGTTACTCAATCTGATTCCCAAATGATTAGGGTTGCAAACGAACCAAACTGTTCGCGAACCGGTTCGGTTCGGTTCGAGTTCGACTTGTTCGCCTAGTCGAGTCACATAGTGTCCCGTTCGATTGCTCGATCGAACATTTTCGCGAAACATGTGGTTCGGTTCGTCTTTGTTCGCGAACAGTTCGAGTTGATTCGATAAGTTCGAGTTCAGTTTGATAAGTTCCAGATCAGTTCGAGTAGTTCGATTTCTTAATTACATGTTTAAATTGTTTCTAAAATTCTAAATACAAATAATTGGTTAATTCATATTAAATTCTAAAGTTTGTTTTATTAATAATTGTTAAATTTGTAGTTAATATTTTTTATTACCTAAACATCTTTTTATTTTTTAAATAATTTATTATAAGTACACTTTTTTATTAAATAATTAATAAATAATAATGTGTACTTCTTCACCTCTAAATTCTAATTTAATTAAAATAATTTTAATATTTTTATAAAATTTTGAACAATGATTGTTGGATTATTATAACTTACATCCCTAATAATTTAATACTCCCTCTGTTCCTAAAATATTGTCGTTTAAGGTTAATGCACACAGATTAAGGAATATAATTAATACCTAGCGAAAATACTATACTACCCTTATTAATTGTCTCAACCAATTATTCTCTTCCCAATGTTTCTTATTCAATTTAACCAATTATTTCTTATTCAATCAATTACTGATTGGATTATAGCATTGAATTGGATAAGAATCATTGGGAAGCGAAGAAAACTTTAAATAGGAGAAAACTTTAAATAAGGGTAAAGTAGAAAAAAAATAGCTAATGTGTATTGATAAACTAAAAACGACAATGTTTTTGGAACAAAAATTACTTCTTAAAACGACAATCTTTTAGGAACGGATGTAGTAAATTATAACTCATGTCATAAAGCACATAAATAAAATCATTAATCATCATGCAATGACAATTTGACATTAATTAAATAATGATACAATACAGTTGCTTACATGTACATGATTTAAATTGTCAAATCGAGGTACGAAATAGAGAAATCAAGTCTTCAATGTACGTATCGAGACTTTAGTAATAGAGTAATAGTCATTAAATTATTTACTGAATAATTTTGAAACTTTAAAAAACTATACATAAATTTTAAGATCAAAAATAAAAACTAGATATTAAATTTAAAAATTGTAAAAAAATAAATATTAATTCAAAATGACAACAAAAGAAATACATTACTAATATTAAATTATGAGTTTTTGATAATCATTTGTTTGTAAACTCTGCTTGAAGTGGTTGGACCTTTAAGAGTTGAAAGACTTTTCGATATTAATACTTGATTGTTGATATTTGTAAATCAAGAATTTATAAATACTTGTTAACTTTTAACTTTTAAGTTCTAAATTCTAAGTTCCAAGTAATCAGTTTTGGTTTTGGTCTTTTTGGATGACTGATGATTACAATATTTGGTCTAATTTTTGATTGAATACTTAGACTCTTAGAGAAGACATTTTTGATATTTATTTAATTGTTTTTTTGTTTCAGAGTTCTGAGTTTGTGTTCGTGAGCAAGTTTGTGTTCGTGAACAAGTTTGTGTTCGTGAGCAAGTTTGTGTTTGTGAACAAGTTTGTGTTCGTGAACATGTTTGTGTTCGTGAACAAGTTTGGTGTTCGTGGACATAGTTTGTGTTCGCGAACAAGCTTATGTTCGACTTGTTCGTGAACTCGATCATGTTCACGAACACCAAACGATCCGAACTCGTGCATAATTGTTGGTTCGATCAAGTTATTTGAAAATGTTCGAGTTCGACTAAAAGTGTTCGAGTTCTACAAAATTCGGTTCGGTTCGGTTCGTTTGCAGCTCTACAAATGATGCATACTATATACAGTAGGGGAATATTGCAAATTAATAAAATTATTTGTATGACTGAAGCTGTATGCGCTAATTAAACACAAGTCTTTGTACATACAGAACCATTATCTTAATCAAGGAGCAGCACTGTTTGTGTTCCAAGAGATGAAGCTTTCTCAGAGGTGAAGGGGCTAACATTCTCAGCAAAGATGGTATACTCGGTGATTCACGCAGTGTTACCTTCGCTAGAGAATGCGGTGATCGACAAAGAACTTGGCTTTCCATACTTTACAGCCATAGACTCGCTGTACAATGAAGGGGTCGATCTGCCTGACCTTCCCAAAGCAACTCTTTTCAATCTTATTCCTAGGCTTGTCAAATCTGTTGCTGATAAAGGAAAAAATCTCCTGCTTTTTGAGACTCCTGAAATGCTCAACAGTACGAACAAAATCTCTCTCTCTCTCTCTTGTGTATTTCACAGGTCTGTTGCATGTATTTCACTAATTTGATTTGTATTGATTTGAAGGAGATAAATTTTCTTGGCTCAAGGATGAGGAATTTTGACGACAAACCTTAGCTGGTCTTAACCCTTGTAGCATACGATTGGTTAAGGTATGGTCTACTAACATTAAGTATGTGTACGAATTTGGCAAATGCACAATAAATTAATTGATCATCCAGAGAAACAATGTAGTTAAGTTATAGAGGAATTTAGTTTGAAAGGGACAACATGAAAATGTATTCATATATGTATATATCATCTTAATTGAAATGGATCCATGCAACTTTTCCATATATAAAAGATCAATAAGTATGTTCTTCTCTATTGAAATTGTTTTCATAATATTTCCAAAATAGTTATAAGAATTTTGCAAGCCACAATCAAGTTATCGATATTTTTATGTCACGTATGTTCATGATTACCATAAACCTCCATGCCAGAAACTTTCTGCAGCAAGTGGATTTACAAACTCTAAGAACATAGCTTTAACAATATTGGTGGTATCAATGCATAAATTCATATCATGGAGTAGTTTCTTTTTACTGTTTATGAATCTAGAAAGAATAGTTTGAGAAAGGTTGCAGTAAATATACATATGTGCAGGAATGGCCCCTGAAAAGTAACCTTGACCCTGCAAGGTACGGACCACCTCAATCAGCAATCACCAAAGAGTTAGTCGAACAAGTTATTAGAGGCTTCATGACCATTGAGGAGGTAATAAAATCCCACCAAACCACACATAATTGTATTCATATTTTTTCTAACATATTATGTTCTGTAACTCGATCAGATTTCTATATAAATGCAGGCCATTGAAAAAAAGAAGCTATACATTCTAGATTATCATGATTTGCTCTTACCATATGTGACCAAAGTAAGAGAGATTCAAGGGACAACTCTATGGATCTAGGACATTGTTTTTCCTAACTCCTATTGGCACATTAAAGCCCATAGCCATTGAGCTAGTTCGGCCACCAGGAAGAGGGAATCCCCAATGGAAGCAAGTATATAGGCCTGGTTGGGATGCTACAAGTGCCTGGCTTTGGAAGCTAGCAAAAGCTCATGTCTTGGCACATGACTCTGATTATCACCAGCTAGTTAGTCATTGGTAGGTTCCTCTTAGTTATGGGAAATATGTTGGTATTTTGTCATTTTTCTATCTCATTCTTTCGCTTCGCAGGCTAAGAACTCATTGTGCCACAGAGCCTTATATTATTGCAATGAACCGACAACTTAGTGCATTGCACCCAATTTATAGATTATTACACCCTCATTTCCGATACACAATGGAGATCAATGCTATGGCGCGGCAAGCTCTCATTAATGCAGACGGAATCATTGAATCATCATTCTCACCTGGCAAGTACTCCTTGGAGTTTAGTTCTGTTGCCTACGACAAGCAGTGGCACTTTGATCTGGAGGGATTGCCAGCAGACCTAATTAGCAGGTAATTAAGTTAATTAAAAGACTCAATTAAGAAACTTAAATAAAAATCTGCTATTCACAAAGTTGTTTATAGTCGCCCCATATGGACGTTGTTAATTATATCATATTCTGTGTTGAGATGTTTCTACACTAAAACTTCTTTACAACTATTAGCAAGTTAGCAACAGAAATAAAATTTCCCCATTAATTTCACAACGTATTTCATATTGAAAAGGGTGAAAAGTTATATAAAAGATATAACTATTTGGTACATATTTTGTAGTTCAACTTTTGCACCACTGCAACAGAGAATGTATGGTGACTTGTTGTAGCAAAGAAAAATAACATACTTACATTTGCAATATATATGTCTTGATAGTGTTTAAACTAAATGAAATTACAGAAGGAGCAGCATAATATTTTTTCTCTTTGTTAATAATTAGGGGGGTGGCCGACGAAGATCCAACTGAACCGCATGGCCTTGAGTTATCAATAGAAGACTACCCTTATGCCGGTGATGGTCTAGTCCTTTGGGATTGCATTAAACTATGGGTTACAGACTACGTTAGCCATTACTACCCAGAATCAAGCCTTGTCGAATCTGACAAAGAACTCCAAGCATGGTGGACAGAAATCCGAACAGTAGGGCCATGGAGACAAAAAGGACGAACCATGGTGGCCTGTTCTCGAAACCCCTAAAGACCTAATTGGTATCCTCACAACCATAATTTGGGTAACATCTGGCCACCACGCGGCTGTCAACTTTGGGCAGTATGATTTCGCAGGCTATTTTCCAAATAGACCTACAATTGCCGGAACTAAAATGCCTACAGAAGATCCAACCGACGAATCATGGAAAAGTTTTGAGTTAAGGCCTGAGGATGAGATCTTGTCGTGCTTTCCTACTCAAATTCAAGCGACGAGAGTTATGGCAATTTTGGATGTTTTGTCAAATCATTCACCGGATGAGGAGTATATTGGTGCGGAACCAGAGCCAGCATGGGCAGAAACTCCAGTTATTAATGCGGCGTTTGAAGTGTTCAGTGGCAGGTTGAAGGAGCTTGAAGGGATTATTGATGCAAGAAACGCAGATAAAGATTTGAAAAACAGAACTGGAGCTGGGGTAGTGCCATATCATCTTTTGAAGCCATTTTCGATACACAATGGAGTTACAGGGCAGGGAGTTCCTAATAGTATTTCCATTTGAAAATGGCACAAATCTCATTTTGAGTAAGGAAAAGCTTTTCATGTATTGCAATATAAAACTTCAATTCAAATGGTAGTAGACGTGCCTGCTGAAATAAAGCTCTTCATCTTCATCTTCATCTTATGAATCAGTGAGTTTGTATTGTAACAGATAAATCTTTGAATATTTAAAATAAAACTTCTTGTTTAATTTTCCTTTCCTCCCATGGTGATATTATCTTCAATTTATTCTTCAAATTGAGTCCTGAAATCAGTTGAGAGTTGCACCTGGGTATGTTTGGAACTTGGGAATCGTGGAAGAAAAATATTCACTCTCTTCGTTCCAAAATATATGATAAATATTAACTTTATAAAAGTCTATTTGAAACATTTTAAAATTGAGAAGAATAATATAAATATAAATTACATAAAGAGTGCTATTCTATTAATTATGAAATTTACTTTGTCAAAACTTAAATGAATTAATTTTAAAAAGAAATATTAATGTTAGATTTTAAAATAGAGAGTATAATGGTATTGATGGATTAGAAGTTCCATAAACGAACCATGCTAACTAGTCATGTCTGCTTAGGCTATGGAAGATGTGGGTGTGGCCGACTGGCCGTGTGGGTGGGGAGAAGTACAGCACTACTCTATCAGCCCAACTCATTCATCTTTTAAATTCCCATATATTCAAATGTCCCGTCTCCCATATATTCAAATGTGTGCCATGTTCTCAATGATGCCCAACTCTAAAAATAAAAAAATAAAAAATAAAAATAAAAAATCTAAACTTGCAACAATACCTCTAAAACACCAAGCTAATCTAATGTTCACTATTTCCTCTGTTCCAAAATTATATATATATATATATATATATATATATATATATATATATATATATATATATATATATTCATTCATTTCAAAATTTAAAAATACATTTGTATTTTAAATTGTAAAGTGATATAAAATTCCTAATATGCTATTACTTATACTT
The DNA here is from genome assembly GCA_016801055.1 of Panax notoginseng. Classification (NCBI taxonomy): domain Eukaryota; kingdom Viridiplantae; phylum Streptophyta; class Magnoliopsida; order Apiales; family Araliaceae; genus Panax; species Panax notoginseng. Next base: position 13,794,531 of record CM029023.1, on the reverse strand, counting down.
TAAAAATATTGAATACCCTCTCTCACCAGTGTTAATACTTCTAACAATTGCTGAGAATATCGTTGAAAAACTAAAATATTTCTTAAAAATTATCATTTTAGAAATATATTCCTTATTTTAGAACTAATATTTACCCCCATAAAAATAGAAAGGATAAAAAAAATTAATTAATCATTTCCTCAGAAATTTGGACAGGAAATAGAAAGGAAACATCTAAGCATTGTGGTCTTCATTAAAAAGTGACATGCTATAGGTATCTAATAGCATCTACTGAAATTTCATTCAAAGGCAACTATCAGCTTTCAACTAATTTACCAGAAATGGAACACAACAGAGCAAAAGCAGCTGTAAACAAGTGATACTCAAGCAACTGATAATTACCACAAACCCAAGGATCTTAGGAAGCAAGTAGAACTTGGAAACAAATTCATTAGAAAATTGCAGTCTTCTTATCAACCTCAAATACCAGCATCAGCTTCAACATATTTAAAAAGGGGGAAGGGGGCCGGGGAGAGTGTACTTTGGTAGCTACAGCCTACAGGATCAGAACAAACGAGGAAAACAGAAGATACAAAGTAGGGAGGTAAATGATAAAGAGATGGTAAAAATGAAACAAAAAACTAAAACTAAATACAATCAACTCCTTGATCTCAACATAGTTTAATTGATGACGATTATCACTATCAACTATGACAATAAAATTCATGTACTTAAATATAAGATGGCGCAGTAAAGATAGTAAGGGGGGTGTACTTAAATATAAGATGGCGCAGTAAAGATAGTAAGGGGGGTGTATATAAATTTATATTAACAAGCTCCATATATTTTAGGAGAAATGTAGAAGACAGAAAATATGCCTAATGAAATTCTAGAAGAACCTAATATCCTTGACTTGGTGTAGAACATATGCACACTAGGGCAGGTGCAAATCATGTTCAACCCGAACTGAAGAACAAAGAAAGAATCAAATTTCTTGTTTCACATGTTCATGCATCTAACTCCAGTAGTTCAATATAAGTTTATCATAGAAAACACACAAGTTTAAGAGTCAAAGGAGTACAAGTTTGGAAATAGAGAAGCACAAATACGATCAATATCACCACAATGTGACAGAAGTGCAGAATACTGAAGAACCAAATTCATCATCAGTTCAAGCATATCAACAAGATTCATATATTTTTGGGGGAACACTAGTTGTTGGAACAAAACAAAACAACATGCTGAACGTAAAGCATGACAGTCAAATAAGTTGAAATTAGACCGGAGCATGTCCTCTTAAACATATTTATTCGTCTATTTTTACACACGTAACTGTTGAAACTAACCATGCGGATCAAGAAGAGCTAGAAGAACTTGTTATAGAAGTGCATAATAACAGACAAATAAATACTCTCTCGGTGGAACTGATTTTTCAATCAAAATAATGTCATTCCTACTCTTTTTGTGTAATGAATGATTTTGCTACTGCAGATAATGGCACGAGAATAAAGAAAACTGCTTTAACATCATCATTATTGCCTACGATAACAATGGTGAAACAAATTGTCAATTTTTTTAATTGTTCGTGCAGTTACCATATATATGATGAAACAAAACCATATTTCGAAGTCTACTGTTTCAATACTTAAAATATCGAGGTCAAGTTTTCTCCACCAAGGAAGAATTCCAAAGACCATGACAAGCTAAAGCAATAAAAAAAATGAACTTCTTACTTTTCCCACTACAATTAGCTCTCCTGAACAAGGTAAATAAAAGAGAGATAAATCTTCAAGGACACTTGATTATACAAAATGCAGTGTAACGAGTGCCACATTTATGCATACTGTAATGTATTGCACAAGTAAAAATGGATGAAGTAACTTGACGAACAAAAAGGTTTCCAAATAGTTTAACTGGAAAAACTATAATTTAGTTGTAGCGCATACATGATTTAGTCCCCAACCTTTCTCAAGTTCTAAAGGTTAGTTCATGGTAGGAGTACTGCCAACATCATAAGAATAGTGCATAAGACATGCAAACCAGATTAAAAATTAAAATTACATAACGGGTATATTAAAAGTCAAACGTAACAATCACTAGCACTATAGAGCAGTAATCAACTAAAAGTCTTGAAATTAAAGGCCACAAAACTCACAAAGGTATTTTATTAAGAAGTAAACCTGGAGGCAACAGCAGTTTCTTTTGAGGTTTGTGTTGGTTCTTGCTTGTACAAATGGGCTTAGCATTCAAAATCTTCTCACTATGTATCACCAGAGACACAAATGAGACAAACGAGAAAATAATAATGGAAAAAGTATGATGTCAATATCAGCCGAATTACACATTGCATTTTATGGAAAGTGTAGTAGAAAGAGAATAGGATACTAGTAGGTAAATACGAAAATTATATATTCACCCCATCCATCCCAAAATGAGACCGCGCTTTCTCTTTTAGGACATCCAAATAGGATATTAATAGGTAAATGCAAAAAACAAAATAGACACTCCATCCACCCCAAAATGAAACCCCAGTTTCTATGTAGGACATCACAAAATGAGATTTCACTTTTAAAATCAATGTACTTTGATCTCATCATATTTCAGTAAATTGTGCCACCATTGATTTTGTTGAATTTAAACAATTTTTTTTCAAAAGAAAAAAACCTTACTTTTAACAGTGGACTAGCATTTTGCCACATCGGGATTATAAAATTAGAGAAGGTTGGAAGAAGAAAAAAAATATAAATAACATACGGAAATTGCTAAATACAAAAAACTAAAGAAAATATCACATAAAATTTCATTATGGAAGATAATGAGTAGTCCGATCAGTTTCCAAACTTTCCAGTTAAATCAAAAAGGAAATCGGGATAGAAAACTACCAAAAAAGGATGAGCAATAACCCAAATGACAAAATAAAACTAGGCATTTACTAGGCCTGCCTCCGGTTAATCTCAGTTGCATTCCACTCCTGCTTCAGCAGCCCGGCGAGGCTTGTTTTTCCTCCTGCTCCCATTATGACGAAATCCATTGGATTTATTTGACTCATCTGTGCTTGATCTAGTTCCATTACCATTTTCCTCTTTGACCGAATCAGGCTTCTCTTTTGTCTGCGTGTTTCTTCTCCTCTTCTTTCCATTCTCTGCTGCGGTTCCAATTTTCATATTTTTGCCTGATGCAGCAGTTTTTGCAATCTCACCGTCTTCCTCTTCTACCTTTTCAATTTCATCGTCTTCAACTGCATCCATCAATGGCTTCTGAGGCCTACCTCTTCTCTTCTGTGCTGGAATTTTTTCTTCCTCCCCACTTCCAGGATCGTCATGATTATTCACAGTGAGCTTCTTCCCTTTTCCTCTACCTCGGCCCATTATTTCAAAACCAGAAAATCAAGCAAGTAGTAGATATCTCTGACAGATATACAATAAACCCCTAGACATGATGCCTCAGATATTCCTGGAGATCCTGAAAAATTCAAATAAAGCGAGGGAAATCAAAATATAGTTCAACAGTAATAACATAGGAAATGACTTTGAAGCAGTGGTGAAGCCCTTTGACCTCTCTCAATAATGAAATATACATTCATTTTACCAAAAGCACAACAAACAGTATTTAAAGATAATTTTACAAAGATCAGGCCCCATTACTATTATTTTAGTGTTAGTATTCTCAAAGAGAACCAAAGAATTTCAATAGTTTTTACTTTCATTTTTCATTTCAACACCATTTTCTCTAATTTCTCCAACATATAGGATGTGTTTGTGCAAGAAAATGCTAAGAAAACATACAGTTTCAACTATAATGGGTGGTTTCTATACAAAAATCAAAACTTTAATTTGTATAAATAGAAAAATGGAATATGTTTTATAATCATAAACTTGAGCAAAAGAGAAAGTTGGGATACCAAAAGTTGCAATATCAACAGAAGCAGAGGGAGATGGAACAACACCAACCTTTCCCCAACCCTCTACTTAAGCCCAGATGCAAAATAATTCATTAATAAAATCTTCCAGCAGTTTTAATACCCCACTAAAAGAATTAAAAACTAAATAAACCAAAAATTACATTAGCTTACTTCCAACAGCAGATACCCGAGTAGCAAATCACAGAAAAACTTATATGCAAATGGAAAGGTGTCATGTTGCAGTAATTAAACTACGGAATGAAGCAGATTAAAGCAACATTAGAATCCAAAAATGGCGGATGTAAGAAATAAAACACAATCTTAATATACTTATAGACAATAAGATTTATAAATAAGCATAATGGAACCAATTAAACGAATACAAATTTAGATCCCAGCAAGAAAAACAGCTAATGGAAGTAAAAATAACCACAAAAGTGAACAAAATTAGCAATTTTAGCTTTTATTTTCAGAACCCCACCACAAAATCTAAAGGTATAGGATTAAATAATCCAGAGAGAGAATAAGATATGAAACTAACATGATCTTTTATCAGAATACCCATTAGAGGAATCTGTTAAAAGTTGAAACTCGAAAACCAACAAAATCGAGATTGGGTTAGTATTTTATGGATTGCTTGAACAGTTGAAAAGGGAGTTACCCAAAAGATTTTAATGGTAGACTACTATGGTGATCTAAATAGGGGTTTATTCAGAATGAACCCAGATCAAGAAAGTTCACACCTTCATGGAAGAATATAGGAGTGATTCAAATAGAAGAAGTGGCCCCTCCCTTCACAGAGACTGATGAAATAGAAGACTAGATAGATGAGAAAGAGAGTGTGAACAGAGGACTCAGGAGGGATAGATATTTGTTGATGGGTCTGCTGTTTGTAGTGTATAATGTTATTTATACTCGGTACTCCTTTGTATCTCCCATGTGAAAAAATCCCAAAAGGTTCAAGAGTAACTTTGGTGAAAAGAGATGACAAGTAATTAGTTTATTTTTTATGAGATAATCCAATTCATCTATAGTCTCAAATTATAGTTGTTTTTTTATATTTGACCTCTTAATTATATTTTTCACATATTTCATCCTCATAGTTTATAACTTTTGTAACCTGAGTTTAACTTTGGAAAATACAGCAATTAAGGGAGGTATAAAAATGAGAAACAACTATAGATTGAGAATAAACATAAAAATCTACATTTAAAGGACTAAAAGTGAAAAAGTTTCTATATTTTTAAAGACTAACATGAAAATATACATAGTTTGATTAGAAATATGAAAAATTAATTAAGAGACAAAATGAGGAAAAATAGCTATAATTTAGGGATTAACGAAGAATTACTTTTTCCCTTTTTTTGTCTTTTTTTTTATGAAAATTTATTCTTTTTCCTTCAAGTAAGAGTCTAATTTCAATGAAATTGAATCTGTTTACTTGCTAAGACTCATAGTTCATTCAAGAATATAAAATTTTTTTAAGTCACACTTTTTTGGGAGTATAATCTAATCACATAATCAAAAACATTATCACTATTATAATATCAAGATTCAATCACGTCTCACTAGAGAATAAATAAATATGATAAGTCTCCAACTTTTAGGAATTATTTTGATGATAACAATGTTTAGTAAATAAGTTAATTAAAAGGGTAGAATCTATCAGGATTAAGCATGCGAATATTATTCCTATTTATATATGATTTGATTATGATATATATGAATGAATATGCAAGTACGCTTGCATTAAGAAAAGCTGTAAAGTCCTTTAATGATAATAGGAACATATGTACAAGGACTTAGAATGAATTGATCAAATGTGTTAGGTTGATCTTACATAAGCAAAACAGCTTTGTAAAGTCCTTAAAAAGAAATGATGTACAAGGACTATAAATATAAAAAGATCAAGCTTGTTAGGTTGATCTTATAATGTAATAGATAGGCTTGTCTGATCGTCGAGCACTGCACCAGAAATCGTAGTCTGACAGGAGAGTCTAGGAAAACTCGAGAGCTATCAATGCAGAATCGTAGTCTGCAAGATAGTAGATCTCGGAGTTCGTAGACTGCCAGGAGAGACGAGGAAGGATCGTAGTGTGTCGAGAAGAACTTCCTCGGAGCCGTAGTCTGCTGAGAAAGTTATGTTCAGAATCGTAGAGACAGCCTGTCTACGAGCCGACCGAGCATCTGCCGAAGCCAAGTCAAGAATCGTAGACTACACTCGGAGTCGTAGAGTCTACTGATCATATCAGAGGCAGAGATCGTAGTCGAGCAAGATCAGATGAAGACAACGAGCACAAAGTCAAAAATCGTAGAGTGTCAAGATCTGATCTCGGAGTCGTAGTGTCTGCACAGCCGAAGCTGAATCGTAGAGTGCAAAACTAAGGCCTCAACAGATGTGCTCCCAACGCCAAGGCAGAATCGTAGAGCATATACGATTCTCATCAAATAAGCACTCCCAGAATATCCAAAGAAATAAAGCCTTTGGTCTAAGCTGCAAAGATACATCCCACCTCAAGGAAACCAGAGAGCACTCAACGAATGGCATGCAAGCTAACAGAAGATCTAAGCACCAACCCAATCAACATTCAGATTGAGTTGTGAAGCCATTCAAGATGAAGTCTTCCACAAGTTGATCAGAAGAAGACTTTAGTAACTGACTAAGGAAAAGTCAGCAAGTGCAGTAGCTGTCAAGTGAATAGAAGACAACGATCTTGGAAGCAACCAGGATCATAGTGTTTGCCGAACAAAGAAGGAACTGATGGAGAGTACACAGAGATACTGGTTAGCCTCTGAAGAACAAGACTAAAGTGATTAAGCATTGGGTCAGTCCATTGATGATAAGTGAATGGGAGATCACAAGGAGAAAGCGAGCTGGACACGCCACAAATTTGAAGTGTCTTGCTATTCAGAAGGGGCCATAACAAGGCATCAAGCCATCAGTATCTAAGAGCAGTTGAGACAAACAGAAGTGTTGAAGCACTGCACAAGAGAAGGAAGAGGTGTTCTACTTTAAAAATCGAATCAACACTCTTCAAGATCGTAGTGTTGATTCTACCAGTCAATGAGCAACATTCAACAAGACACTATGATCAGGTCCAAGAAGATGTGCATCAGAATCGTAGAGTTCGGTCAACTGAAGATTGAGGCATTGACAATGGTTCAATCTGAAGATTGATATTCGAACAAGAGCTTATTGAGAGTATCGATGCAAAATGACAACCTCTGATCAATAAATCAGAAGGAGGAAATAAAGTCGTCGACCTACCCAAGACATCAAAGTAACATATCTGACGGGGTAGGTGACACAGTAGACTGCAGTATCAGAAAGTCAGAAAAGGGGATGTCATGTCACATCTGCAGTTTACACCAAATAACTCGAGATCTGCGAAGCAATTCAAATAGCTTCCAACGGCTATATACCAATGGGAAGATTGGGAAGGAGTATAAATACGCCAGAGCTTCAACGATCAAGAGTTGCTGATGATTGCTAAGTTGTAGAATCGTTGAGTTGTTGGAATGCTATTGTTGACTCTACGAGTTCCACCAGAGATTAACAGAACAAGTCTCAGTGACAGTGAGACTACAAAGGTGGAAGTGAAGTAGCATTGAAGAAGGACTTAAACAGACTAGAGCTTCACTCAACAAAGATGAGAATGCCACTGAAGATGGCAGCTAAGCTGAGAGCCGAGAAGGACAAGAAGATAGCATTCAGAAAAGTGGAAGAGTACAAAGAAGATCAAGAGAGCCATTCTACAGATCACTATGAACCAAAAGCTGAAAAAGAACAGATGCAAAATCATGTCTGCAAAACATTCAAGAAGAGTTCAGGGATTGATAAGTGTCAGACGAAATCTACCAAAAGCTCATAGACTTAGCAAATCCAGATGGTGATGGTGCACAAACTGACATCAGATGAAGATGAGCAGAAAAGAGTGAAGATCAGCTGCACCAAAGAAGATGTGGTCCTAACTCGAAGCAGAATGCAAAGAGGACCACACCAAGCTGCTAAGTACACAAGATGTTGAAGCTTAATGACATCTTAGCAGCTCAGCACCAACAACAACAACAAGAACAAGAAGTCAGGGCCTGAGGGGTCCTTGTCCGGAGGGACTAAATGAAGTTCCAAACCTGCTGGGTTTGAAGAGTTCCTAGGGAACTAGAAGAGTTCCAAGGCTGCTGGCCTTGAAGAGTTCTTAGTGAACTGAAGTCCCAAGGCTGCTGGCCTTGATGGAATCTTAGTGATTCAGGGTGCTACCCTTCCTTAGTGGAAATTCTGCTAGTTGAAAGCAGAAGAGTGGATTAGGAGCTTGAGTCTTTGAACCACTTAAAATTCCTTGTGTCATTTACTTTCTATCATTTATATTATGTACTTAACTGCTATAACTGCTATGTATACACTAACTGCTTACCACCGAACTAACTCTAAGAACAATGTATGAATGATTATGAATATATCAATGAAGGGGATCTTTTACTTATTTCACTATGCTTGAAAAGATTCTTATGTTTGTCATATGCAAATTCATTAACAATACAAAATAAATGAGAAAAGTATTTGAAATTAAAAGGATCTATTCAACCCCCCTTCAAGATCTATTGTGTGCCTACTGGGAACTAACAGAATCCTCTCCATAGGGTTTGTTGACGCCGTAAAGATTTTGTCTCTCTTCCTATGTGTTTCTTACCATTTATGTTTTTTATGTGAATTTGTTTGATCTGAAGAGTGAGATTTTTAGGAAAAGACCAACATATAATGTCGACGATTTGAAAATATTTGATTTTTATTGGTTCGAATTAGATAGAGCCGCCAGTTGGTATGAGTTAAATGGTTGTATCAACTCAATCGATTTTTGAATGGTTTTGCAATAGGCCTAATTATTGGACTCTATTTAATTGGTCTTGGAAATCGATATTCATAGAGTTTGGGGGCTTGATTAAGCGGGGGGAAGGTGTTAGGCACCCCCGACTTCCGTGAAACACGGTTACCGCGCTTTTTATTCCTTAATTTGTGTGTATGTGTGTGCGTGCATTGCAGTTAATTGGGCATAAGTTCTTTATTTAGAAGTAGCGCTATGCCTCTTTTGCACCTATATACAAAGGGTTTGATTTATTGAAAAGTTCAATTTTAAACAAAATATACAGATTCGTCAGTAGGGTCTTTGATCATGTGGCTCCTAGGCTCACATAATATTACATAAATAGCCTGCATAGCAAATATATTGAAATAAAACATATATTTAATCTAAACATCGCAAAACAAAGGATTCATCAGTTAAGTCCTTGCATGCGCTTAGTCAAAGCTTCCAACTTCCTCTAGATACATATCTAGGGTCGCGTAGTTGCTAAATATTTACAAACTAGAAAGGAAACTAGATTTAACTAAATCTTAGCCATTCTAGCTTAACGGTTCTAGTTTTATAACTTTTGAACCGGTTAAAAGCTAGATATGACTAGATTTGGATAAATCTAGTCAACAAACTTTGAATATTGCAGATTTACATCAAATGAACGGTTAAAACTGATATTTAATCACAATAATTAACCAACATTTATTTATAGGCTAATTACACTTTTGTTACATGAAATACCATCAAATTCATAATTTGTCCCCCAAAGAATTTTAGCTTACAATTTACTACATTAAATACCTAATTTGATACAATTTAGCCCTCAATTTTCGAATCCGGCCAAAATTTGTCAGAATACCCGACCCGCCTAAGAATTTGATCGAGTTTTATGTATTTAATACCAGTTGATCGTATAAATATACGGTTTGACTTAATTTTAAAAAGGGCTATTTACAGTTCCATTACATCAAGTACCATCATATTCATGATTCGGCCCCCAAAGAATTTTTTTTTTAAATTATTAAAAATCTAAAATTATAAATATAATATTTTTAGCCCTTTAAAAAAAGTAACTAATACTTTAGAAATAAGGTATAAAATTATAAATACAATTTAAATTTATAAATAAAATTATAAATATAATTTTTAAAATCTAAGTTGTGATATAAATATTAAAATTTAAGACATAAAATTTATAATTTATGATATAATTTATAATTTGCAAGATTTAAGTTGTAAAATTTATACATACAATTTGTTAAATTTAAGACGTAAAATTTATAATTTATGATATAATTTATAATTTGCAAGATTTAAGTTTTAAAATTTATACATACAATTAGTAAAATTTAAGGCATAAAATTTATAATTTGCAAAATTTAAGTTGTAAAATTTATACATACAATTTGTAAAATTTAAGAAATAAATTTACAATTTGCAAGATTTAAGTTATAAAATTTCTACATACAATTTGTTAAAATTTCCAAATTTGAAGGAACAAAACAATTTGAAGGATTAGAGAAGAAGGAGAAAGCCAAAGGGCCATTTTTTTTTCTTTTTCCTTTTTCAATTTATAAAATTAAAAATATAAAAATTATAAATAAAATTTTTAAATTTTAAGTTGTGATATAATTTGTAAAATTTATACATACAATTTGTTAAAATTTCCAAATTTGAAAGAACAAAATAATTTGAAGGATTAGGGATGAGGGAGAGAGGAGAGAGAGCAAATGAGTCATTTTTTTTCTTTTTTCTTTTTCAATTTATACAATTTAAAATTATAAATATAATTTGTAAAATTTAATTTGTGATATAGTTTCTAAAATTTGAGACGTAAAATTTATAATTTATGATATAATTTATAATTTGCAAGATTTAAGTTGTAAAATTTGTACATACAATTTGTAAAATTTAAGACGTAAAAATTATAATTTATGATATAATTTATAATTTGCAAGATTTAAGTTCTAAATTTGTACATATAATTTGTTAAAATTTCTAAATTTGAAGGAACAAAATAATTTGAAGGATTAGGGAAGAGGGAGAGAGAAGAGAGCATGATTCATTTTTTTCTTTTTCAATTTTTCCTCCTCCTTTTGTATGCTCTTCCAATATAAAAAGGGTATTATTTAATTAATTAAATTTTGAGCACTTTGGTCAATTTTTCAAAAGTTTAATGTTATTTGTGTTAAAAATATAATTTGCATGTTTAAAAGTTTATTTATTTTTTGGTAATTAAGTCTTTTTTAAGATTTTAAAAAAAAATTATATTTGGTAATCTTTGTGTTAATATTTAATTTTAATAATTTAATATATAATAATTATTTATAAAGAAATACAGCTTTAATACATCAAAATAAGTATTTATACAAATTTTAAACGAATTAGGTAATTGATGTAGTAAATTGTGAATTTGGTGGTATTTGATGTAATATAACTGTTATTAACTCGTATTGTATACGGTATTTGGCCGGAAAATTAGGTATTCCGGCCAATTTTGGCTGAATTCTGAAATTGGGGGCAAAATTGTATCAAATTAGACACTTGATATAGTAAAGTGTAAGCCCAAATTCTTTAGGAGCCTAATCATGAATATGATGGTATTTCATGTAGTAAATTGTATTTAGCCCTTTATTTATAGATATATTGGTTTTCTTCTCTCATCAACTACTCATTTTTCATTAATGAAAGACCCCAACTTATTATTAAATGAAATTAAATTTTCTCTATTTATTATTTTGAAATAGTAAGAGTTGATTTGATTAATGTGGTTAGTTATGGGTAAAATGCGCAAATATTTCAAATAAGCAAGTGGTTATAAAATATTCATTTTTGTCGGTGAATATTCATTTGGTCGTGGAATATTCTTGCTGTCGGGGAATATTCGTACGACGGCGCAGCCTTGTGTGGGCCCATAACGGAAAGCGATTGGATGAAGAAAACGACAAGTATAAGTTGTTTATAAATAACGGCGTAGTTGTTACCGTTAATACTGTTGGAATACCAGGTGGTTAAAACACAGTAGCAGACGGTATTGCACTAATTATTGATTCTTACGTAAGAAGGCACTACTCAATAATTGTTACAGTAATTACTGTTCAATATTTTATTTTATTGATTCAATAATTGCTACGTTGATATTTTATATTACTGTTGTTTCAATAATTGTCATTACACTGTATTTTCTATTATCAGATCAATAATTCATATTAATTGAATAATATTATTAGATAGCATTATTGGCAATGTCTAGAAAGTTCTGTCTAAGGAGAGGTTTTGTCATCTAATTACGCGCCAGTAAGGAGAAATCCTTATTGGAAAACCCTCTCTTTCCTGGGAACGACTTGGTTGTCATAATTGTGATTCTGTAATATTATTTGTGAATAATTAATTATTGATTTATATGATAAGGAAATATTTATTTTTATGTGGATATAATTGAAGGAATTAATGCTGAGGTGTTTTATCAGTATTTTGTCGGATTGGAGGTATTAAAAGATTAAATCGGGGTTCTTAAAACTCTATTACGTGAGTTATAATTTTAATCCGATCGTTGGATCGTTGTGATTTTTGGATATGTTATACATATATAAGTTGAGTATATGTCAACAAATTTTGAACCGTTAAAAATTAACGCATGATTTGTTATGAATTTTAAAAGGTGTTAAAAATCGTCCGTTTGTGGATTTCGAATATTTTCTGTCTGGAATTTCAAAAAACTTAAAGCTACAAAGTTGTAGAGAATTCAATTTCGTGTGGAATGGACATAAAATTCGTATTTTTCTGATAAACGGGCTATTTTCTATGAATTGTTGAAGTTTCAAAAAATAAAATAATTTTTTTTTAAAAATGGGGTGGGACCCACTTTTGTTTTAACATATGTGGGATTCTTGGTTCCAAGTTGGCTGCCATTTTGGGTGGGTAGACGTGAAGGTTGAAAAAATAAAATAAATAATAATATTTTATTATTTTAGTCTCCTATGACGTTCTAGCATTTTCCTATAAATAGGCGCTTAGGTTAGAATTGAAAATTACACCAGAATCAAGTTTTCTTTCTCTCTATATTATCAAGCGTATTTTAGTGAGTATTTAGATACTTTGAGAGTTGCTATTCAGTGCAAGCTTCCTTCGGCTTTACATTCGATATTCCGATCAGAAGTACTGTTATTTTGAGGTAAGAGATATTATTTTCTTCTTAAATGATATTATTTTCTTCAATATCATTATGCTGAAATATTGATATGAACTTTTTATCAAATTTAGAATTTTTTGTGTCGGGATTACTATTCACGTATACGGCACCATTTACGTATACGACACTATTCAAGAATACGGCACTATTCACCGAAAAATAAAATTTTTTGTTTTTGTCCAAGATGTCTATTATGGTTACTATCTTTGATTGTATCCATGTTTTGATCTTTATTTTTGAATTCTACTTCACAATTGGTTATTATGGAGTATTATTGCACTTGGATAAACTGTAATACGAATCCCTAATATTTGTCCTTCTGTCTCACTGGATTCGTTTTTTTTAAAATATTTTTCATCATCCTCAGTCCTAAATGATGATATTACTGAATATCTTTGGCCTGTAGTGTAAAGATGAATGATTAACTGATGAATATCTTTGGCCTGTAGTGCAAAGATAAACATGTGTTGAGATGAACATGACCGACTGGTGATACAAATGAATATCTTTGGCCTGTAGTGCAAAGATGAATATTTGATTCAAGATGTATATTGATTGATGTTGCAGGGATAAAATATCGTTGATGGGCTTTTAAATCTTAGAAGATAGTAGAATTTATTCTCTACTTGACTCTTCTATGGTTTGCTGTTTTCGCTATAGTTGTTGATCTAAAACTTGTTGTCAATTATATTTTATCAGATTTTTTCTTGTTGAAGACTAATGATAAGTTGTTGTATATTATCTTAGTCATAATATATTCTTTACTAGGTTAGTTGAGCTCATCCTTTTTCTTTTTGTTCTATTTTTCTCAGGGGGCGAGAATATAGCAGGAACTAGTTGGGGTGTGGAGTGATGTTACCAGTCAGTTGTGTTAGCAGTCCTCACTATTTTATAAAATAGTGTTTTAATAATTGTAATGAGGACTTATTTGAGTGTGGATATTGTCTAGAAGACAATATTTGTATTTAAACTCACAATATTTGTGTTGTCGTATTTTGCACGATAATTATTTTAATGAAGTTGTATTTATTTCTGTACCATGTATTTGGTGACTCAGAATGGGTGATGTATACCTATTTTGGGGGCGTCACAGTTGGTATCAAAGCTTAGGGATATGGTCTCTGGCGGAGATCGGGGAATAGAACTAGGAGGGGAGAGACGAGTAAATTCTTTGCTAGTGTGTCCTACCTAAGCTTATTTGTTGGTCGGTCATAATATAGGGATATTATGTGATATGTTAATTTATTTAATTAACCCTTGTTTTATGGCAGTATTTGAGAATGGCAGCCGAGAACGTTAACAATGGAGTATATGAGACTGTGGAACAACCTTTAGTCACAAACCAGGAGAACGTGCAACAGGAAGGCAATATTTCTCTTGTAAACAACGTTACCGAACAAACGATGAATAATGGAATGTTTAAGAGCTTTTTGCAGTTCATGCAAAATCAGACGAGGGAGACTCGTGTGCAGAATACGGGTGGAAATGATAACAACGCGCTGTTTGTCATGGCCAAGCAGTTCAAAGAGTTGGGACCACCAGAATTCTGGGAAAAGCCGGATCCGATTAAGGAGGAAATGTGGGTCAAGCAAATTACCAAGATATTCGATGTCTTGGGATGTACGGAGGAACAGAAGGTTCCATTCGCCACTTTTATGTTCTGTAATGAGGCAGATTACTGGTGAGAATCTGTGAAACGTACCCATCCAACTGCACTCAGCATGTCTTGGGAAACGTTTCAGAAACTGTTTAATGACAAGTACTTTCCTGAAAGTATTCGTCATATGAAGGAGGTAGAGTTTATTAGACTAGAACAAAATAACATGACGGTGTCTCAATACGAGGCGAAGTTCGCAGAGTTATCCAGGTTTGCACCTCATTTGATAGAGAACGAGGAACGTATGACGAGGATGTTTTTGAGAGGTCTAAAACCCGAGATTCGGCAATATCTTATCTCTCATAAATTTTTTTTATATTCAGATGTTGTAAATAGGGCTCAATTATTAGAGCGAGATAATGAGTATGTTCAACCGAGGGACAACAACCAGGGTCAGACCGGTGATAGCAGTCACCGGAGCAATGATAACCAGCGGGAAGGAAGGAATACAGACAAAAGCGGTAATCACTCTGGTGGTAATCTTGGCAGTGAAAATAGAAGAAGCGAGACTGGAGGAGATTTCAAGAAGAGAAGGTACAACAATGATAACGTGAAGACGTCAGCACAAACATCAACTGTTTCTAGGGGAGGAGAACGACCACCGGTCGTATGTTACAAATGCGGGAAAGAGGGACATATCAGCCCAAATTGCCCACAACAATCCAAGGTATGTTATAACTGTGGAAAGAAGGGTCATATAGCTCGAGAGTGTTCTGTAAGAAAACCAAGTTCAGCGGGGATGGTGACTCCAAAAGTTGTCCCGAATAAGTCGAAATCAGCGGTTCCTGGAAGAGCGTTTATCGTGACTGGCCAAAACGCGAGAAACCCGAACGAGGTGATCACGGGTAAGTTAATCTTGAATTCTTGCGAAGTTTATACTTTACTAGATACTGGTTTTACCCATTCTTTTATCTCTCCTGCTTGTGCTCAACGTTTAAACTTGACTCTGGAGAAATTAGACTTTGACCTATCCGTGGAGACTCCGTTAGGAGAAACTTTCATTACATCTACAGTTTATAAATCTTGCTTAATCCAAGTTGGCACCATCACATTACCTGTTGATCTTATTTCTTTAAAGATACTTGCTTTTGATGTGATTTTAGGGATTGATTGGTTGACCACTCATCATGTCAAAATTGATTGCTTTCGTAAGGTTGTTAGTTTTCATATTCCTAACCAACCTGTTATGCAAATTCAAGCAACTAAACCACTAAAATCAATCACTGTCATATCCAGCCATAAAGCTATTCGTTTATTGAAAAATGGATGTCAAGCTTTCTTAGCCCATGTTATGGATTTGAATAAAGACACGTCAGATTTGAATAAAATTTCTGTTGTTAGTAAATTTCCTGACGTATTTCCTGAAGAACTTCCTGGTCTAACCCCAGAACGTGAAGTTGAATTCTTTATTGACCTTGAACCTGGTACAAAGCCCATTTCTAAAATCCTATATCGAATGGCTCCTATTGAACTTCAGGAGTTAAAAGTCCAATTACAGGAGTTGTTAGACATCGATTTCATTCGTCCTAGTACGTCTCCTTGGGGTGCTCCTGTTTTATTTGTAAAGAAGAAAGACGGGAGTATGCGACTTTGTATTGACTATCGAGAATTGAACCATGTCACCATCAAGAATAGGTATCCGCTACCTCGTATTAATGACATGTTCGACCAATTGCAAGGAGCACAATTCTTTTCAAAGATCGATCTTCATTCTGGATATCATCAGCTGAAGATTAAAACTGAGGATATTCCAAAGACTGCTTTCAAAACTCGGTACGGGAATTATGAATTCTTAGTCATGTCTTTTGGATTGACTAATGATCTTGCTGCTTTCATGGATATGATGAACCTGGTATTCAAGGAATATTTGGATCAGTTCGTTGTTGTCTTTATTGATGACATCCTCATCTATTCCAAAAGTCGTGAAGATCATGAGCACAATTTGAAGCTAGTACTCCAAAGGCTTCGCGATAACAAGCTATATGCCAAGTTGAAGAAATGCGAGTTCTGGCTTGAGGAAGTAGCATTCCTTGGGCACGTGGTGTCAAAACATGGAGTATCTGTTGACCCAGTGAAGATTGAAGAAATCCAAAGTTGGAAGCAACTGAAGTCGGTGATCAAAATACGTAGTTTTCTGGGCTTAGCTGGTTATTATCGGAGATGTGTGGAAGGATTTTCTCGAATCGCTACTCCGTTAACTTAGCTGACTCGAAAAGATACAAAATTTGTATGGAACGAGGAATGTGAGAAGAGTTTCCAAGAGCTCAAGAGGAGACTCATTTCGGCACCTGTTCTGACAATACCATCTGGTTCAAATGGATTTGTTATCTACAGCGATGCTTCAGGAAAAGGGTTAGGATGTGTTCTCATGCAACATGAGAAAGTCATAGCCTATGCCTCGCGATAACTCAAAGAATATGAGTGGAATTATCCTACTCATGATCTAGAGTTGGCAGCAGTCGTTTTCGCGTTGAAGATTTGGAGACACTACCTGTATGGGGAGAAAGTGGAGATCTATACGGATCATAAAAGCCTCAAATATTTTTTCACCCAAAAGAAACTCAACATGCGACAACGACGTTGGCTCGAGCTGTTGAAAGATTACGACCATACCATCCAATATCATCCTGGAAAAGCAAACGTGGTAACTGACGTATTGAGTAGAAGATCATATACGGGTACGAGTGCGATATTGTCAACACAAAGGCCCATTTTGTATGACTTGCAAAGGATGGAGATAGAGGTAAAGGCTCCAAGTACCCATGTGATGATATCAAATATACGAGTAGAAACGACTTTAATCGATAAAGTTAAAGCTGCTCAAGCTACGGATATGGAGCTGATGCATATGAAGAAGAAAGTGCAAGAAGGTGCTATTCTAGAAGCAAGAATCGATGAAGAAGGAATACTTCGAGTCAACTCCAGACTTTGTGTTCCTAACGATTCTGACATAAAGCATAGAATCATGATGGAGGCACACAACACACCGTTTGTAATCCATCTTGGAAGTACCAAAATGTATCATGATCTTCGACATACATTTTGGTGGAGCAATATAAAGAGAGAGATCGCGGAGTTTATCTCGAGGTGTTTAACTTGTCAACGTGTAAAGGCGGAGCATCAAGTGCCAAAGGGTCTATTGCAACCACTTGAGATCCCGAAATGGAAGTGGGAACACATTACCATGGATTTTGTGACGCCCCCAAAATTAGGTATACATCACCCATCTTGGGTCGTGAGATACATGGTACAGAATATAAATACAACTTACTAATACAACTGTCGTGTACAATACGACAAAACATAACTGTGAGTTTGAATACAATTATTGTCTACTAGAGACTATACAAACTCAAAAGGAGTCCTCATTACAATTATTGTCACACTATTTACCAGAATAGTGAGGACTACTAATACTATCATCTGGTCCATCACTCCGTTCCCTGACTCGTCCCAGCTATATTCTCATTTCTTGAAGACAACAGTGAAAGAAAGAGTGAGCTCAACTAGCCCAGTAAGAAATATTATGACTAAGATAATGCAGAATAAATTATCATTAGCCATCAACAGTGTTAAACTGATAAAATATAACGAACATCAAGTTTAACTGCAGCGGAACAAGCAATCCATTAAAAGAGTCAAATAGAGAATAAAATCTACTATCTTCTATAATTTAAAAGGTTTTTCAACACTGTTATCGCTGGGACTCAGCTTAATAAAATAATCCACATCATCGAATCACCCCTGCACTACGGCCAAAGATATTCTTTAGTATCACGACCATAATTATCCATGCACTACGGGCCAAGAATATTTGTGTACTCATTAATGGTCATGATCATGCCAACAACTTTTCATCAATGCACTACGGGCCAATGAGGACTTTTATCACATCATTTGTAACATTACGGTCATGATTATACCGAATAATCCCTGGTCATAATCATACCAAGTCCATCTATGCACTACATGCCACAGATGACTTTCAACATTTTATAAACATGAGGATGAAGACAATGATATAAGAATTCAATAAAACAAGTTCAAGAATTAATTTATCCAAGAATTAACAACGTCCAAATTGTCAACATGATAATGCTTTGTGGAGTAAAATTCAAGAATGCTTAGAAGAATATTTTCATGAAAAGATACTGGATGAAACGCAATTATCAAGGATATTCCACAAATTTCATGGAGTATAGAAGTTAAAACTTAACCAACTGAGTATAATAAAGAATGGAATAACAAAAGAAATCACCATGCATGCGATAGACCGCACAAACAGGTTATTCCAACAGAATAATAAATAATGGAACCAGGTCAGGCGTAAAACGCACAGACATGATATTCCAACAGAATAATAATAAAGACGGAACCAGGTCCGGTGTAAAATACACAGACAGGATGTTCTAACAGAATAATAATAAAGACAGAACCAGGTCCGGTGTAAAACACACAGACATGATGTTCCAACAGAATAATAATAAAGACGGAACCAGGTCTGGTGTAAAACACACAGACAGGATGTTCCAACAGAATAATAGAAGAATGTCACCAAGTATAGGGTAGACCGTGTATACAGGTTATTCCAACAGAATAATAAGAAATGGAATAACAAAAGTTCTCTTCATGAATAAAAAAGAATAATACCCCTTACCGTTTTAAAGAAGAACTGAAATAAGGAAGTAGTTAAGTAGCAGAATACTTTTTTTTTCTCTCTCTCTATAGTTTCTCTCTCTAGAGTTCAGTGAATTCGTAAGAAATAATGAAGGAATGAGCTGCTATTTATAGAAAAATAGAATGCATAGTAACTAATCCATGAACGGTCCAGATTGATTACTTTAATCTGACGGTCCATATTTAAAGAAAAATCTTTTAAATAAAATATAATATATTCTATTTATAGAATAACTTTAATAAAGTATTCTGTTTTATATAAAAAGATATTTCTGTTTTATTACGTTAATAATACGAATAAAACAAAACTTCATTATCGCTAAATAATTCATATTATTAACTAACAATAATTGAATCAAACTGAGTGACTTCTCACATAATCATTAATAATCAATACCGTGTGCTACTATGCAACCACACATATTACTGTACTTTTACTACCGAGTAGTTCAACAGTATCAATGGTAAAACTTTCGCCGTTATTTTTAATAAAATATTTTTGTCGTTTTCTCAATCCGACAGTAATTCCGTTGTGGGGTCCACCAAAGATTGTGCCGTTGTACGAATATTCCCTGTTAAAAAGAATATTCCCCGACCAATCGAATGCTATATAACAACTTGCGTACTTTGTAAAATTTATAAATATTACCCACAACTATAACATTATATCAAATTAACTTCATAATATTCAAAAATGATATTTATAGAAAATTCATCTTTATTTATAAAAGTTGGGGTCTTACAGATTTCGTTACGGGTCTTCCCAAGGTTTCTCAAGGCATAGATGTGATTTGGGTTATTGTTGATAGATTAACTAAGTCTGCCCATTTCTTGCCTATACGGGAGACTTATTCCCTTGAACGTCTTGCTCATATATACGTGAATGAGATTGTGAGATTGCATGACATGCCAATATCCATAGTTTCGGATCGTGACCCAAGATTCACTCCACGATTTTAGGTTAGCTTACAGAAAGCTATGTGCACGAATTTACGATTCAGTTCAGCATACCATCCTCAAACGGACGGGCAATCGGAAAGGACTATTCAAACTCTTGAAGATCTATTAAGACTCTTTGTCCTAGATTTCAAAGGGAGTTGGGATAAGTACCTACTATTGGTGAAATTCTCCTACAACAACAGTTATCAGGCAAGTATAGGTGTGGCTCCATTCGAAGCGTTGTATGGAAGAAAATGTCGTTCTCTAGTATGCTGGGACGAGGTGGGTGAAGCAACGTTGTTGGGACCAGAATTGGTACGTATGACTACAGAGAAAATCCAAATGATCCGAAAACGTATATAAACGGCACAGGATCGACAAAAGAGTTATGTGGATCTTCATCGAAAGGACGTGGAATTTAATATTGGGGATCATGTATTGTTACGTATTGCTCCATGGAAGGGAGTTACAAGATTTGGAAAGAGAGAAAAGCTCAATTCAAGATTTGTTGGTCCATTTAAAATTCTTGACCGAATAGGAAATGTGGCCTATAGACTCGCATTACCTCCAAGCATGTCTCGTGTTCATAATGTTTTTCACATATCTATTCTTCGTAAATATGTGAAGGACCCGAACCACATTATTGAGTTAGAACCGGACGAGATAGCCGAAAATTTAACGTACGAGGAGGTACCTATTAAGATCTTGGATAGGAAAGAGCATGTCCTACGTACAAAGATTATACCACAAGTAAAGGTTTTGTGGAGAAACCATGCTATTGAAGAAATGACCTAGGAGTTGGAATCAGAAATGAAAGCGAGGTATCCTCACCTTTTCGAAACACCAGGTACGTACGTCAATTTCGAGGACGAAATTTCATAAGGAGGGGAGGTTGTAAGATTCCAACTTATTATTAAATAAAATTAATTTTTCTCTATTTATTATTTTGAAATAGTAAGGGTTGATTTGATTAATGTGGTTAGTTATGGGTAAAATGTGCAAATATTTCAAATAAGCAAGTGGTTATAAAATATTCATTTTTGTCAGTGAATATTCGTTTGGTCGTGAAATATTCGTGCTGTCGGAGAATATTCGTACAACGGCGCAGCCTTGTGTGGACCCCATAACGGAAAGCGATTGGATAAAAAAAAAAGACAAGTATAAGTTGTTTATAAATAACGACATAGTTGTTACCGTTAATAATGTTAGAATACCCGGTGATTAAAACAGTAGCACACGGTATTGCACCAATCATTGATTCTTATGTAAGAAGGCACTACTCAATAATTGTTACAGTAATTACTGTTCAATATTTTATTTTATTGATTCAATAATTGCTACGTTGATATTTTATATTATTGTTGTTTCAATAATTGTCATTACACTGTATTTTCTATTATCAGATCAATAATTCATATTAATTGAATAATATTATTAGATAGCATTATTGACAATGTCTAGAAAGTTCTGTCTAAGGAGAGGTTTGGTCATCTATTTGCGCGTCAGTAAGGAGAAATCCTTATTGAAAAGCCCCCTCTTTCTTAGGAACGACCTGGTTGTCATAATTGTGATTCTGTAATATTATTTGTGAATAATTAATTATTAATTTATATGATAAGAAAATATTTATTTTTATATGGATATAATTGAAAGAATTAATGCTTAGGTGTTTTATCAGTATTTTGTCGGATTGGAGGTATTAAAAGATCAAATCGGGGTTCTTAAAACTCTATTGCGTGAGTTATAATTTTAATCCGATCGTTGGATCGTTGTGATTTTTGGATATATTATACATATATAAGTTGAGTATATGTCCACAAATTTTGAACCGTTAAAAATTAACACATGATTTGTTATGAATTTTAAAAGGTGTTGAAAATCGTCCGTTTGAGGATTTCGGATATTTTCTGTCTAGAATTTGGAAAAATTTAAAGCTACAAAGTTGTAGAGAATTCGATTTCGTGTGGAATGGACATAAAATTCGTATTTTTCTAATAAACGGACCATTTTCTATGAATTGTTGAAGTTTCAAAAAATAAAATAATTTTTATTAAAAATGGGGTGGGACCCACTTTTGTTTTAACACATGTAGGCTGCTGATTCTTGGTTCCAAGTTGGCTGCCATTTTGGGTGGGTAGACGTGAAGGTTGAAAAAATAAAATAAATAATAATATTTTATTATTTTAGTCTCCAATAGCGTTCTATCATTTCCCTATAAATAGGCACTTAGGTTAGAATTGAAAATTACACCAGAATCAAGTTTTCTTTCTCTCTATATTGTCGAGCGTATTTTAGTGAGTATTTAGATACTTTGAGAGTTGCTATTCAGTACAAGCTTCCTTCGACTTTACATCCGATATTTCGATCAGAAGTACTGTTATTTTGAGGTAAGGGATATTATTTTTTTCTTAAATGATATTATTTTCTTCAATATCATTATGCTGAAATATTGATATGAACTTTTTATCAAATTAAAAATTTTTTGTGTCAGGGTTACTATTCACGTATACAGCACTATTCACGTATACGGTACTATTCACGAATACGGCACTATTCACCGAAAAATAAAATTTTTTCTTTTTGTCCAAGATGTCTATTATGGTTATTATCTTTGATTGTATCCATGTTTTGATCTTTATTTTTGAATTCTACTTCACAATTGGTTATTATGGAGTATTATTGCATTTGAATAAACTGTAATACGAATTCCTAATATTTGTCCTTCTGTCTCACTGGATTCGTTTTCTTTAAAATATTTTTTTATCATCCTCAGTCCTAAATGATGATATTACTGAATATCTTGGCCTGTAGTACAAAGATGAATGATTAACTGATGAATATCTTTGGCCCGTAGTTGCAAAGATAAACAGGTGTTGAGATGAACATGACCGACTGGTGATACAAATGAATATCTTGGTGTGACGCCCCCAAAATTAGGTATACATCACCCATCTTGGGTCGTCAGATACAAGTACAGAATACAAATACAACTTACTAATACAACTGTCGTGTACAATACGACAAAACATAAACTGTGAGTTTGAATACAAATATTATCTTCTAGAGAGTATTCATACTCAAAAGAGTCCTCATTACATTTATTAACACACTATTACATAGAATAGTGAGAACTACTAACTAATACTATCATTCGAACCATCACTTCGTTCCCCGACTTGTCCCAGCTACGTTCTCATTTCCTGAAGAGACCAGTGAAAGAAAGGGTGAGCTTAACTAGCCCAGTAAGAAATATTATGACTAAGATAATGCAAAATAAATTATCATTATCCTTCAACAATGTTAAACTGATAAAATATAATAGACATCAAGTTTAACTGCAGCGGAACAAGCAATCCATTAAAAGAGTCAAGTAGAAAATAAACTCTACTATCTTTTATGATTTAAAAGGTCTTTCAACACTGTTGCCGCTTGGACTCAGCTTAATAAAATAATCCACATCATCGAATCACCCCTGCACTACGGCCAAAGATATTCGTGTATTCATTAATGGTCATGATCATGCCAACAACTGTCCATCAACGCACTACGGGCCAATGAGGACTTTTACCACATCATTTGTAATATTACGGTTATGATTATACCGAATAATCCCTAGTCATAATCATACCAAGTCCATCTATGCACTACAGGCTATAGATGACTTTCAATATTTTATAAATATGAGGATGATGAAATGATATAAGAATTCAATAAAACAAGTTCAAGAATTAATTTATCCAAGAATTAACAACGTCCAAATTGTCAACATGATACTGCTTTGTGGAGTAAATTCAAGAATGCTTAGAAGAATATTTTCATGAAAAGATACTGGATGAACCGCAATTATCAAGGACATTCCACAAATTTCATGGAGTATAGAAGTCAAAACTTAACCAACTGAGTACAATAAAGAATGGAATAACAAAAGAAATCACCATGCATGCGATAGACCGCACAGACAGTTATTCCAACAGAATAATAAATAATGGAACCAGGTCGGCGTAAACGCACAGACAGGATATTCCGACAGAATAATAAAAAATGGAACAGTCCGACGTAAACGCACAGACAGGATATTCCGACAGAATAATAAATAATGGAACCAGGTCCGGTGTAAAACACACAGACATATGTCCAATAGAATAATAACAAGACGGAACCAGGTCCGGTGTAAAACACACAGACAGGATGTTCCAACAGAATAATAATAAAAACGGAACCAGGTCTGGTGTAAAACACATAGACAGGATGTTCCACCAGAATAATAGAAGAATGTCACCAAGTATAGGGTAGACCGCGTATACAGGTTATTCCAACAAAATAATAAGAAATGGAATAACAACAGTTCTCTTCATGAATAAGAAAGAATAACACCCCTTACCGTTTTAAAGAAGAGCTGAAATAAGGAAGTAGTTAAGTAGCAGAATACTCTTCTTCTCTCTCTCTATAGTTTTTCTCTCTAGAGTTCAGTGAATTCGTAAGAAATAATGAAGGAATGAGCTGCTATTTATAGAAAATTATAATGCATAGTAACTAATCCATGAATGGTCCAGATTGATTACTTTAATCTGACGGTCCATATTTAAAGAAAAATCTTTTAAATAAAATATAATATATTCTATTTATAGAATAACTTTAATAAAGTATTGTGTTTTATATAAAAAGATGTTTCTGTTTTATTACATTAATAATACGAATAAAACAAAACGTCATTATCGCTAAATAATTCATATTATTAACTGACAATAATTGAATCAAACTGAGTGACTTCTCACATAAGCATTAATAATCAATACCGTGTGCTACTATGCAACCACACGTATTACTGTACTTTTACTACCGAGTAGTTCAACAGTAACAATGGTAAAACTTCTGCCGTTATTTTTAATAAAATATTTTTTGTCGTTTTCTCAATCGACAATAATTCTTTGTGGGGTCCACCAATGATTGTGCCGTTGTACGAATATTCCTTGTTAAAACGAATATTCCGACCAATCGAATATTATATAACAACTTGCGTACTTTAAAAATTTATAAATATTACTCACAACTATAACATTATATCAAATTAACTCCATAATATTTAAAATTGATATTTATAGAAAATTCATCTTTATTTATAAAAGTTGGGGTCTTACAACCTCCCCTTCTTATGAAATTTTGCCCTCGAAATTAGGGTACGTACCTGGTATGTCGAAGAGGTAAGGATACCTTGATTTCATTTCAGATTCTAACTCCCAAGATATTTCCTCAACATCGTGGTTTCTCCACAAAACTTTGACTTGAGGTATAACCTTGGAGCGTAGAATATGTTCCTTCTTATCCAAGATTTGAACAAGAACTTCTTCATACGTCAAATCCTCCGCTATTTCGTCCGGTTCTAACTCAATAATGTGGTTCGGGTCTTCCACATATTTGCGTAACATGGATATGTGAAAAACGTTAAAACACGAGACATACTTGGCAGTAAAGCGAGTCTATATGCCACAGTTCCTACTCGATCGAGGATTAAAAATGGACCGATGAATCGAGGATTGAGCTTTTCTCTCTTTCCAAATCTCGTAACTCCTTTCCATGGAGCAACACGTAAGAACACATGATCTCCTATATCAAATTCCACGTCCTTTCGATGAAGATTAGCATAACTCTTTTGTCGATCTTGTAAGGTTTTTATACGTTGTCGGATTGTTTGAATCTTTTCTGTAGTCATACGTACCAAATCCGGTCCCAACAACGTTGCTTCACCCACCTCATCCCAGCATACTGGAGAACGACATTTTCTTCCATACAATGCTTCGAATGGAGCCATGCCAATACTTGCTTGATAACTGTTGTTGTAGAAAAACTCCACCAATGGTAAGAACTTGTCCCAACTTCCGTTGAAGTCAAAGACACAGAGTCTTAATAGATCTTCAAGAGTTTGAATAGTCCTCTCTGATTGTCCGTCCGTCTGAGGATGATATGCTGAACTAAATCGTAACTCCGTGCCCATAGCTTTTTAAAAACTAACCCAAAATCGTGAAGTGAATCTTGGGTCTCGGTCAGAAACTATGGATATGGCATACCATGCAGTCTTACAATCTCGTTTATGTACATACGAGCAAGACGTTCAAGTGTATAAGTTTCTCGTATCGGTAAGAAATGAGCAGACTTGGTCAATCTATCAACAATGACCCAAATCGCATCAATACCTTGAGAAACCCTAGGAAGACCGGTAACGAAATCCATGGTAATGTGCTCCCACTTCCATTCTGGAATTTTAAGTGGTTGCAATGGACCTTTTGATACTTGATGCTCCGCTTTGACTCGTTGACAAGTTAGACACCCTGAGATAAACAACGCTATCTCTCTCTTCATATTGCTCCACCAAAATGTATGACGAAGATCATGATACATTTTGGTACTTCCAGGATGGATTGCAAACGGTGTGTTGTGCGCCTCCATCATGATTTCATACTTTAAATCAGGGTTGTTAGGAACACAAAGTCTGGAGTTGACTCGAAGTATTCCTTCTTCATCGATTCTTGCTTCCGCATAGCACCTTCTTGCACTTTCTTCCTCATACGCATCAGCTCCAGGTCTGTAGCTTGAGCAGCTTTAACTTTATCGATTAAAGTCGGTTCTACTCGTAATTTTTCATCATCACATGGGTCCCTGGAGTCTTTAACTCTATCTCCATCCTTTGCAAGTCACACAAAATGGGCCTTTGTGTTGACAATATCGCACTCGTACTTGCATATGATCTTCTACTCAATGCGTCAGCTACCACGTTCGCTTTTAGGATGTATTGAATGGTATGATCATAATCTTTCAACAGTTCAAGCCAACGTCGTTGTCGCATGTTGAGTTCCTTTTGAGTGAAGAAATATTTAAGGCTTTTATGATCCGTAAAGATCTCCACCTTCTCCCCATACAAGTAATGCCTCCAAATTTTAAGTGCAACGACAACAACTGCCAACTCTAGATCATGAGTAGGATAATTCCTCTCATATTCCTTGAGTTGTCTTGATGCATAGGCTATGACTTTTTCATGTTGCATGAGAACGCATCCCAACCCTTTGCTCGAAGCATCACTGTAGATGACAAATCTCTCCGAGTCAGATGGTATTGTTAGAACAGGTACTGAAATGAGTCTCCTATTGAGTTCTTGAAAACTCTTCTCACATTCTTTGCTCCAACCGAAATTTGTATCTTTCCAAGTCAGCTGAGTTAATGGAGTAGGGATTCGAGAAAATCATTCTACGAATCTCCGATAATAACCAGCTAAACTAAGAAAGCTACGTACTTCGGTCACTGATTTAGGTTGCTCCCAGCTTTGAATAGCTTCAATCTTTGTCGGGTCAACCGATATTCCATGACTTGATACTACGTGCCCAAGGAATGCTACCTCCTCCAGCCAGAACTCGCATTTCTTCAACTTGGCATAAAGCTTGTATTCACGAAGCTTTTGGAGTATCAGCCTCAAGTGTTGCACATGATCTTCATGACTTTTTGAATAAATAAGGATGTCATCAATAAAGACGACCACAAAGTGATCCAAATATTCCTTGAATACCCTTCATCATATCCATGAAGGCAGCAGGAGCATTAGTCAATCCAAAGGACATGACTAGGAATTCATAATGCCCGTACCGAGTTCTAAAAGCCGTCTTTGGAATATCCTCAGTTCTAACCTTCAGCTGATGATATCCAGAACGAAGATCGATCTTTGAAAAGAATTGTGCTCCTTGCAACTGGTCAAACAGGTCATCAATACGTGGCAATGGGTACCTGTTTTTGATGGTGACATGATTCAACTCCCGATAATCAATACAAAACGCATACTTCCATCTTTCTTCTTCACGAATAGCACAGGAGCACCCCAAGGAGAAGTACTAGGACGAATAAAGCCAATGTCTAACAATTCCTGCAGTTGGATCTTTAACTCCTGAAGTTCAATAGGAGCCATTCGATATGGGGCTTTGGAAATGGGTTTTGTACCGGGTTCAAGGTCGATACAAAATTCAATTTCACGCTCTGGGGGTAGGCCAGGAAGTTCTTCAGGGAATACGTCAGGGAATTATTAACAATAGAAATATCATTCAAAACTGACGTATTTTTGTTTAGATCCGTGACATGAGCTAAGAAAGCTTGACATCCGTTTTTCAATAAACGAATAGCTTTATGGCTTGAGATGACAGCGATTGATTTTAATGGTTTGGTTGCTTGAATTCGCATAATAGGTCGATTAGGAATATGAAAGCTAACAACCTTACGAAAATAATCAATTTTTGCATGATGAGTAGTTAACCAATCAATCCCTAGAATCACGTCAAATGCAAGTATTTTTAATGAAATAAGATCGACAGGTAATGTGTGGGTACCAACTTGAACCAAACAAGACTTATAATCCGTGGATGTAATGAAGGTTTCTCCCAATGGAGTTTCAACAGATAAGTCAAAGTCTAATTTCTCCGGAATCAAATTTAATCGATGAGCGCAAGTAGGAGAAATAAAAGAATGGGTAGAACCGGTATCAAATAAAGTATAGACTTCGTTAGAGTTTATGATAAGCTTCCCGTGATGACCTCATTCGGGTTCCTTGCTTTCTGGGAGTTCACAACAAACGCTCTCCCTTGCACAACCGTTTTTGACTTTTCTGGGACGACCTTGGTGCCTCCATCCTAGCTGAATTTGTTTTGGTAAACGACAAAATCGGCTAAATGACCTTCTCTTCCACAATTATAACATGCTTTAGACGGCATCGCGCAGTTTGGACTGATGTGCCCCCTCCCCTCCGCATTTGAAACATATGATAGGTGGTCGTTCTCCTTCCTTAACGACAGGTGCTGGTGCTGACGTCTTTCCATCATTGTTGAATCTCCTCTTCTTGAAATGACCATTCTTATTATTTTGGCCCTGATTACCACCGAAGTGGTTACCATTTCTGGCCTGTTGATTCCCTCCACGCTTGTTGTCACCGCTTTGATGACTGCTCTCACTGGTATTATCATTTTGTCGACTGCTCTCTTTTGGTTGCGTTGACTCGTTATCGCGCTCCACTAACTGAGCCCTATTCACAATATCTGAATACAAACACAGTTTATGAGAAATAAGATGTTGACGTATCTCAGGTTTCAAACATCGTAAAAACATTCGCGTCATTCGCTCTTCATTATCCACCAAGTGGGACGCAAACCGGGACAACTCAGTAAATTTAGCCTCATACTGCGACACGGTCATATTATTTTGCTCCAATTTGATGAACTCCACCTCTTCATGTGACGAACACTTTCGGGAAAGTATTTGTCATTGAACAGCTCTTGGAACTTCTCCCAAGACATCTTCAGTGCGCAGGTTGAGTACGCTTAATCGATTCCCACCAGTAATCTGCCTCTCCTCGCAACATAAAGGCGGTAAAGGGAACCTTTTGCTCCTCGGAGCATCCCAAGACATCAAATATCTTGGTAATCTGCTTTATCCATATTTCCGCTATAAGTGGTTTTGGCTCTCCCTTAAACTCTGGTGGTCCCAGCTCCTTGAACTGTTTAGCGGTGACCGTCCGAGAGTTTTCAGTGTTTCCACCTATATTTTGGACAGGAGCCGCTCTCGCCTGCTGTTGCATGAACTGCATAAAGTTTCTGAACATTCCATCATTCATCATCTGGTCAGTGTTGTTGTTTGCATGAGGATTGTCACCTTCCTGATGCACATTATCCTGATTATTGATATGTGGTGAATCAACAGTCGCCTGTGCTCCATTGCTATTCTCAACATTCTCAGATGCCATTTTCAGATACTGCCACAAAATAAAAGTTAATTGATATGTCATATATTATCCTTATATTATGACCGACCAATTAAATACCATACAAATAAACTTAGGTAGGTCATACTAGCGAAGGAATTCCCCGTCTCTCCCCTCCTAGTTCTATTCTCACATCTTAGCCAGGGATCATATCCCTAAGCTCTGATACCAACTGTGACGCCCCCAAAATTAGGTATACATCACCCATCTTGGGTCGTCAGATACAAAGTACAGAATACAAATACAACTTACTAATACAACTGTCGTGTACAATACGACAAAACATAAACTGTGAGTTTGAATACAAATATTATCTTCTAGAGAGTATTCATACTCAAAAGGAGTCCTCATTACATTTATTAACACACTATTACATAGAATAGTGAGGACTACTAACTAATACTATCATTCGAACCATCACTCCGTTCCCGACTTTCCCAGCTACGTTCTCATTTCTTGAAGAGAACAGTGAAAGAAAGGGTGAGCTCAACTAGCCCAGTAAAAAATATTATGACTAAGATAATGCAGAATAAATTATCATTAGCCTTCAACAATGTTAAACTGATAAAATATAATAGACATCAAGTTTAACTACAGCGGAACAAGCAATCCATTAAAAGAGTCAAGTAGAAAATAAACTCTACTATCTTTTATGATTTAAAAGGTTTTTCAACACTGTTGTCGCTGGGACTCAGCTTAATAAAATAATCCACATCATCGAATCACCCCTGCACTACGGCCAAGGATATTCGTGTATTCATTAATGGTCATGATCATGCCAACAACTGTCCATCAACGCACTAACGGACCAATGAGACTTTTACCACATCATTTGTAATATTACGGTCATGATTATACCGAATAATCCTGGTCATAATCATACCAAGTCCATCTATCACTACAGGCTACAGATGACTTTCAATATTTTATAAATATGAGGATGATGACAATGATATAAGAATTCAATAAAACAAGTTCAAGAATTAATTTATCCAAGAATTAACAACGTCCAAATTGTCAACATGATACTGCTTTGTGGAGTAAAATTCAAGAATGCTTAGAAGAATATTTTCATGAAAAGATACTGGATGAACCGCAATTATCAAGGATATTCCACAAATTTCATGGAGTATAGAAGTCAAAACTTAACCAACTGAGTACAATAAAGAATGGAATAACAAAAGAAATCACCATGCATGCGATAGACCGCACAGACAGGTTATTCCAACAGAATAATAAATAATGGAACCAGGTCCGGCGTAAACGCACAGACAGGATATTCCGACAGAATAATAAATAATGGAACCAGGTCCGGCGTAAACACACAGACAGGATGTTCCAACAGAATAATAATAAAACGGAACCAGGTCCGGTGTAAAACACACAGACAGGATGTTCCAACAGAATAATAGAAGAATGTCACCAAGTATAGGGTAGACCGCGTATACAGGTTATTCCAACAGAATAATAAAGAAATGGAATAACAACAGTTCTCTTCATGAATAAGAAAGAATAACACCCCTTACCGTTTTAAAGAAAAGCTATAAGGAAGTAGTTAAGTAGCAGAATACTCTTCTTCTCTCACTCTATAGTTTCTCTCTCTAGAGTTCAGTGAATTCGTAAGAAATAATGAAGGAATGAGCTGCTATTTATAAAAAAATATAATGCATAGTAACTAATCCATGAACGGTCCAGATTGATTACTTTAATCTGACGTCCATATTTAAAGAAAAATCTTTTAAAAAAAATATAATATATTCTATTTATAGAATAACTTTAATAAAGTATTCTGTTTTATATAAAAAGATGTTCTGTTTTATTAACGTTAATAATACGAATAAAACAAAACGTCATTATCGCTAAATAATTCATATAATAACTGACAATAATTGAATCAAACTGAGTGACTTCTCACATAAGCATTAATAATCAATACCGTGTGCTACTATGCAACCACACGTATTACTGTACTTTTACTACCGAGTATTCAACAGTAACAATGGTAAAACTTCCGCCGTTTATTTTTAATAAAATATTTTTGTCGTTTTCTCAATCCGACAATAATTCTGTTGTGGGGTCCACCAATGATTGTGCCGTTGTACGAATATTCCCTGTTAAAACGAATATTCCCCGACCAATCGAATATTATATAACAACTTGCGTACTTT